>VXBB01005716.1:143707-224377 GCA_013399915.1 Illadopsis cleaveri
TTTTTTGTTAGAATGGACTTGTAATTTGTTTCCTCTATCCTACGAGTCCTAATGCTTTTTAAAAAATTCACCAAAGAGATCATGAGAAGTAGAGCAACTTTATCGAGAACTGTCAGTTGCCTGATAGATCAAAAACTTTTTGATGGTATGAAAAGCAAAGGCTTGCTTATAACTGGGTAAATTACTTCAGGCTCTATGTTATGAGGGACATCTAATATTTAGTGCTTGCTAAATATTAAATGATCCTGCTAAATGTTAGATGGTCAGTAGGTATTTTGTCTAGAACCTGAATAGAAATTTCATCTGAGATCTGATTTATTATGTTTTTTTACCTATTAAATGTTCAATACATTCTGGAAATGCAGTTGCTGTAACATAAAAATGGTGTTACAGAATTACCATTAACCAATGGAAACTCCCTTTGATAAAAGGCTCTAATTTGAATTAACCTTCTCCTTCCCTTTCCTCTTAAGTAGACCCTTTCTTGTTGATCCCTGTGACATGAATTATATTCTTTAAGGTAGCTTGTTAAAAATACAATTTTTTAAAAAAGAGCACCAGGGGAAATTTCCTCTACAAGATATTTCCTATCCTATCAGATTGGGACTATACACCTGTAAAACTCTAGGATGACTGGGTAAAGAGCATATAGATCTACCCCTAGTGGCATTTTATTTATCTATTCTTTGGGGAAACCCAAGAAGAATCTATCATGACCATCACAGACTAATTGTGCTGTTTGTCCAGAGTCCTTCAGCCAGCTATGTTCTTCAGGCATAAAGTCAGTTTTTGTCTCGTAATCAAATGGGGATACTGAGGTATAAGGGTAGACTGAGGAAGAAGATGGTTTATGGATCCAAAGACTACATCCAAGTTTGTTTTCTTACACAGTAAATTGTAATTTTAAATAAGGAGGGACAGAGATGCAATGTAGCCTAGCATGTCTTTCTCAAAATGCTAATTTTTAAGGTTCACAAAGTGCTTCACGGTTGTCAGCACCATAATCTCCTCTGTTTAACTTGTCATGTTTATGTACTGTTCCAATTTTCTCAGTATTGAGGGGTTTATTTCCATTATGTTGGGCACATCATCTAACTCCAGTCTGAAACCAATTGGTATTCCTCTGAGAGACACAGCAATGTCACAGGGAAAAAAAACCCCACCTATTCACAGTTTTTCTTCCTTTTCCTTGTAATACATCCATTTAATACTTATCACTTCCCAACTATCTTGTCAGGATCCTTTTTCAGCATCATTTTTTAGTGTTCTGTTCATTAACTTTTTAAAGTACTGCACAGGACTACATGTGACCAGCACATAATCTAAACATCATAAAATTCACATCAATACTGTTCCTCTCTCATTAGACTTCAGGACACAGCCGTCCTTTATGTTAATTGCTCAACTGCAAACTTTCAGGAATTCATAAAAAATTGACATTTCTTAATTTATTTTTTTTCTGCAAGCCAGGTCATCTTGATCAATTTATCATGCTTTATACTCTTCATTGTTCTGTACTGCAGTAATACCATGCCCATCGATCATTATTACTCTCTCATTTTTTTTCTTTCAGGCTCCTGTGGCCTTATGCTAAACCATCTGAACTTCATTTTAACTAGAATAATTTAAATCACTAAAATGATCTGCAAAGCTTTTATTAATTCAGTTTTGTTCTTCTTGATAAGTAAGTTGTATACTGAGAATTACCTCCTAAGTGGGAACGTGAAAGCAAAGACATTTATCTCTACTAGGTTTGTGTCAGAGTGGACAACATCAAATCTTCAGTAGCTCAAAGCAAAGCGTCTTACCTGAAGGTTCAACCAGGGAACTGCAAATTTAGAACTTCTCTGTTTTTTTCACAGTTTTGTTACGCTCTATACATGGGCCTTCCACTAACACCCTTTGCCAAATATTCTGCTTTTTAACACTAAATGTTGTATTTTCACATCTAAGACTTAACCATGTAAACCTTGGTCTTATGATAAGTTTTGCTTTTCCAGTTGATCTTCTCTTTCACAATCTCCAATGGTTTGTCAATATTTCTGTTCTACCTGAATCTCTATAGCCAGGAATAAATTCATCTGTCAAGCTGGTGTGAAGGAGCAGGAAATTGGAAATTAATTATTCCTTTGAAAAACATCTGGATCCAAAGCATCAAATAATCATGCTATTGTTCATCCCAGCTTTCACCACTGTGGCCAAGTGGCATGATTACCTTTCTATTATGTTGCCATTGAGTGTTTGTCATGTGGTATGAAAATGCATCAATTATGGTTAACACACCTGAGCTCCTGACACTTCGCATTTCTACAGAACAGATTTCAAAAGCAAATGAGTAAAATTTAGAACCATGCAGACAGCTTGATATGTATTAAACACAAAATACTGAAGTCACTACTGTGTAATTTAATAATGACATGCAGTCAGAGGAGGCCAGGAGGTTCTCTAAATCTCTGTAATTACACTTACTTGTTGCTTTATTATGAACTTTTGTCCAGTGCTCCCAAATTTTAGAGAAATCAGAAGGGAGACTGAGCTCATTAGCAACATCCAGGGCCATCTGAGGTGCACTGGCATACCAAGAAATCTTCAATGGAATTGCAGAGTAAGGAAAACAACTGAAGCTCTGAAGTCTTCCATAGATTCTGTGTCCTATCTGCCAATCTAGGACAGATTTCTGAATAACATTAGGTATGGCACCCTGGATACCAGACCTGTGTTTCTGCATCTGTGTTAAGTTCCTAATTTGCAGACTATGACATGAAAATTTACTTGTCTGAACATCAATATCTAAGTCTGGCATATGTGTTCGTGTGTCTGTTATAACTGATGGGAACTTTAATTAACTGCTGACATATAGACATCCTGTTCTGTTGAGATGCCCGTGGATATTCCATCTCACTTCCCACCAAAGGTCCTTTTGTCACAGTTGGCAGCACTAGGAGGATAGATATGCAAGCAAAAGGGTGGATTTATTATTGAATGCTTCTTCCCCACACGTGCTGAAGACATTCAGGTATTTTCATGAAGAGGACTTTAGGACACTATATTAAAACAACTTACGGGCCATCTGCATTTTAATGGAAAATATTTAGAACATGCCTTGATTTTCATCAACATGACATACTATAATGCAATGTGAGATTTCCTTATTTGGCTTAGAAAGTGTTAAAGCTTAAATGGGAGCACGATCTAAACACATGAAAGAGCAGAGAGAGTGATATAGTTAGGCAGAGTTTTTGACTGTCAGAGAGCTCCGAAAATATGATGCAGTATTCCTGAAGGTTTTTGAGGCTTAAATTAGCTTTCACTAAAGCCAGGCTGAGTTGTCAGATGTGTTCTTACCAAGCATGCGAAGTCTTTTTGGGCATGGCAGCACTTGCAGGCCCTTCTAGAAGCAACAGCCACAAGCTGTCAGGGTTCTGAAGTCTCAATTTATATTCCAAATGATGTTGCTGGTTCTGTGTGTGTGACACATACCAGGCTTTTCACCTTGCTGGGTTTGCTCTGCTCAGGGGGATTTGCATTCAACAATATGTTTTTGCCCAAGACAAGGCATTGCTTTCATGACCAGTTCTCACAGCATTAGAGCAGTACAGTCAAGAGTGTAATTGCTAGTCTGGAAAGAGAACCAGTGACACTGTTTCTAGCAGCAGCCATTAGACAACACACGTGAGAAAGCCTGGAGATTCTTCATGGAAAATTTCCCTTCAGCCAAAGAAAAGGTTCTTTTTCATGTCTGTACAAAAATATACCCTTGACCTTTTCAAAATGTTGATAGAATCAACAATCTGTGAGCAAACATCTGAGATGTCTTGCTCATCATGTATGAGTACCTATGCATGCCGATTTTTGCTAATTGGGTTAGTATTTAAATAAAAATACATAGTCTTAGACTTCAGAGAAGAAAATAACAGTTCATCCAATACTACCTGCATCTCCAAATCAAAAACTAGGATATAAACCTAAGGATTTGAACTTTTAGTAGAAACTTCTGTCGTAAAAAGAGACAAGGCTCTTCCTTAATTCCATCAGATAACTTTTTCTACTCCAGATCAAGTTGTCCCAGTAAAATCTGTTCTGCAGCAGCATTTTCTCTATTCCAAGACATGACTGTCCTCCAGATAATATAATTTATTATCAGCAAGGAAATAAATCTGTAAGAGTAACGCTGTTCTGGTAATTGGTGTCTGAAAAGAGAAGACAGTTTGTGTAAAAATGAGACATTCTAACTTTGAGTATCTAACTTTGTCCTTGGAAAATAATTCATTCTTGTTGACCACATACAAAGCTTGTTCCAAAAATGTATTTTTCATTTCCGCAAATTGAGATTTTTATTATTTTTTCAACATCCAGTATAGTTACATGTCAGAAACTGTCACTAACTCTTGTATTTGCCTCTGCACTATTTTAGATAGGGTGCAAAAATTCTCTGCCTCACATCCAGATTAATTAGAAGGACATGGTACTTGTAGGGATTTTTTTCCTGGTTTCATAAATTATTTTAAATCTCTGACTGATAAGCAATTCACAGAGCTGAAGAAAAATAAATACCTGTATGTCCAATAGAATGTAAATTAACTCATTACCATGCCAGCTTCTGACCTTTTCTGATGGCTGTATTCTTGCTAACAAAGACTCTTTGCTATTCATGAAAGTGAAATTTAATGGTAGCTTGAGATTCTCTGGTGTTTTTTAGATTACATTCTGATAGACTCAGGTGACCAGCAAAGGTTCCAGCTTGAACAGCAATTACTTCTAGCATTCATGACTTTGAATAGCTATCCTTTTTCTAATTATTTGTGAAGATTTGAATATTGTTGAAAATTTGTTGCTTAAGCAGGCTAGGTCAGTGAAACGCCATGAACTGCACAAAAAGTGCTCCTATGTTTAAAAGGCTGAATATTGATAGTACCTGACTTCACAGTAATTTAAGCTTTTGTATCAGCTCTACAAACATAGAAACTTAGAATCATAGGATGAAAAAGGTTCAGATTGGAAAATGCCTTAAGATCATCAAGGCCAACCATTAACCCAGGACTGCAAAGTCTATCACTAAACCATGTCCTGAAGTACCACATTTACACATTTTTTAAATACCTCCAGGAATAGTGACTCAACCAACTCCCTGGCAGCATGTTCCACTGCTTGGCAATCCTTTAGGTGGGGAAATTTTTCCAAATATACAGTCTAAACATCCCCTGTGCAACTTTAAGCCATTTTCCCTTGTCATATCTCTTGTTACATGGGAAAAGAGATCAACCCCCACCTCAGCACAACCTCTTGCCTGAAATGTGTGAAGCTAAAATGTCCCCCCTGAGCCTCCCTTTCTCCAGCTTAAACACCCCCAGCTGCCTCAGCTGCTCCTCATCAGACTTGTGCTCCAGATCCTTCACTGGCTCTGTGCAGGCCCTTCTCTGGACCCATTCCAGCACCTCAGTGTCCTTCTTGTCCCAAGAGGCTAAAAACTGATTCCAGGTGCGGCCTCACCATTGCTGAGTATAGGGGAATGATCACTGCCCTGGGCCTGCTGGCCACACTATTGCTGATACAAGCCAGGATGCTAGCAATTATAAGACTTCTCTCAGCTGCTCCTAGAATATTTCATGTGCCTCTTCATCCTAGTTGGGTGGTCTACAAAAGACTCCCACCACATTATCTGTCTAGTTGGCCTTTCCCCTGATTCTTAAGCATTCAACCCTGTCATCACATCACTAAGCTCCAGACTGTCAAGACAGGCCCTAACATACAGAGCTGCCCCATCACCTCTCCTTCCTTGCCTGTTTCTTCTGAAGAGTTTATAGTCATTCATTGCAGCAGTCCAGTCATGTGAGTCATCCCACCACGTTTCTGTGAAGGCAACTATGTCATAGCTTTCCTGCAGTACCAAGAACTGTGCTTCCAGTTCTTCCTGTTTGTTGCCTGTGCTGTGTGCAGTGGTGTAGACATTCTCTGGTGTAGACATTCTCCAGCTGGGCTAAGGCTACACCTTTTTGGGAGGAGAAGCCCTAATTCACATGTGACCATTGTCAGCTGCACTCATGGTTTCTAGCACATCAATAACCCTCATGTCTCTGCTGCTGCATGGATCTCCGTCCCCTAGCTCCACTGAGACAGCAGACCAGAGGACATTGCTAGCTCAAAAAGTGACATGCAGCCCCCAGGGTTACCTCTAGCGATGGTTTTATCCCTTACCCCTTTCAAATCTGGTTTAAATCTCTTTCAATGAGTCCTGCTAACTCCTGTGCATATAGATTCCCCACTATGAGACAATTGTACCCTGTCTGTTCCCTGAAGCACTGGTGTTCTCTAAACTAACCCATGATCAAAAAAACAAAACCCACGCCTGTCCTGATGGCATCAGGCAGAGCCTGGCACCGGGGTGGCAGCGTGTTGCCACTGGAGCTCCACATGGGCAGCTGTGTCCCTCATGGTGGGTGCAGAGTTAGAGAGCCCATGTTTTTCTTCCTATAGCTGGCACGGTTTCAGCGCATTTCCTGGGTGCCCTTCTGTGCCAGCTGCCACCAGACTGTTACATCATGCCCTTGGTGCTGCACCAGGCCCTGTGTGCCCACCCTGCTGATGGTGCTCCTGGCCCCTAGAGATCCGTATGGACTTCTTTTATCCTTTGGAGGAAGGCTTGGCCTGTTGCTCCTGGTCCTGGCATGAGCTGCAGGCTGCTGTTTTCCCTCCTCTGAGCTTCTCAATTTCAGACAACTCCCCCGTGCACCTCACAGGAGCACTCCACAGCTGATCATGTCAGCACCAGAGCCACTTGGCTCAGCAACTTCAGTAGGATGAGATCAGGTACATTTTCCTAAGGTACTCCTCTACATCATTTCTGATAAACTTGTGTCACACTTTATGCCACGTGTCAAGAAGTCTGAAATTCTGAAGAGCTGAAATAAAGACTTGGTCTCATGATGCCCCCAAGTCATCTGGAGTAGAGATAAGCCAGACAGGGTGGTACCCTAATGGGGTAAAGATCAAGCTGACCTTCCCTTGAACAGCTTTTTGCCCGTAGCTTCATAGATTGTCTGTAAGCAGGAATGTATTCGCTCTTTGGGATCACTTTTCATAGGTGTAGTAGGCCAAAGAGTGAAAAACAATGGTAATTTAAACTGTGGTACTACTTCTGTTGCAGTTTCACTTGGGTTCAGATCAGGAGCAATCAAGTAGCAAAATGCAAAATAAAGCAAAATGCTAGCACAAGCAACTACTGAGAATCAGTTTGTACCATTATGAGTCTTTTTTCAGGAAAATCTGAGCATATGTATATAGCCATAAAGAAGACGGATGTATTTCTCGGTTTTATTAATGTGAACCTGCATTTGATACAACAGCTGATGACTGTAACCAGCCTTCATCTCAGTGCAACACAATGCTACATCAGTTACTTGCCATGCTGCTTGTGTGTAGCCTACTGCAAGGGAAAAGGCACTGGCTCTAAACATATGGAATGTTGTGGCCTGATCAAAGGTACTGGGTCATTCATCTCACTCTGATGTGGGATGTGTTGATTTTTGACCCATTGCATCAGGTGCCATCCCAGCTAAAGACCAAATGGATCCTCCACAGCATGGCACCATCACTCTGAAGGACACCTGTCAGCAGGACTAGCTAACTATGCTTGAAGAGCTAGAGCTCCCAGTCTTCTTACACCTACTCTTTATTTCAAGGTAAATCAACTTTTTCTTGTTGCTAGAGTAAGAGCTCAATATTTAGAGCTATTTGAAAAAGATGGACCTTTGAAAAATATTATGTAATAATGATTGATTTTATTAGAAATGGAACTACTAAGTGCCATTCCCTATACATCATCTGATACTTTAAATATGACATGATCAACTGAAACTTTTTATCATCCCCTTGTTTTCATAAGTATTACTTCCATTTATTTTCATTGATTGTCTCCTTTTAGATTTTGTTTACTATGGTATATAAATTAATTGAATGTACTACTTCTCATGGATCATGTTTCTTTTCCTTAAAAGGGGAAAATATTTGAAGAGTAATTGAAGTAATGGTATATATTTGTTCTAAATGCACACAAAAAATTACCACTCACTCCCACAAGTACTTTCAGAATTTTAGCTGTAGGATATTTTAAGTCTTAATGCACCCAATTGGACCACACTTAACATAGCTCAACAACAGGTAAACATACCAGGTGTAATGTGAATTGCAAGAAACAGCTCCCTGAACCCTGCTAAAGATGAACACTTGAGTCTGAACTCTCAGTGTTCTCACCTGTCACATCCATTTGAAGTTAATGAGTATTTGATACCTTTGGAAATCAGGCCCATGTAGACAACTGATAGACATCTCAGCGATGCCAGTAAGAGAAAGAAAAAAAGCACAGGAATTTATCCAGTAACTTTTCCAGAAAGGAAAACTTTTGCTTGAAGTGTTGTCACATGGATGTTGACAAGATGCCCGTGGAGTCATTTAAGGCTCTGGGAGTGCTCATCAGCCATCTGTTCAGTGACTTCTAAGCATCTAGGAAGGAGAAAGGTCTGTTCAGTGCTTAAGACAGCTTTGTTCGGGAAGCCATATGCAACAAGGATATTAAAGCACAAAAAAAGCTCTCAAGAAGCCTGGTGGAAGCTAGTGGGCTTTCACCCATTTAAAAGTGAAAGTGTGACAAGTGATGTGGAGGGATGTTGACTTACCCTGAACGTTGCTTTAGATTAAAAGGCTTTGTGTTTGATGCTGTTGATTCCTCCCCGTGGCACACGCTGTCACTGCAGAAATCAAACTGTTCCCAGGCTTCAGTTTAATTATCCATACACATCTGCCACAGAGGTGAACATCGTTAAAAGTCCTGTGACTTAGCAATAACTATGTTAGTTACTTATGATTCTGTAAGGTGTGAAGAACTTTTCCAAGAAACAATGCAAAAATGAATGTGAGAATAATGAAGACAGAAACGAAGCAAAAGTCATCCCCATAGTAGCAGACTAATAACCAAGGGCTGGTTTTGTATTACTGACATCATGGAATTTGCCAAATTCATGATTTTTACTGAAAAGAAAAAAAAAAACTGAAAAGGAAACAAATCAGAACTCTTGTCTTGCAAATGCTCTAAGTTCTGCCAGATAAGCTGCTTTTAGGAAACTAAACTTTTCAACAATAAATCCCTGCTGAAGTGTAAGGCACATGATATCTATAAGAATATTTTACGACAAAAGCATACTTTACCTTGGATATAAGAAGGAGTAGATACAATGAGTATGATGTGATTTGTCTTTTGTTACAGGATATCTTCATCAAAAAGAAGTACAGTAAACTGAAGCTGGAATTTGCCTTGATCTGAAAAAAAAAAGGAAAAAAAGTTTTTTCTTCCTAATATATTTGAATCCAAAATTTATTTTCAGTTCTCAGTGTTCTTTTAGTTAAGTTACAACACAGAAACCATCACAGCTCTGATTTCCAGGGAAGCTCATTTTGGAAGGTGGTAAATACAACTCAAAAGCAATCTCAAAAAGAATGTTTGTAACACTGCTGTATGAGAAAATGTAATTCTGATTTTTAGAAAATGTGTGGTTGTTACTGTTCCTCAGCTTATTTCTTTTTTAATTAAATAATTAAAATATTCATATGTGCTGGCCACCAGCTTCTGTAACTTATTACAGTTTAAATAGCCAACCTTGAATAAGAAATCATATTCTCAAAACTAATTTTGCAGAAGCATATGAGGTTGTGTATTTGTATTGTTGCATGCTTACATGTATTTTCCTGCTAGCACCTGGATGGATGACTGGTGGTGGTTGCTCTTTAACAAAAGCCAGTAACCCCACTTTCCTTTCTGAAACTGATGCAAATCTGTACAGGCTGTCTTTACAAGGGGTATTAATAAAAAAGGTACAGAAAGTTTCAAAAGATGGGCTACAGCTTGTGTGATGAGGTTACTGTGAGAAGGGGTGGCTGTCAGGCACAGTGGTGAGCCAAAAGCCAGTCAGGGTAAGAACAGGATTCATGAAGTATTTTTAGGTGGATCTAAGTTGACTTTTATTATTACAAATTTTAAATGTGTATGTGGATATGGAGGTGAGGGTGTTCATATGTAAATGAATATAGTATTTTCAGCTAATGAAGTTTTTATGAAGACATGGCAAGTTGGACAGCAGGGGGCTGGGAGTTTGGGGAGGGGGAAGCAGAAATCTGAACGTGGAATGAGGTTATAAGAGCTTATCCAGTATATGTTTCTAGTTAGATGTGAGTTGATCAGAAGGTTGGGCAGTATTAGTATTGTATTAGCACTCAAAAAAAAGCTGCATCTTTTGGAGAACAAATTTCAGCCCTGTTGATAAATCAGTATCTGTATATGAACTGATGCCAGTCTGCTGGCAGCTGTCATCCAGGTGGGATCCAGCTGTCCCGGGTGGGGAATGCTCACACAGCATATAAGGAGCACCAGCAAGTCAAGGGAAAGTGTGGTGTGAAGTGAGGTCAAACTAAGTGAAAGTCCACTTCTTCTCATTGCCCGCTGCACATGTGGCTGCAGACAGCCAACACTGTTGAGTGGACACTGAATACACATTATTAAGGTCTATTCTTCAGGTGAGACTTTAAGCCTCAGTTTTCTACACTTAGAGGATTTGTTCTTGTACTCGTGCAGAGTACTATTTAAAAGTGAAAATTAGGAGGGGCGCAGCATGCCCAAGAAAGTACATTTTGCTTTTGTGTCTCTTCATGTCAAGTTTCTTTAACACTTGCAGTGTGCTACATATGCAATATTCTCTTGAATTCTTGAATATGCAGCATTTGTACCATGTGTTTAAATACCAGTGATAATTCTGGATGTTTGGTACACAATTATTCATGATTAATCTCATATTGAATAACTGGTAATGCCATATATTCCATAAAAGTCAGTTTTGTTTAGGTTGGGAAACGGATGTTTAGTTCAGCTGTGAGCGTAGATCTTATGTGAGACAACATTAAAGTTGTGAAGAAATATGTAAAAAGATGTAATGTAAAGTTTGCTTTATGGAACCAGGCCTTCACCCCTTTAGTTTAGCACCCAGTCTTTGACAGAGGTGAGAGATTATCTCATCTTGACATGAGGTCAAGGTGTAACAGATGAAATTAAATCAGAAGAATGGATTTTACTATTTGTCCCAAGGTTTGTTACCTTTAGAGATTGTTGCTTCTATAGCATCCTTTTGTGCACATATGGATCTCCCTTTTTTTTTTCTAAATTTTCCTTTGGATCTTTTACTTCTCTGGCATCCTATATCTGTTAGTTTTTTTAACATAATTTCATGCTGTGTGAATAAATATTGCCTTTTATTTGTTTTGAGTGTAGATGTTGTCATTTGTATGTTGCAGTCTGTGCCCATAACCTCCAAGCTAAATATAAGTTTATATTCTCTTTGAGCAAATAATTGAATTTTTTTTGAGAAGCTTTTTTTAAAAAATCTTGACTTGATGTATATGTCATTGTTTATTTGATTTTTAAGTACTTAATATATTTCAGTTGATAGCAAAATTTTTATGGTATCTCCAGTGTAACTTATTTTTAGGTGGACACAGTAAATAAATAGGGAAAAAAAAAGACTTTTTTGTTTAATCAGATGTAATTTTTGATGACAGTAAGTTATGGGAGGTGCACTAGTATCAATGGGTAAGGAGTGTTACCTCCACCAATATTTTCTGAACAACAAATCAGGGTAGTAAGTTGATTTGAGCAAGTTTCTAAACTTATCTTTAGCTCAGAGTGGAAAAGTACTTTTTAGTCGTCACCCTTATTAGCAGTACAGAAATATAGTGGGTAATAAAAAGGTAGCCATCTGCCATCCAATAAGTTATTAAATAGTTTCTGCTACAGAATCTTTAATACTGAAAGTGATGTACCAGCCAGATCTATCAAGGATGTCTGTTATCTCAGCTTGAGTTTGCAGATGGAAAGAAATCTATCCACTTGTTAATAAAGCAGTTTTTATCCAGGCACCATAGAGTCAGTAAACATAAACCTTTCCAGGATTACTTTTTTTCAATAGACTTTTTTTTTAAAAAAGCATATCAGCATTACTGAATAGCCAGTGTTTCACTACAAATGGCTCAAGTGCTTTTACACTTCAAGATATTTCAGTTGAAATTAATTAGGTATCAGGGCAGAAAAGATTACCTCATTATCACAGAATTCTACAAACTTTAAATATATGTGCAAATATAATCTCTGTTGTGATTTGTCTGTAGAAAGACACTATGCTAATGCTCACATAATTTTAATTTTCTTTTTAGACACACTTTAGAAAAAGAAATAATGGTCAGTACTACTCCTTCAGCTGAATTCATTTTTTGAATGAAAGAGCAGCCCTCCTATTAGATATCTCAGTTTAAGCCCCATTTCTGTTTCTGACAAAACAAATTAACTCTTTGTTATTAGCTTTTAATCTTACCTAGGAAGGTCCACAGACTTTTTGTACTTGCCATTAAACTGAGAATGAGTTTTTGAATGAAAGCTGTGTTGAAAGCTGGTATTTTAAAAAATGTAACCCGATACCCTTTGTAAGGCTTTTTTTAATTTAATGCTTTGTAAAGGTTTTTAACATTGTAATGCATAAGACAGGACCAGCGTTTACAATGAGTGTTTCAAATTATTGAAATTTATTCCATATTATATTTTATTATTTCCTTTTATGAAAAAGGCATATCTGGAGTTTAAAACATTTGTAAGCTACAAGAGTTGAAATTTAAGGAAGTCACTGAAGCAAGTTATCAGTCAGTCAATAACTAATGAAAAGGAGATAACTACTTGTGTAAAAGAGGTAGTCATGTATGACTGCTTGCTAAGACCAAAAACCAGGACAGTATCAAAATAAGAAATCCTCTCAAGACTTGGCCACCTTATCTAGACTGATGAAACAGTTATTTTTCTTCAGGCTTTTCTTCTAAAAAAATCTCTTGTATTATTAGGTTTTGTTGATGGGATGTTCTGAATGCTTCTTCCTAAAGGTGCGACTGCATTTGACACATCAATACCAGGTCATTTGGTGTCTTATCCAATGTCCACCAAGACATTTGGAAGTCCTTTTGATTAGTTATTTTAATTTCAACCTAATCCCATGCTGTTTGTAAAGTATGGCAATGATCTCAATAGCTCCACTTGCATATATATATATGTATCTGTATGTATATATATATATATATTTCTATCTATTTTTTCTTAGAGATTATCCCTCGTGTTCTGTGTTTTCACCCCTTGTGTGTAGAGAATTCTCATATCTATCAATATTACCTGCAGACCTAAATGAGAATGGGAGCATAGACACCACTTAGCGTCCACTCTTTGTGCATCAGAAAAAGCTGCTAACATTATTTTTTATTTATTTCAGGTTTCTTTTCTCCATGGAAAACTCCAAAGCCTGTAAGTTCCCTTTCAAAATTGTACACATTGACTTCATAGGATGACTGTCATGCAAAGCAAACTTCTGTAGACTTTCACCTACCCATCCTGTTCCCAGCTCATGAGACACCTCTCAGCAGTGCCTCAGCTCCAAGTGACACAGTACCAGGGGTGGCCTCCCTGATAAGCTCTGAAGGTCTCTTGGCTTGGAGTCTGCCAGAAGTGATCTGGAAAAAGGAAAACCTTAATGTTAAGATGGGTGGCAAGACCCAGAAATGTGGTGGCTTAAAAATAAGAGGTCTGGAGGAGAAGGCAGCAGAAATGAGGCCAGTCTAGTCTTCTAGTTGGCAAATTCTTTGAAATGAACAACATGCAGTTTCTCTGGTTTACAAATGGCTTGAGTTTAACATCCTCAAAGAGATGGTTATTCTTTCTCGCTTTAGGACACCTAGAGCTGCAAATAGTCACACTTCAAATAAGAGCTTGGGCTCAGAACTGACTGAGGTGCCTTTTAATCAACTTCTCTGTGTTTCTATGATTTTGACAGTAAAATCCAAGGTGTAAAGACTTTTCCTACTGTAAGACTATAAGCAATGGATGTATTTATTCTGTTGACACCACATTATGTAATTTCCTGAATTCGTGACAGCATCCACAGTATGAAAAGAATTCATAGGCTACTATTTTTGGTTGTCTGGTTTGTTTTATTGTTTTAGGGGTTTGTTTGTTTTTGGTGTGTTGTTTTTTTTTTTTAATTTGACTTTTTTATTGAGGTTTTACAGACCTTAGAGCAATTCTTAATTCTCATCAAGTGTGTGTAGAGGAAAATAGATACTGAAATTTCCTAAGAGCAATGAGAATAAGAGTAGCAATAACTTTTAAAGGACTTAGAACCTGCTTCTTGGGGAGCAGGCAGGGGAAGTACATTAAATCTGAACAACTTTAAGTACTCTCATATTGGAGCATGGCATGCTTAAGTTGTGCCAAAATAATTTTTGTACCCTGTCAAGTACAAATAGCAATTAATCAGCTGATGCAACTTTGTCAGACTGCTTCAGCTTATGGTGGTTTTGCTGTAAAAGGATAGAGTCAGTATACAATATTTTGGAATGAGTACTGCATAAGTTGCTTTGTTCATCTATGTAGCAGGACATTTGTGAAAATAAGTCAGATTATTAAAGGCTGGCTTCTTCTCACCAGCTTCAGACTCCTGAATGGCTGCGGTGTTCAACTTTTAATCTCAGATAAAAAGTGAGGAAATAGATAGCTTGGAGCTCACTTGTTAATGATCCACATTTGAAGACCTCCTGCTGTCCATACTTCACCTTTCCATGTACACATCAAATATATAAATATCAACATATTTATTGGTGATGATTTTCTGCAACATTTCATTATATAAACAATATGGTAGTTCGTGCTCAAGTAGAACTTGCCAATAATCAGAATATAGAAAAAAAAACAGAGTTCATGCAGTTTTGCATGCAATTGTGTGAGGAAAGCAGGGCTCACAGAATAATAGAACACCATTGTGTGCTGACTGCTCACAGCTACTCTATTTTGGGGTAAACTCAGCAAGAGATTTCACAAATGATTAACCAAATTAAGGTAGTGTGAATTCCTCTCTCTGTCACCACTTTTAACTAGAGAAATAATCAGACATAAATTTCTCGTGTCTAAGACCTGAAGATAAGATTGAAACCAAGTGCCTGCAGCACAGTCTGCAGACAGTCTGAAGCAGTAAGGGCAGCATAGGAGGTTTAGAAAGCCCCCCAACACCCCAGCACAGCCTGTATCTGTGTAACAGCAAAGGAAAACAGAGTAACCTGGGGTAACAGATATTTCCAGTGGTTCCCATGTATATAGTGCCTATATTATATATGAATATCATGTATAATATTAGTGCAAAATGAGCATGAGCAATGTCACCAAACCATTGCCCCAATCTGGATTTGATGCCCTGCACTTACTACTGTGCTTACTCACTTCCAAGAATGCCTTCTTTTCTGAAGTAGCATTATGGTAACTTCCATTAATGAACACTAGGTGACTGTTTAATTAGTTGATACGGGTTTGGGAGATATAATTCCCCTTCTGTTTATCTGCTTATTTAGCTGGTTGAACTTCACACTTGAAGATTTAGAGCAAACCAGCAAGCAAGAATTAGACATATGGGACCCAGTAGGGTTTTGTCAATTGATCCCCAGTTTCCTGTCCTTTCCCCAGGGTAAAGTTTGCTCATCACAGATAATTGTATTTTCCTTTCTTTTTTTAAATCTTTCTTTAAGTATTTCAATTTTGTCCAGTTTTGCATTTTGAAAGAGGTAAGTGATCTATTTCCCCAGCACTTTCCAAGAAATTAGGAATCTTTCACTTCTAGACAGACATGGCCCTGCATGTCTTTCATCTTCATAATGATAAGATAGATAGTTTAGTTTCACTGGCTTGTGTTCTTCTTTCAGATTCCTAAGGGAAGATAAAGCCTAACCATATTTTTCTGGTAATCTCCTTTATCATAAGGAACTTGAATTGAGCTTATTTCTTCTTTCCTGTTTAGACATAGGGGTCCTAATCAGGTGTATTTCTAGAGACCTTTGAATTTACACTTCCATAATGCAATTATATACTATAAATTTATCTTGGTGTAAGGGGTACCGGAAGGTACCCAAGGTACATTCCTGTACCTAAGCTATTTCAATGCCAACTCAATATGGTATTTCCATATGCCACTGTGTTGCACAGAATGTACATACTTACAGTTTTGAATGAACCAGCCCTACCTACTGCTGAAATTCTGACAGAAACACAGCTTGAATTGTAATAATACTTTGTAAAAGAATGAGGTGCTTGACAACGAAAAATGGGCAATATCTATAATCTGTTTATTCTTAAGTATGAGCCTAAGAAGGTCAGACCACCTGGGATATGCAGCAGCATAGTTATTCAGCATATTCACCAGGAGGACACTAAGACATCTGTAGTCCACACATACTTGGTGTGAAAAAAGCCTGATACAGTTAATCATCAGAAGAGAGAGTAAAGCCTACCTGCTGACCCAAACACCTTCTGAAACCAAGGAACTAAAGACAAATGATAGCCACAGAATTTGTAGAGCAAGTTCACTGCAAACATGCAATCATCTTTGATAAAGCTTTGCTGATACAACAATAGAAGTCAGTGGAATTTAATTGCAGATCTGTTTCCAAGAGGCATTTTTTGTGTAATTACCATTGTTGGGTTATGTGTGAGAACACACTGTTCTGGAGGCTTTACCACCCTTATGCCCTTATCCTCAGGAGGGGTTATAGGAATAGCCAAGTACTCATTTCCTGGGATAAGTATTTGTGGTTTTTTAAAGTTAGCCTCTTCAAAGAAATTTGCTAATGCAATTTGATTAGTATCCGACTTCTTCTTCAAAAAACAAAAAAAGCAGATGCTCAAGCCTTCTTTTGCTCAGCCTATCATACCTTCAAGCTTGATGTATATGTGAGACTGCTAAAGAGAGTCTTGAAAAAAGCATGAACTGAGGTGTCTTTCATGCATAGACTGCTGTAGGTTTCTTTCCTGTAAATGGCCTGGAAGAGTTGAAAGCCTTATCCTTTGCTTGGAAACTTGTTTGTATAATGCCATTTTAGTGGGGTTTTTTAAACACTAGATGCTTGAATATGTGCTGCAATAATTTTTGGTTTTGATTTGTTTTGATTTTCTTTTGGTTTTGATTTTGGTTTTTTAAATATTCAGTTGGAGATGTAAATTCTGCTCCCAGTTACAATTATCTACTTTGCTTTGGGCAGCTAGTTATTTTCACATATTCTCAGAAGATACAGCATTAAGGTCATTCACTTGCTGCACAGTCTGTCCCTTCTTTGTTAAGCACTACCTTAATGTATGTTATGTATTTTGATGAATCTGATGATTGTGTCTTTACAAACCTGCAGATTCCACCTTTAGCAAATAATTTCCAGTAGCTCAGCACATTCTGTGAGAGGCACTCCACATGCCTCAGAGGTAATGCTGGGCCTAATCTAACCTGAGAAAGGTCACATCTTGCCATAAGCAACAAATTAAGAAGTAAATTTAGCCAAGTCATTTTATAAACAGCACAACACACACCTTTCATTTCAAAAGGCAGCAAATAGATTTACTAATTTTACAAAACACATCTTCAACAGAAATCACTGTCTTTGGTCTCATTGTGGAAGCCACAGTCTTTGCAAAACTTCATTTTTATTCTCTGTATGTTTTTATTCCAGATGATGGAACGATGGGAGAATCAAGGCAGCCCTCAAACAAGTGTGTCTGCTCCAGCTATGCCACAGAATATTCCCTATCCACCCGCTCTTCACAGGAGTTCATTTCCTGATTCAACAGAGGCCTTTGACCCACGAAAACCTGACCCATATGAGCTGTATGAGAAATCAAGAGCTATTTATGAAAGTAGGCGTAAGTGAAAGCTCTCTTGACCCTGCTGACCATTTAGTACTTAAAATTTTGCCGATGAATGTGTCAGTGTTGACATAATTTTCTGTGATTATCTTTTGTAATTTAAAGAAATTACATTTTTTTCCAGTGAATAGAGGCCATTGTAGATGTTTCAAAAATTGTACATTTACATATTTTCTTAGATCTTGCCTAGATTCTAATATTTGACTTTCATAGGTGTTTTTCCCTTATATTTTTGATCTGCCCATTTTGACTGTTAAATCCTTGGTGAAGCACAGTATATTTGCCACCAAATTTTACTGTGGTTTTTTTCTTCATCGTCAACCAATAGGAAGATGTGAATTTATCAATGAAAAAAAAGAGTTTCACCTACTTTCACTTCAAAGTGACATTTGTTAAAGAAATTTCAATTGTATTTGTTTTTATAAAAATGTCTTTGACAAGTTTTCACATTGTCCTTAGAAAGTAACCCATACATAAATTACTATTTGAAGACCTATACAAAACAGTATTGAGCCATTGAGTTGCTCATCTTGATTTAATTTCTCATGGTTGTGGAAATATATCCCATATTTTTAACAAGAAGAATTAAAGGGCTTAGACTTATTTACTTCTTTTGTAAAGAGCATTTTAGCTAAAGATATTGTTTTAAATTGTCTGCAGCCTTTGCACTTATTAAGATAAATTCTTAAAAATAGTTTACTTTTTTACATAAAGCTTCTTCACCACTGCCATTACTTGCATATGCCACCTTTCAACTCATTTTGTAAAATACTTGAGCCTATAGATCAAACCATGCTATAAATTACACATAAAATATTGGAGCTGATTCAGATCAGCCCATTACAATTAGTTGGGCCCAGAGACCTAGAATGTTCACATTTCCTCAGCATGCACATTGATAGTCTGAAGGAAATACATTATTGTCCCCAACACTGGGTTCATAGAGTTCTTACTTGCCTTGGCCTATACCTTAGTTACAACATCAGCATCTCCTGTTTGGCTTTGCTATTCCCAGTTCCCACAAGAATGGATATACTGGAGGAACACCAGAGCTGGTTTTCCATCAACTCCAAGTAAACCCTGATCTAGTCTCGAAGCTGCATTTCATATTCCTCAGTCCTTTGCCGCTGTGGCCAGTGCCACCATCTTCTGCCACACTGATCCTATTATTGGAACAGTTTTCAGTATGGAGTGTCACCCTAAAACTCACTTTCTATAATCCAGACTTTCTTTTTTTTTTTCCTTTTTTGAGGAATACCACGTATCTTAAATACCCTAAATATGGATTTGAGAACTTACTTAGACTCCTGTAAAAAAGTATTTAATCTTCACTTATAAACTGTTAAGTCATAGAAACTAAACTTTCCAGTATATTTACAAATGCCACGTAGTTCATGTTGGCTGGTATTCCCAAGACAATGTACAAAAATAGACTATAATTTTTGAAATTTTAAAACTCATTGAAGTATGGATCAGGATACTGCGTGGAGTAGGCCAAATAGGTTTGAAAGAAGTAGGACTACTTTTGAGCAAAGATTGGAAATAGTTTTTGGACATCTCCCCTCTCACTTTCTCCTGTGCAATAAGGGCTAGACTAATATATAAATAAAAAACATTTGTTTGAACTCCTCGAAGTGATAGAATTTTGTATATGATAAATTAAAAGGAAAATAATCCATTCCATAGTTAGAAAGGATTTTATCTAGTTCAGCACCTCTACTGAAAAAACTCTAGAGCTTTGTATAAAGCTCTAACAAAACCCTTTACAAATAATCATTTCCCATATCAATAGTTTTTAGAAGTGATGTAGTTTAACAAAAATCTTTCCACTCAGCAATCAGAACCATCTTCTGTAGTTAAAGTCATCAGGCCAAGAGTGAAGACTTCCTGCATTGAAACAAATCTCTCTGTGAGACAATTAAAATATTATAAATGCCATATGGATATATGACATACATATTTGTATAGCATTTTCTTTCATCCTGATCCCCAGTATAGCCTTGATCCATGTGTGCCCTTCATAAAACTGGGAATATAGATCTGATGTCAACTACAAAGATTCACTAACCCCCAGAAGATTATATACTGCATTGCAAGATATCTTAGACCATTCAGTATTGATGGGTGCTTTCTTCAAGTTTTCTGAGCACTTCTTTGACCAAGATGAACTCTTATCCTTTACTTATATCAGCTACTGTGTTATACTGTGTACTGAGTATATGCTTTACCACAGGAAGAGCATCTAACACGTGGGTTGGAGTTATGCTAAAGCCTGTGTTTAAATGGTATAGTTGCATTTGAGTTCTATCCAAAAGGAAACTGGAAACTATATGTGAGATGTTTTCATCCAGCTGCATAGAAAAACAAAGAATTAAAAATTGTGAAGCTGCTTAGGTCCAAAACATAAAAGTAAGGGATGAAAAGCAAGACTGGAGTAACCTTATCCTAGATTTCCAGCAGTGTCCCATCTTCCAGCTAATCCTGGAAACTTAAATTTCTTATCTCTTTCACCGCTATCCCCTCAACATTTTCTCTAAGATTTGGTTCCACAGTTCCCAACCAGACCTTGTCTGCGTTCATTTATATCCCTTATTTATAAATAGCTGCCTCCAAAGATCTCTATTCTCCTTGACATTTTTGTTTCATGAATGCCATAAGCACACATTTTAGCAAACTCAATTTGTCAAGCCTTAGCTCCATGTAGTTGCCCTGTTTCCTGAAGATGGAAACAGCAGGCAGGAAATCCATTACTGAGTCAAGTAATTGTCATCTAATTTGACTATATAGGAGGGAGAGTTTCAAGGCAACACTGTTTCCTGCCATTTGGCAGTGTCAGGTTGGTTATTTTTGGGAAGAACATACCCTAAAAGTGCACAGGAAAAGTTCAGCTACTTGGTTTTTTTAAGTACTTCTTATCTCAAAGCAAGTTTTTCTTATCTTCTGGCAAGACCTTTTCATCTTCATCTTCTGAAAATAGGACAGAGAAGTGAATAATCATGACCTGGAAAATTCAAAAAGAAAGAGACAGTGCAAAATTTTTGTTTCTCTCATTGTGAGACTGTGTTACTAAACAGTTCATTTTTGTACTTCTATAGCTCTGAATTTCTACAGAGCCTTTTATCATTGGGTTTCCCCACAGTCAGCTATCACCAGGCCCTCATAAAAGCCTCCTGTTTCCCAGTCAGAGAGGGAGTGAAGCAAGCTATGAAAAACAGGGTAGTTCTGTGAGGAGCACAAGCAACATGACTCAAAGCAGAGCAAGAATAGACCAATGTGTTGCCTCTAGCTCATGCCTACCTAATGGTAGCAAGAACGGGGTTTCAAGCAGGAAGTCTCAATGAAAAAGTATGATTTCCATTCTATTGGAATGCTTTTCCACCTAAGGAATGTGAAGAACCTGCAGGACTCCGTGTGATGGGAAGATTTCAGTTTGTAATGATTTGATATGAATTACAAAGCACTACCATTTCTACATGGGAAATAGTTTCATAGAGGCAATCAAATGATGCATTAGTACAAAAAGAGTGCAACTCTATTTTGGAAGTCATAGTACCTCTGAAAATTGTTTTTCATGAGTTAGCTGTTACCTGCCAGCTCTTCCTTCTTAGCTGTCACCAGCCTCTGCTGTCACCTATCACCTATGCTCCAAGGTCCAAGGAGATAAAAAGGGACCATGAGGGGTTTCCAAACACTACAGAGGACTACCACATCATCTAAAACAAGTGCTTAAAAGCAAAACATGGGAAATTGGTTTATGCTTTCTTCCTTTACTGTGTCTCTCTGGTTTGGGGTTTTTTTGTGTTTTGTTTTGGGTTGGGTTTTTGGTTTTTTGTTTTGGTTTGAGTGTTGGGATTTTATTTTTACTCTCTTCCCCCCTCTCTTCTTATTTCTTCTCCGTGGTGAAGAATATCTGCCTAACTTTCTGCTGTGACATAATTTTCTCAACTGGATAACTTTTCCTTTTTTCTGTCCCACTATTAATTCAAAGCCAAACATTTAACTCCTCTCTCCTTATGAAAACTCTTAGATTGTAAGTGACAGTGTGACTCTCCTGATAACCAGGTTAGGTACAGAAGGTAGAAAATGGAACATCAGAACAGGAATTTCCTATTAATGAAAAAATTATGACCCCATATGAGACAGATTTTTATAGCTGTAACTGGAGCCCTGGAGTTATCATTAGGAGACCTCACTCACCTGAATTTTAAATTTTTGCTTTTATAAATTCTCCTTATCCTATCATATATTTATATTGAACTCTGTTTATTGTAGATACACAGTTTATGAAAACTTTGTTCAGACACCGCTGTAGGCAGACATTAGTCAACCAAGAGTCACAAAGGTGTTGGGAATCATAATGCCATAACATTTCTCTAGTTAAAATAGAAATCTGATATTATATGTTATATTCCTATAAGGAAAGAGGTAAAATAAAACATTTTTTACATAGGTTGGGTTACATTTGTCCTTCAGTTAGCCAAGGCTGGTGATGTGACACAGAAATGCCAGTAAGAAGAATGAGATAAGCCAGTGATAAGCTCTCATTAAAAGTGAAATCTGAACAATTACAATTCCACCTTTAGCTGGAAGGACAAAGGTTACTTTCTTCAAAATCTCCCATGTTATTTTCTCCTCTGACCACAGTATTTTGAATTTCTCAAGTCCCTTTCAAATCTATCAGCTGTTTTATGCAATTTTTTTTTTTTTACTGAGATTTTAAAAAATTGGAAAAGAACCAAAAAGCAAAGTTCACCAACACCTGGGAAATATGTAAATAGCAAATGAATTTGCATAATTAGTTTCCACAAAATAAGGTGTATTCTTAGGCAGACTTAAAAATAACTTTCTCTAACAGTCACAGACAAGCACTTCAATTCATATTCACAGGCTACCTTTCCTCTGGAGCATCACTCCAGGTTTTCAGCACAGATATGCATTGAAGTAGGAAAGATTTGTCAGACAGCATTATACTGATCCATAATGTGTAACTACAAAAATACCAGTCTTGCAGAAAAATACTAAGGCAATCAGGGTTTCCTAAATTTGATACTCATGGAACATAAAAAAAAACCTATTAGGTGTCTAGCACTGAATGCATTACCACCTGAGGGGTTTTTAGTCTACAGCTAAGCAGAATTTTCCTGCCAGTGCTTGTTGGCTGAAGAGCTACAGTTAAAAATTAAATATTTAAAATACTAAAAATTGAAGGAAAATTATCACATAATTTGTAATATCACTTTTTTCAGACAGTATTTTCGTGACAAAAAAAAAAAAATTGCCTCTCACTTTTTCCCCATTTTTGCTCATTTTTAGTCTAAAAAGAAAACACATTTTGATTATGGTGCTTTAAAATATATGTATACACATCTGTGTACAGATGCATATATATGCTGAGCTATGACAGCACTAAATACATAATATTCTAAAGTATTGTATACAGGGGGTTTTGTATGGATAAAGGGTTTGGGACTGTAAATTAGAAAACTGGGTTCTAGTTTCAAACCTTCCTTGCACTCAGTTTACCATATCTTTCAATATTTCTGTTCACCAGTTAGTGCCCTTTATGTCAGTACGTCATGCCTGCCTTCACTTAGTAAATAAAAGTATTGGGAAATTCCTAATTAAGGTCTATTATCATCAAACTACTCCTTGACCTAGAGTATGAAAAACTGAGGTATAGGAAGGGAATTTCTCAAAGCACTTTCCAAACAGTCCATGTTGTTTTTTTCCTTCAATCTACTGCTACCCTAAGCAACCGCATGGAGAGGGTCTAAGAACTTACATTACTAAATGAATATAAGCCTTTCTTTTGAATAAGAGATGATATACAATAAAAGGAGAGGAAATTTAGCAGACTAATGTCAAATGGTTTTGTATTGTTCGTCACTGCAGAAAGAATTACTCACCATGACAAAATGGATTTGTTGCTTATTTGAACTGACAGTGAAACCAAAAGCATTTTCAGATGGAATTATGAGTATATAATCATCACAGTACCATGGATGTAAAATGATTTTGATTGCTGGATTGCAAAGTAGGCCCCTAATGACCTCTGCTAATATGAAGTGTCAGTTTTACAGCTGATGGCAGTGTTAAAGATGCAGTATTTCTTTCTCTTTAACAATTTACACTTTACTAAAAGATATACAAATAGATTTTGATCTGCAAAGTGGCAGCATGTACGTAGGAGTCAAAGTAAAAATTTAAGAGAACTGACTTGTAAGCATAGGGGAGTTGGCCACAGGTGCACGAGACAAGTGGGTGCTGCACTGCCTATGAGCTGTGTCAAACTGCTGCTTGCACAGCTTTGGAAAGGACATTGCAGCATAACCACACTCATTCTTCTCACTTGTGAAACTCCCATTTACCTAAAGCATGGCTAGTACTGAGATGCTGAAATATAGATGTTTCCTTGTGCTAGTTTTGTTCCATGTATTTAGCATTCAACAGAGACTGATCCAGAAAACAACAGAATATGGAAAACAAATATTACCAAATATTGTCCCTACCTTTCATCAGCATAATTCTTCCTCCAGAGAATACCAGTGGCTCCACTGGCATAAATAAAAATACCCTTGAGTCCCGTTGTGGGTGAATTGTGCTCCTATGGCTGTATCTCGACAGCAAAGCATCCTGCTATTTTCACCACTGATTTCATATAAATATCCCAGGTCTTGTTTATTTCTTGTCTATTTTCACAAATATTTTACAGTTTTCAATTTAAAAATGAATGAGTGAAAATGAAATAAATCTATGAGCGTAATTGATTTCAGACTAAACAAGAAGGCAGGCATGCAAGATTTTTAATGTTCTATCTTCTAATAGCAAAATTAATCTTGGCTTTGCATTCATCTGCCATGCAAGAATCATACAGTGATTGCCATAGAATGGGACCTCCTTCCAACCCCCAAATCTTGAGGTATGGCAAGACTTCTCAGGATGCACTGCTGCATCCTCGTTCTCCAGAGCACAGGGAGTCATCACCATGGTGAAAATTTACTTTAATTATAGTTATATACAAGTAACAGCTCAGAAGAGTTCTTAGTTTTACTTTCTTGATTCTTGTTTTTAGGACAGGTTAGCTGAACTAAAAAAAAATTAAATCAGTTAATTTAACAAGTATTTTATTATACTTTCAAACTATTTTTTGTAAGTACTTCATTCCTATTTCACATGAAAGACTACAACTACTCATGGCAATGCAGCTGCAGAGATTCAACCAAAAAGGAATCATAGGGAAAATACAGAAATTATACATCATCAGTTTAAAACTTTCAGCACTTTGAATGCCTCTTCATAGTGGCAGTGTTGGGTAGACTTGTCTCTTTGTCCTGACCTCTCCAAAACTTCATTCTTCTACCTCATTTCCTATGAGGTGGAGACAGGACATCTAACATATAAAAAGAAAAATCTATTAAAAGTTTAGAAAATGTCCAAATTAATTCAATAATAAATAAATGGAAAGTTTCAAATTGCCTTGTGTAAGGTTAGTTTCCTATAAACCTAACTGACATATTTCTGTAGAACAAAGCTCACTAGAGGCTCTCAATATTCTGGTAAAATTACCAGCTCAATTTATCCTTAGCAGATAGAAGGCACCAGGATGTGCACAAATGAGCAGCATTCTGGTCAGCTGAGGACCAGGCGCAGCAGTCCTTCCTCCTCTGTAGGAAGTTGCTTTTCTGTAGGGTCTTTGAGCACAGAATTAGGTGAGTTTTCAAAAAAACTACTTATCTCTGCATTTTACAGATGGAGACAGTGCTAATTCAGTCCCTTCCTCTATGTTAAAGGTTTTTACAGATCTTTCTTCCTTTTGAGGTTTTCTACTATTTGCTAACAGTTTGCTTGTCTCATGAGCACGGCTATTTAGAGGTTATATTTTGTTCTCCAAAGTGTCAGTGACATTATCACAATTATGTGCACTGCAGAGAGACCCATACTGCTGACAGCAGATTCTTCCTAATATGAACATTGCTTTGCTGTGGTTACCAAAACCACAAATCTGCACCTAGAATTATCTTTCTGGTGATCAGACATTTAAAAACTTTAGGGTTTGATTCAGCATGCTCAGCATAGCACAGTTCCAATTTCCACGTGTGTGAATTCCTTAACTACAGTGAAAGCACATGCTAGGTGCTGAATGGTCAATTACTCTGATAATTAACACTGTGAGAATCTACATGAAGTTCTGCAAAGCAAAGGAACAAGCCTTATCAGACTTCATGAGATTAGCTTTGAAGGAAACCACCTCATTGATAGGCACTTTTGCTTGACCACAAATAAGAGTTCCCAAAAAAGGACACTGCTAACTTACTTAAAATATATGGCTGTCTGTCTTAACAGAGCAAGTTCTTCCCTAATTGGTCACAGTTTGAGAATGGTGGTGATTCCGTTACTTTGCTGCTTGAGGCCAGTTCTGGGTGGTATTAGAAGTGACTGCAAGCATAAATGGAAACAGAATGAACCAACCTTACAGCAGCTCCAAAGAGCAATTCTAGCTGAGTGACCAAGAGAAAAAGCTTGTGTACCTTCAAACCTAAAAGCTTATTGAGACTATCAAGATGAAATTGCTTTCTCTGCATTAAAATCATTTTGTCTCTTTTAAGAGTTCCATTGAAATCTTGAAAGGCTGTGAGTAAAAAAAAAATCATTTCTCCAAGTTTGTGGTGGAGCAGCATCAGTTTCAAAGGTTTTGGTTTTCAGGAGCTGTGCTGGTGGAATATTTTACATTTAGATAGCACATCACACCTGAAGGATCCCAAATCACTGTACAAAATCTGAAGTGTGTGAAGGAATTATCTCCTTTAACCATCAAAGTAAAGACATGCCCCCAACTATAAAGTCAAACAGCATAGCCCATGCGACACAACACAGACAGTTAAACACAAATGCAACAGGAACACCAAATCCAAAGGGATGTCCCCATTCAGTGGACCTGGATTTGGACAGCACATGGCTGTTATCTAAATAGCCTTACCAAAAAAATTTTAAGACATCTCCATTCTTGGGAAACACCTTTTGGAAAATATCTTTGCCCTGCAACAACCAGTTCAGTATTATCTCAAGTGAACTCTGAATCACTCAGCAGCTGCCCTTGCAGCCCACGCTGCCTTTAGGAAGCAGTCCACCAGAAGGCAGGTGGCTTTCATCTAAACTCTTAAAAGTGGTACACTGCTTCCCACAGAGGAAATGCTGTATTATGTCTCTCACCACACCCTTCTGTCTTAAGAAGACAGTATATACTCATGGGTTGCATCACTGTCCTACAAATGCTGTTGTCAAAGACCTTGCCTCCTTTATAGCATGAAATATGCATGGTGTGATATTCTGGCTTAGAGTCACATAAATGGGATACTCTATTTGCCTTTTTGTTGTGTGTAGGTCAATAGAAATCACCTGTGGTTTGGAATGTTTTGCAATTCACTCTGGGTGCTGCCAAAATAATAAAACAGAAATTCTTGTTGAGAACATTTTAAAATTAGCAAAGGAAGCATGACTGAATTCAGCTACAGACTCATCCAGATTCCTCTAACGCAAGCAAAGTAGTTTTATATGAAAACAAGACAGTTATTTGCTGCACATCATATAGTGAAATGCAAATACTTTGAAACTACCTGCGTAAAAAGCATGTTAAAGGGATTTACGTGCATTTACCTTCAAGTGCAATCAGTTGTTCTTATTGACAACATATATCCCTCTAGAGAAATCTTCCTCTTAATGATAAAAGACATTTTGCAAATCAGTTGTATAAAAGCAGGGGTCAAGTCATCCGAGTTCACGTCATCCAAACACACCCATAAAGTTCCCCTTTTATTGCTGTACTTGAATATGCACAAATATTGTTACTGTTTTTCACAGTTTTAACCAAACTAAAAATTTTATCTTCATCAGAACCTACATTGTGTTAAAGAAACATTACCACCTCACCATCTTTTTCACTTTGCACAGAAATGGCCAGGGAGGTCTTAATCTAGCAGGAATATGTACATGTACCACATGGAAAGAAAAGAAGGAGGGGAGGAGAAAACAAAATATCAAGAAAAAATACAAATTGCATTTTAGTAATTCAAAACACAGCAGAGAAATTGATGCTGCATCTTTAAATAACTTGAGAAATGTATTTCACCTTTAATTCCCCATTTTCCTATTCAGAACAAGTGCTGCCCAGGACTGGTTTTCGAGCGGATTCCTCTGGCAAGTATTCTTCAGCCTTTGTTTTCTGTAAACTAGTTGTTCTTCATTTTATGTTTTAGCTATTCTTCTTTTTTTAATCATTTCTCAAGATGATGGACAGTCATGACTGCCCAGTCACCATTTTATTGTGTATGATCTTTGTGGGGTTGTAGAATTCTTATGCCAAATCTTTTTATAATAGATTTGCATTTTGAGCAAGGAAAGGTATTTCTTTTTTCTCAGCCAGTTTTTGCTTGTGTTTTACTGTGTTTTATGTGTACTTTCATATTAGAGTTCACTCTTTAGCATACAAGTATATCTCTATAGCTCATGCCCAAATCTAAGCTTAAGCAAACATTTTTTAAAATCTGAATTTAATTCTGTCTGAATTCTATCACCAATTCCTTGCTCTCATACTTGGATCTTGTGCTGTAAAAATGTAAAAGCAAAAATCTTCAAAATCAGAAGATTTCTGGGGTGTTTGAGTCAACACTGATCTTGTAAAATGGCAATGAACATTTTTAAAAAACAGCAATATTTGATTTCCCAGTGTTACCCTGCTAAGTGAACAGCTAAAACAGGCATTCCATGCAAAAAAAAGGGCTGTTTTGACAATCCTATCAAAGTTTTTCTACTCCTACACAAGTTGGACAGAGATCCTAAATTAAATATAACATTGCATATAACATTTACATAACCCAGTAGGGTTTATACATTCAATAACTCTGTTAGCACATCAGTTCTTTTTTCTCTTCTTTGATGATTTCATACTGAAATTTTTATTTGCCAGCTTTCGTCTCTATAAATATCAAGAGGGAATATGTATGTTTTTTTAAAAAGCTACTCACATTGCAGAGCACAGTTCCATGACTGTTCCCAAGCTTTTCAAATCTTTCAAGAGCATCTGAAACTCAGATGAAGTTATTGTAGTTTTCTGTCAATTACAATTCACAATTTATAATTATCTGTATGAAACAAAAATCTTCACCATCCTCAGCAAGTGAGTCTAAATCAGTTTTTCTTTTCAGTAGGTAGCTGAATACACCCAGAACGACTGTAAAATTATTACAGCAAAGCACTTCATCTTTCCCTTAATTGCAATATAGAAGAGATTTAATAAAAAATTTATATCAACATTTACAGGATCATCCCGAATACCAGGTTTATGATTGTAAAATCACATAGCACTTGTTCAACTTGTCTCACACAGAAAATTAATTAAGCATTTTCAGGTATATATTTTCTCAACATCTAAGAAACAACTGTGTGCATGCTTATCAGTGTGTTGTTCACCCAGGGATTCAGATGAATACAATGCAGAAAGGTAGCTGGAAGTTGATAATCACATCTTCACCTGTGAGATCTCACTATTGTTCAGTAACAATCTATTCTGATACCATTACATTTAAAGCAAATCCCCCATCATTCAGGAACCAGAAAGAATTTCCCAATGCTCTTTATTGTCCTCACTGTGCAGCAATGATCAGATCACAGCTTGTCCAATACCATTCTCAAATTCATGTGGGAGCCAGCTGGTTTTATAGTCTAGCAAAGTGAGTTAGTGTGAGGTTTTTTTCTTCCAGGCCAAATGAACTGTTAAGAAAGTTTTCCTTCACACAAAAAGAAGAAACAAGGTGGTATAACTATAAAAAAAAGATAATTAAGTCACTCGCAGGCAAAGTTAAAGTTCTTTTTCTAACATAAATGTGTAGAGAGGCAAAGAAGAACAGGCAGCATTGTCACTCTGGCAGAGGATGCCCATGTTACGTGAGCAAAAATACTGACTCTAAGGTGAAACTGTCCTTTCAGTAAAACTGGTAGGGGACAGGTCATTAAGGTACATTAAGCTGACTGGAAGGATAAGCAAACTGAAAAAGGCAGTGTTAAATCAGTACTGGCTTGCCTGCAAGCCAGTTCATTACTTCTTACTTGGCATGAACCACAAGATGCTAATCTAGGTTAGCAAGAGAAAACAAAAAACACATTTTCCAAAATGAAGTTATATTAACCAACAGTTTGTAGTATATTGCAAGGCACAGGAGTGTCGTTTTCTGTAAGTACAGGTAATTTTCTCTGTATGATCAACTGAAAATCTGCTCCAGCAAGAAAACACAAAATTTAGTCTATTTAACAATCCTTTGTGAGGAACAAAATAGCACCAGAATCCTGGAGAAGCCAATGCTAGAGGAATATCAGATGAAATGTAATCATTTACATGGGTAAGAATACTTAATCAATGTATATTCAGGAATATTGAAACTGTTGCCACATAATCATAGGGGCTTTTAGTAAATCTACCAAACATGAGCTGCTGTGGAAAAGCACAGAGTAGTGAACAACTTACCTGTCTTTCAGAAACAAAAAAGGGATCTCAGCAGCAGTAAGGCTTTAGAACATGTTTTTGCTCCAAGACTAACTGCCAATATGGAGATAAACTGAGAACTATGCAAAGGGAGTTTAGCAAAAGTTGGCTGGTTGGACTAACCTGGTAACTGATTTTTTTACACCAAGCAAGTGATATGTGCTTAATTAATCTATACTTTACATTTTACAAAATGCCAGTTATAACTGTAACACTTCCATGTTAGCCTGGAAAAGACAGTGCTTAGCAGGAAATGTAGAGATGAATGGCTAGAAAGTAGCTAAGCCATTCTACTAGAAGAATCTGGAATGAAAGATTAGTATTATTGGAGAGCCTTGCAATAAGTCTTCTGTCTTATTTCATGAATCACTTAAGCACAAAAACCAAGGGTAGAAGTCAGGTCCAGTTTCAGCGATGTAAATTCAGGAATCTATGGTGCATATGTCTCCAGAGCAATGGGAGGGTGATCAGTGCAGTCCTATCATTCCCAACATGAAAGCTGAAACAGCACACAGGTTTGTGTACCAGTCAGGCATTGGAGATCCTGTGATATTATGATACTACTGCAAGGTGGGTGACCTAGTGACAAAGGCCACAAAAAAGCTCAGTTGCCACTGTCTTCTTTGCCCATGTCTTTACTGGTAAGGTCTGTGTGCTGCTTGCTTGCAGAGGTTTGTAGTAACAGGAAGCTAGACTTGATGACCCAGGGATCCTTTCCAGTGTTTTACTTCCTTAATGGGACAGAAAAGAACATTATTTTTTAAAAGTAGTTTTCAGTGACCTGTTGGCAGACAATGAGCTCCACAGAATTCCAAGTCTTTGGGAAGGAAGGTTCTTCTGAAACGAGCATTGTAGCCCAGTCAATTAATCCAAAGGTTTCCAAACTGTGTAAGGGCTCATAGAAAAGTATGCCCCTATACAGTATTTTTTAGCCTAAACTTTTTCATGGTCAGCCTGGCTTATCTATTCCATTCTAAATGGGGTAGGAAAAAAGCATCCTTTAAAAAATAAATAATGCCCCTTATTTTAGAGTCTGGTGCCAGTGCTGGTTTGGCTCAGTTTTGTCAATGTTATCTGAGGGAGGTTTATCTGAGGGAGGTTTTCATCTCAGTTTGCCGGAGCAAGTATTCCTCACAACCTGACATTCTTATATTTTCTTATTGTATTCCCAATTGTGCATTTTCATTCACTTGTGCACAATAAAGACAGTGCTGGGTTTGTGACAGACTGCTGGAGACAGTGCCTTTGAGTGTTAAATCTGGGTTACAAAGGGTGATCACATTGTGTCGAGCTACAAAATGTCTCCCTAGTGCTAAGCCGCATCCTGGTAGGCACAGCAAACCAGGTAAAGTATTGCTTTCATCTGAAATTCCTTTGCCTCTCACAACTTTTAAATTATTTGCATTAAGCTAACATACTGTACACACCCAGAATTTGTTTGCTCCTTAGTGTTGAGACACATTAAATCAATGGAAAAAGTCAGTAATAATAAGCTGTTTGGTTCTGTTTGGGTTTGTCTTCTCAATATATAAGAAACAAGTTGGTAGGGAAAGGTAATACTTTTATTTTACCAATTGAAATATTTGTGTTTTAGTCTCACTTTCACCAACACAGATTGTGGAAATAATGCACTATGCTGCTGTTTACAGAGGGTTTTTTATTGCACAGTCATAGTATAGAGCCAGTGCATGTCATTCTGTATCTGTCTTTGCAATAATACCTGACTGAAACAAATCAGGCTTTAATCCCACACTCCACAGTTTATGAGGTGTCCACTGATGGCTCTGAGGGGAGATCTATAAGTGAGAGCTGCTGAAATACCGTATTTCAGCCATCTGTAATTCCTTCCACCCTGAGGGAACAAGGCACAACTGGAGATACTTATGAGCAGTTTGCTGAAATAAAACTTATCATCCCTTTTTTCTGTTACGGTCAGCAAGAAGCTGACACTGACCAAAAGTTTTTGTATCACAATGTATAGACCAGAGTACAATCCATAGGAAAGACCATTCCTGTCAATCACTGCTTTAGGTGATGAGTCTAAAGCATCTCTGATAAGCATGCCAACAAAGTGATAGTCACAACAGACAACAGACAACTTCTTAGTCCTCTAAATGCTTATGGTTCCACTTTATAATATTTGAAATAATAATAATAATAATAATTGTTATTATTACTATTATCTCAGAACATTGTGCTCTTTCAAGTGAAGCTAAAGACACTTTTATAAAAAACTGACTTTTAAAAAACTCTATATTCCTCAACTGATATATTACAGGACATAATATATGTCTAAAGACAGGTCAGGCAGGCATATGGAAATGCAACCTTATTGATTCATAAAACTGTTGAGACTTTAATTGAGTAGCATTAAGGTGTTCAAGTTAATGATGTTAGCTTTCAATTTAAACTCTGAAACTGAGTGGCATATAATGATTATTTTCATCAAAACTCCTTATTGAGGATATTACCTGGAACTGGAATATTTAAAAGCTACATTACATAACAAGACATATATGTATATCTGTGTTTGGAACTTAAATGGCCTGTAATGATTTTCATATTTTGTGAGTTGGACTGATAAATCTCCCATTTCAGTTTATTCTTTGTAGGATTTCATGAACTACAAGGAAAGACAAATTAATGACCAGCAGTCCATTATTCAGTCGATTTTAGGAAGAAGACACATTTTTAACCTCTATTTTGAACAGACTTTTCCATACTGTTCTTCTGTGAATGTATTCTAGTTTGGTTTAGTGTATTCTACTAACATAACCATCCTCCAAGAGACACCTACATTTTCAATTCTCCTTCATGTCTGTGGCCCATTTGTTTCCACCAGCTCCAACCAGGATGCCATTAGTCACATGCAATAAACACAAGGTGGGAGGGAAGTTGGTGTATATTCTCAAGTTAAGACCTAAATGCTTTGCTCAGTGGGATTTCTCTTTAAACCAGGTCCCGATTACAAGGAGCTGGATGTTCACCTTCGGAGAATGGAGTCTGGGTTTGGCTTCAGGATCCTGGGAGGAGATGAGCCTGGGCAGCCTGTGAGTGATTTCTTCCTGATTTTCTGTTTCCTTCTACATTCTATAATCTGTTCAAACTCAAGAAAAATATTATTACATAACTGAACCCAAACGGACACCATGTTAGGGCTACAAGTAAAATGACTTTTATTCATCCATAGAAAAGGACAGAACTCTCACATCTAAGAGGTGTCACAGAGAATTAAGTTAGAATAAGAAGGCAATAATGTGGAAACAGAGCATCACTCATCCCATTACTGAGGAGCGTGACCTGGCATCTCTTAATCTGGACTTTCCAAAATCAAGTTTAAGCAGAAGATTCCCAAAATCCAATTATGTAAGACTATCCATAACCATGTTTCAGAGTAGGCAACTTGTATGCAAAATGTGTGTGTATGGTTAAAAGACACAGTCAACAATGCAGTTTATTTTGGGAAACAGATCTCACCAGGGGGTGACAGTCAGTGTTCCAGGTTAAGTAACAACATCATGTGTGGCAACAGGCATAAAAATGATAGCTGTATACCATTAAGAGGGAGGCACCCCTGTGACCAAATAACAGGTAACAAAATGAACATAGAGGGTTTGCTAATAAAATATAATGTGAAATAAACCATATGCACAATATTTAAAAGAAACAGTGTAGAAGCCCAAAAATTAAGGGACAAATGTGCATGACACACCACAAATGTGTACACATATTGATAAATCACTGATCCATCTAAATACTATAATTTTGAGAGCAGGCAGAATTTGTGCTCTTTCAGAAAAAACTCAATGGTGTAACTATAGCCTGACAGCTAAGGACTAATCTCAAGTCAATAATGATAGTGCTTTATTATCACAACTTTAAGCACAGTCTGAGTCCTGTGTTACCACATTTCTGAGATAATGTATAATTAATGATTAGATTTGTGTATTCCCTAGTCGATAATTTATATATTTCATATTCAAATGAATATAGAATATTTTCCATTCAAGCCTTAAGATTAACCAGCACATGGTTTTGAGAAACAAAGTTCTTTTTTTTTAAATTGCCAACATTTGTCAAAGTACTGATAAATCTTAACAGTTCACTGATGTCTCCCATAAAAAGAAAATGCAGTGTTTTCTAAAAAAGATGCTTCAAATGCTGTTTGAAATTCAGTCTAGTTTAGAATAAGCATTTTCAATGGTTTTTCAAATACAAAATATAGCTGCTCAGAAGGACTCCAAGACAACACTGCTTCATCCTCTACACTTGTAGTGTGCCTGAAGCCCCTGTGACATGTAACTTCTTTCTGTGGAGCATGTCACAATGCACATAAAATGAGGCCACTGAGTCATCATCTGCACATTCTTCGAGTAAGTATTTTTCCTGAACTAGCTGGACTGCCCAGCCAGTATAAGTTCTCAAAGCACACCTACTGGGTGAAACCAAAAAGGAAATCTGTGAGGTGTTAGTGGAAATGTTGCATTTGATCTTCTTAGACTGCTGGAAATAACACTAAAAAAGGCACTACCTTTAAGACCAGATTGGATGGAGCTTTGAGCAATACGGTGTAGTGGAGGCTGTCCCTGCCCAGGGAGATTGGAACTAGAGGATTTTTAATGTCCTTTCCAACCCAAACCGTTCTAGGATTCTATGAAGATTTGGAAATCTCCTTCTACCTGCTCTGGACAGTAATGTCCAATGACATTTCCTATCTCCCAGGAAAGTGTCCCTGGCTACAAGGCTGCTCAATATTTTGTGAGAAGCTCTCTTGGTGTCTCCTTTAGTGCTTTTTTCACTACAAATGGATAATTAAGCAGTCACAGACTGAGTGTCTGACTGGCTCTGCTTGTTGGAGGTTTATGACAATCTCATGGGGAAAAGTGCAGCTCAAATGCCTTGTCTGAAGGATGATTATTTATATAAAACTGAATGATTTCAACCTAAAGGAGTAAGAGAAAACTCATGTAGAATATCTGATATTCTGGTAGTTCATATCCATAATACATGCTGGAGTTGTGAGGGACTTGAGTCTCTACTCAGCAATTCAGTAGAAAAGAAATTTTGAAACATGCCTTTTGCCCTGCAGCTACATGCATTATGCACTGAAGTATTACAGAGGATCAGCTCTTTCTAGTGTCTCTTCAGCAAAGGACTGATCTGACTTTACTGTCTGAAGTCAAAGAGCCACAGCTGGATATCAAGTGCAGAGATAAGCACCTTGCTATTTTTTGGGGGCAGGACCAAAAACGCTGCCCTCTGTGAACCACCCTTTAAGACATTTCACTGTCCTGTTGAACAGGCTCTCATCCTGCCCTTAGCCTCAAGGCTGCTATCTCTATTCCACGGTTTGCACACACAAAAGCATTTTTCCCCAAGGCTTATCAATCCAATGGGTTTCACGTGTCTTTGCAAACGTTTCTCAAAGTCCTCAGGAGTTAGGAAGAAGCTAACTTGAAGCTGAGGATTGTACAGGGCTTCTCAGAATTAAGTGTTGCAGTGCTGAGGTTTTCAATTCTCACTCTCTTGTTGTTTCCCATCTTGTTTTCACTACTCAAATTCAACACCAATAAACACAACAGATGTCCTCTTTCTAGTATCCCTCTATTTTGCATTCAAAGTACAACACTTCTTAACTCTGTTCTCTCTCCTCCACTGCTTCCCTGCTCCCCCATGGACAGCCTACCTGCAGCCTCACTTCCTTTCACCTCCAGAAAAGGAGAAACAGTTTTTGCCTGTTCTCCAAACCCCTGCCTTTCCTATGAAACAAGAACTGAGGTGCTTTGAAATTTTTATTTCAGCTCTCCTGCTGTGCAGTCAGGTAACAGAGAACAAAAGGAAGCTTTTGTCTTTGTGGTTTCTAAAAAGGAATATGGATTCTTCAGCATAGCATAAGGCAATAACTTTTTCAAAGAAGCAGAATCCAAATAAAGTTATTTTAGAAGGATAATACTGACACTATAGAGGGACTGTAGCTTAGTTTCCTTCTAGTTATATCAGCTACCTGGCACTTAGAAGGAAAAAATGCTGCTGTACTACTCCACTTTCTATATTTGTAAGTGTAAAAATGCTTTTGAAAGGAAATACTTAAATTTATTGACAACTTTCAAATATCAAGACTCTGAGTTGTGCAAGTTCAAATCACCTCTCAAATCTTCTAATACTACACTACAACAGCCATTTATCACATCTCTCAGTAACTTGAGGGTTTGGAGATAATCTCACTCTGTTATGGTGAATTATAATATTACTGAAAGGTTGCAAAAACACATAAATTGGAACTTTACTGAAGTTGAAAATTGCTGTCCCAAAGGGGAGATCTATTTTGCATACATTTGTGCATCTTAAACTCAGAATCACAGGAACATATACATAATTTCTCTAGGAGTTTCACCTTTTCAACACAGATGGACTGGGATTTTTTTCAAAAATGTCCTCAAGATATATGTTTATGTTCTTTTTATTATCAATGTGAAGATACATTCTAAGTATCTTTCTACATTTCTGAGACATAGATATTCATAGAGCAAAATGTTAGGATAAGGCCATGCCTTGGGAAGTCCTATTCAGCAGTGATTAGAAAGAGTTTAGATTATTAGCTTGGATTTAGACATCACTGACACTTAAAATTAGGTGAATCACCCTTTATGTGTATATACTTAAATTTTGCTATGTGCCCGTGAAACTACTGTGTTATATTCAGAGAAACTAAAATGCAAATTCAGATTAATTACCAAGAATCACAAAGACAGTCAGTATCAAAGCAGATTAACCTGTATAAATTAATAGAAACAGGCTTTAATTTCAGACTAGGCTCTGCCACAATCATCCTAATCCCAGAATTTGTCCTGTTTAATCTCAAACAATAAGAGAAATTTTTCTCTACAACACACTTGTTATTGCTTACATGCCATCATTCTTCTCCTCACGCATTCAAAGCAATCTCATGCCAGTACGAAACCACATTTCAGAGGTAATATAATCCTGATATATATTTTTCCAATTTGTGCTTTACGTGTAGAATTGATAACTATTATGGCAACTTCTCAGCCATGAAATGAGAGCAGATACTGCATAAGAAACAAATTCAGACACAGAAAATGAAAAAGTAGGAAAATTAAGTTATTCTTGCTATTAAATATACCAAATAACAGATCTGGTGGCAATCACCTTGGCAAACACATCTAGTTGAAGTGTTTGAAGTATGACTCTGCTGCTTATGTTAGGAGTCTGACACTGAGATGAGTAACACAATCACATTCCATGGTGGAAATGTAAAATGTCATCAATAATTAGTCAGAACTAGAGTTTTTCCAGTTTGCTCTCTATACTGATGACCTACCATGCTGTGATCTGCGTTTTGTTTTTCCAAAGGTTAAAGATGCTCAATTGTTTAATATTTTGTCAGAAAATTATGAAAAAGACCTGCAAATGCTCAACAAAACAAAAGGAGGAAGCCAGTCCCTACAAATTCCCAAGCTGCAGAGGGTTATCACCCATCTCTTCTCAAATAACTAGGAATAACTTCTTACTAATGTGAGGTGCCTAATTCTCAAAAGTTTTGAGAATCCTTTGTGGATATATAGCTAAACGTAGCCTTGGAGAGCTTTTCTTCTGTCTGGTAAAGGAGTATAATTACATATTTCATAGTTGAATTTTGCACAAAGTATTTTCCAAAGCTTTGAGGTATATATTTTCACCATTTGAAGAACAGAATGGAGAATCTGAAACAGCCTCTCTAGCCACTCAGCCTGGCACTGCTTAACAGGATCCCAAGAACCCCAGAAAGCAGGAAAAAACTGCATCATGTTCTCTCTTTGCTAAGTTTTGAAAGCAAAAGTAAGGCAAAGGGAGCTAAAAACGGGGGGAAATTCTCCAGACTCCACAGGGGATTTCATTTAAACACTATGCTGAGATACTTACAACTCTGCAGCTAAGACCACAAAAAAACCACAGGCCCATCTGTGTGACTACCACATCTAGCCTTTGCAATTCATCATGAAAAGCAATGCTTCATAGCTATTATCTTTTATTATTTAAAGCAGATTGTCACATGGCACGTCATATCCATCATTTTGTGCAGACTCTCACACTGAAAAAGAGAGCAGAAAATTTGGAACACGCTCTGTGAATGCTTTAATATCCTTTCAAAGAAAGCAGGTTTTGTTTGAGTCAATCTCAACTGTTCTATCAGTTATTCCACAGGGAAAATATATACGTCTTCTTCAAATAAAGTATGTGAAATTATCTGCATAGAAAGTGGAAAAAGTCAATAAAAGGTTTTGGACATATTTTTTACTAGTTTATATGTTCCATACAAACTACATTTAAATGTTGATTTGCGAAAAAAAATCTGTCCAGAACAAGCTGACATTTTTTCCTCTTTTTTCCATTTTAATCAAGCACTGCCTGAGCAGTCATCCATTATGAGTAATAACATTTAATATAGTTCTTCTTGTCCCCTAAAGAGTCCCAAAGCGAACTCTGTGTAGTGGGGTCATTTCCATTGCTGACCTCAGGTATATGACTCCAGGTGCTTAAATCACACAGCAGTGAAAAACCTTCAAAAAGAAATACACAGGCTCGCTAATTTTAAATAAAAAAGGTCCTTACATGGAATTAATCTTTTTTAAGTCTTCTGTATAACATAGTCTATAGAAACTGAACACTCCTTAGAGACAGATTATCTTGATTTGAACATATCAAGCAGAACTCGCATTATGATTCTCTAGTGCATCTCTCCTAAGCAGGTAGGAAACACCTGCTTACCAAAGGCGAGGAAGCATCTTCAGTCATACCCACAAGAGGACAAGCACAGCTTTCAGATACACACACATCTCTTCACCTGTGCTAAATCACTAGCTTAATTTCAGAAGGAAGAAACAATCACTGCAATATTCATGTCACTCAACTGGAGGCTCAGTGCAATGTGTGACAGGATTTTGTTTCTTTGCTGCCTAGATTCTCATTGGAGCAGTAATTGCCATGGGCTCTGCAGACAGAGATGGGCGTCTCCACCCTGGTGATGAGCTGGTGTATGTGGATGGGATTCCAGTGGCCGGCAAAACCCACCGATACGTGATTGATCTTATGCATAATGCTGCCCGAAACGGGCAGGTGAATCTTACTGTGAGGAGAAAGGTGCTACCCACGGGTGAGTGAAGGCTGGGAAAGGTGAAAGGGAAAACAGATCCCAGTGCTGGCAGCACAAACCAGTGCTGTTTTAAAAAAATAGAGGAAATCAAAGTGAATGTTTATGTCATTTTGAGGAAAGAATAATTGTAAATATGTGTCCCTTGTTTCTCTGACAAAAATACTCCAAGTGTTGTGTCCTTCAGAAGTGGAAACATACTAGCAACCCTGGTGTGGTGATCATAAGTGCGCTGGGTTTGTTCCATGCTCTCTTGGTCTGTGCTGTCTCCTTTTGTCCACTTTTGGGACTAAACATTCACCTAAGTTAAAGCCATTTGAGCTGACTATGTCAATAAGAGAAAGGCTCAAAGACTGTTAACTGTTCAGGGGAGGAACTCATTTCACTCTTGTATGTGTTAAAAGCCCATTTCTGGTCTCACTGATGTCATCTGGAATTTCCCACTGAACTGCAGTGTAAGCTGGCTGAAAATCTTCTGTAGGACACAAGTGGCTCATAGGAACAGGGCTGGATTCTTCTGTCAAGCAGACATATTCAGAAAATGAACCTAAACCAATATGAAGTATTTGTAATAAATTAGACATTTAGCTCAGTCTCAATCGCTGAAAAACATCACAACCTTGAAAAATGTGTGTGGCAGCATCTATTAAAGCTTTAATGGGAGAATCTGATGACCTTCCATTACAACCTTTGCCTTCTTGAGGAAAGAAGTTTATTTAAGAACTTCTAAAACATTTTTAGTGAGTACGCTTCACTGGGCTACCAGAAATGAGCAAAACCACATTCCCAGCCTGTCCTGTCTTCCGCCTGCCCGTGCCCTAGATCCACTGTCACTACCTGCGCCGCTCCCCTTCGCTCCCGTGCCAAAAAGCCGCCCTCCCACTCACCTTCGTCTTCGCAGTCCCCCTCCCGCTGCGGCCCCGCAGCTCCCTGCCGGCCGTGCTCCCGCAGGACTGACTTTCTTCTGTTACTGACTCCAGACTCCTCCAGCCAGAAAGGTGCCCCCGCGCCCGGTGCGACGCCCCCTCGCAGCTCCCCCAGCGCGAGGAAAATGGCCAATAACCAAGGTAATACTGCCCGGCCCTCGCCGCCAGCACCGCTCCCGGGTCAGCTGTACACGCTGCAGGCAAAGCTAGCCCAGAGCCGTGCCGGCCTTCGCTGCTGCTTGTGGAATATTAGAGGGTCTGCCAGCCAGCCTGGGCTCGTGGTGCAGACAGAAAGCAAGCTGGTAAAACACCTGAAGTTATTCTTGGGCCTTTGGAGTGACACACCAGGGAGTGTGGCATGTAGCTCTTTAATGTTGAAGCATTTCAGGAGCTGAACAGGATTTTAATATGGTGTGTTACAACATAAGCTTTGTGGGAAAATTTAAAACAACTGATGTTGGGCGTGACTGAAAAATGCTGTACTAATACATCAGGCCAATTGATTTCATGGGAATTTCTCACTAGCATGAATGTATACAACAGAGGGATCTGGCGTTTTCCTTACCTGTCTGTAGCTGATATACATACCTTAGCCCTCACCTGGAATTACCATTTTGTACGTATACTTACCCAGATCTGGAACAGAAAATCACAATTCACAAGATCTGGAGAACAATTTGATTAGAAAAATGTGATTTTTGGAACAGCATGGATTAAAATGTCATTTTTTCACAGGCAGGAGCAAAATGTAATTTTTCTGATTAATAACTATTGCACAGTTGACAGTTGAATAGCCATTTAAGCTTTTCCTCCTTTTTCATTCTTTTCCTATATTTAATGGCATTCAATTGCATTCTTTTATGGCCAAGCCAGCTCTTGGTCACTCTTCAGGGTAAGAGAATTTCCTTTCTGTTGCAGCCATACTGACATAAACAATACTCAGCTTTCTGAAAAACGACAGCCAGAAAATGAGAATTCTCTTGTCACTGACTATGGCATTTAGCTGCAGATTTAGTTCAATAACTCTTAGATATTTTCAGGAGTATAATAATTGTTTTTCTTCCTCTTTATACTCTCTAATTACTTTATTTCATAGTTGCAGAAGGACTGCTAAAGGACACACCTGACTGAGAAAACAACAGCTTGTCCTTGGATGCTGTTTATTTTATTAATATATACACACACTGAAGATCTAATTTGCAAACTCTCTACCTAGGATGCATGTGTATATGTGGGAGCTCCTTACATGTTCAGTAAAATTACTCTGCCACTCTTACTTTTCCAAACAGAAAACATAATCCTTACATTTATCTGAAAGTTCTGTATTAAAACTGTCAGTAAATGCTGATTTGTGTAAATAACTTAGATCTGCAAAGAATATAAATCTCTTTTTTTCCCATCTGGAAGTGTAAATTTACTGTTTTCCATTGCTAAAATGCTCACACTAAAAAATGCGTAATCCCACAAGTTTAAACTTGTTTCCTGTTCTTGTTACTGTAAAGCAATATTAAAGTGTGCATGGACTCCATTTTCACTTCTGCCTTTTTGACCTTGCCAAACAAGAGCATCTCCAAACCTTTAAATGACTGCTGCTTCTGCCATGAAACCCCCAGAAAAACTACTTGTGATCATTTTTCATTGTATAAAAGCTCTGCTCTTTGAACATTTTTGAACATGCTAATCAACTTGTAAGAAGAACATTATGCAGCTAATCCTAATTACTCTGTTAGCTCCCTGCTTAAATTCATGTAATCCAAACACAAATAATTTTTTATTGGATTAAACGGTCACATTTTCCTCTTGATGACAGATCCACCAGCAGACAAGGGAATAGCACTTGGTAATGATTTTGCAGTCCAGATAGACACTGTTCTTACATTCCTTTCCTCTCTTATAGCTAGCATAGCAGTCAGTGTTCATACTTGCTTTATCTGATTGCCCTTGAATGTTCTGCATAATTGTGTAGATTCCTGTCTCTCTGCATCTATTACAGCTCCTAGTTTAATCCTTGGGGTAGTCTGGTCTGTAGACAGTCAGCTGTATTCACGTTGCGTTAGCAAATGCACTGTAAGTCACAGAGCCACTGAGCGAGTCAGGCTGTGACACTGGTGTCATTTATGTTGTAGGAGAGCCCTGCCCAGAGAATGGCAGAAGCCCAGGCTCGGTGTCTACACACCACAGTTCTCCAAGAAGTGACTACACGACTTATGCCAACAGTAATCACGCTGTCTCCAGCAGCAATGCTACTCCCCCCGAGGGCTTCGCCTCCCACAGCCTGCAGACCAGTGACGTGGTGATCCACCGCAAGGAGAACGAAGGCTTTGGCTTTGTCATCATCAGCTCCCTCAACAGGCCCGAATCTGGGTCCACAATAAGTAAGTAAATCACGTTCTTCAGTTCACATTTCTCTAAGTTTGCCCCAAATTAAAAACAAAATTAGTTCATTTAAACCTATCTGCTAATAATTTATCACTGCAGAGATTTAAACTGAAGATACTCTCAATGTTTATTCAGGGGCACTGTTTGTCTGTTTTGTCTTGGGCAAAACCAAAGGTTGTTCTGGCCTCTCGAGCTCTGTGATTGCCACACTTCTTTGACTATCAGAGTAACAGAGGATTCACCCACAAAATAGATCTTCTCTGTTACTATGTCTCAAAGAGACACTGTAAGTAACAAGTAGAGTTATGTGAATAAATTATTCTCCTCCATGCAACTGAAATAGACTGTTTTTTGAATAGATCAAGATGAAGTTCAGCAAGTTGGAAAAAAACTTAGATCACAGCAAACCCTATGACAACAGCTGTCCAATTATGGGACTGCAGAAGCAACTGGAAATGGGGAGAACTTGTTAAATGCAGGTGCAGAGAGGCTGATTTAACTGGATGGAGAATAGACAGCATAAAAACTACAGCCGAGTACAGGGGGATAGGTCTAGCTCTCTGTACTCAGGTGGCAAGATCTGCCCTTAATAATTATACCTCACTTTCTGTTCAGAAAACTAGTTTTTTCTGTGGGTCAATTTTATTGCTTTAATACAGACATCTGGTGCCACTTGAGCTATCCTGGGTACATCTAGAGAGAGGTCAGACAGATTTGTCATAGGACCTACAGAAGACTCAAACCCAGGTAATGGCAGCTGGAAGCACAGGGGCTCCTTTAAGTTATTCCAATGACATTTAACCCAGTGAGAGCAGAGCCCTCTCTGGAAGAAGGTAGCAAAAAAGGCTTTATATTGAGAGACATCCATATGCCCCACCAAATAATGCTAACCACAGCTGAAAAACCAGGAGAAGTGAGAACATTTATGATTTTGAAAGTTGCAGCCTAATACCATGCTTTCCCTACACTAAAATATGTTTCGAAGGAACTGTTCCTTTGTCTGAAACTGGATCCTGACAAAATAAAATCACAGTTTTAACTTCAAGGACAAACATCAATCTTCTAAATTCCTACCTGAAAAGCAGCTAAGAGAGTACTGGGAAAACCTTATCTCACAATAGCAAGTTATCTCAGAAAACTTTTTTTGCAGTATTTCATGATTGTGCAGTTATTAAAGGAGTTGCTTTTCATTTTACCTCAGCTGAATTTTGAAACTTCATGCTTGCTAGAATTAATATTGTAACAAAACCATAGCTAATTAGCCTCTTGGGACTCTGAGTTTTCACGTTACTGAACATAATAGCCAAAGAACTGGAAGTTCTTTGCAGAAGATAAGAAAAGAAAAAAAAAATAATCCATTGAGGTACATACATGTTAATCAGGTAAGTCAGCCATGATTTTTTCAAGAAAATTGTTTTATAGAGAGACTTTGTGGTTGGGGCAGATGAAGAGGGAAATGGGAGAGGAAGAGAAAGAGAAAATGCTCAAGCAACCAAAATTTCTGTGACTAAAATAGTCTCTTGAAGACTACAGACCCAGGTTCAAGATCTTGCTTTTCCTCCTACCCTCCAACATGTTCTTTCAGTACTTTTCTTTCTCCACAAGCAACTATGTAAGTAGTCATTTTTGACGCTCAGTTGAACGTCTCCAATAGTAAAGAGAAATGACAGCCTGCTGTGGAAGTGACAAGAGAATTTATTCAAATAATAACTGCATTGAATTTCAGTGATCCCAAAAAGTACCAAATCCTAAGTTTACGAGAACAGCAGTGAACAAAAAATTACATTTGCTGTAGACAGTGGCAGAAAAGAGAAGAAAATACCCTTTCTATATGAATTCTGTTACAAAACTGTAGTAGAAAAAAATATCCTGAATATTACATGATATGTCATCAGTAATGAAAACAATCAAAAAATTATTGATGCTTTCTAGAGTAAGAGAAGTTATTTTCTTTACTTGATATTTACTTGGGTGAAGTAATTTGAACTTTATTAACAGGAGCATAATCAGTAGATTGAGGGAAATTATTATCTCCTTTTACTCAGCACTCACTGGCATTCATTCAGAATACAGCATCTAAGTTTTGGGCCCTTTGGTAGAAACACAACAGAAAAACTCTCCTGAGGTACCTTCTAGCTTGAAACAACACAAAATCCTTTTATTGAAATGCACAATCAGGGGTAGAAAGCATACCAACAGTAGGAAACTATCAAATGGAAATAGGAAGAGCAAGGTCCAAAATGTATGATACATCACTATCAAAACGTGCACCTGCACAGCACCATACTAACACCTTGGTAGTTACTCCTTCCCATAGCGGCAATATGTTAATTGGGTGAAATGTTGTTCTCTGGTTCCAGTGCCCCTTGTTTCAGAGGCAGTGCACTTGTTGCCAGCTCCTGTGTCCCCATGTGGAACAGAATGATGTTATGCGGACATACATGCACAGTTAAATGTTAATGTTGTAATTGCAAAGCAATTCTGAAAAAATCAAAATGGGCAAAATAGGTCAAAAAAGGGAATATCATATAATGCCAGCCACCATTAGAAAGAGCAGCGCCCAGAGAGTTCTCTCACAGGGCAACATGAAGAAGGGTTCCTTTGATTTAAGAATGTTTATTTCAATAACTCTATTCCCTCCTATTATGCACTGGAAGTATTTTCCTTGTTCTTGAAATCACACTTACAAACTCTATTTTACAGTCCAACAGATTACAACAGCTCTTGCTGAATACAGGAGCAAGCACTTTGTGTCACTAGGTGCGTGAGCTTCAAGCACTGCTAAAATTGAAGCAGTCATTCCAGCAAGGTTGCTACTGGCTACAGAGCTGCAGGTTCATTAGTTTGCTGCTTTGCAGTTGGCCTGAAGCTGAAGGGGTTGCACAAAAGCTGACCTTCTCTTTGCCAGGAGAGTTTGCTCTGCCTCTGAAGCTGTCGGACAATCCCATGAAGTCACAGTAGCAGTGCTCCAGCTGAGTCTCAAATCCCTTTTCCACCCTCTGTTGGGATGTGGGCTGCCCTGCTCTCACACAGCCTCTTAGGAGTGCTTCACGCTCCTTCTGACCTGAGAATGAGCCATGAAAGGCTCAGGAGCTTCCAGAACTAGAGATGAAACTCTTCTCCCAGGAGGTTTAGGGTCTTGGTCAGCTTTTCTCTCTATATTTTTGCAAGGGGGTTGTTGTTACTGTTGATTTATGGGCATGCCTTTGCCATGCAGAAATTTTCAAAATACTAATTTATTTTTTTTTTTAATCATTGATATAGACACAGAGTGAGGGAAGACTACAGCCATAATTAGGAAACACGTTATTTTTTCACATTTTGTGATGGGCAGCACTGTAATAGTTGTCATTTTGATAAATTAGCGTTGAGCACTTTGGAGCCAGCCTTTAGTTCTGAATGTCATTTTTCCTTACTGATACTTGCTTTAACATCCAATTCTTGTGGCACACTTATTTTCCTGTGTCTATAATGGTAGAAATTTTGTTTTCCCTTTGTCAAAGCATTGCTTGGGATGTTCTCTAATCCAGCACAGGGGATTATCTTGCCCTGAACTACAGTTCTGATGTGGGGAGATCAGGAGTGGAAAACGAATGACAAGGATTGAATGAAGAGATTTTACAGGGAAAAGCAGGGGCATAGAAAAGGTCAGCCATGCTTCAAAATTGTATCAGTAAAAGAAGATAAAGTGGATAAATAAAGAGCTGTGCTTGAGTGGTATATCCAGGAGCAAGTCATTTTGCCTAGTGCAGCATGCAGAGGATCTTAGAGTGCTGAGAGATTAAGAAAAGAAAATACACCTGTCCAGGCTCCTGACCTATTTCTAATGAAAGGATTAACTTCCTCTGCCTCTAAAATATATTATTGTGCCTTTCCCCAGATCCTGTTTTAACATTAAAGGGGGATGTGGCTCTCATCCCTTCTCCACACACAAGAAATTACAGCTAAAATATTTTAAATTTAAGTAATTAATCTACACTTTGCATTACATTTAGGGAAATATTTTTTGGGTATCAAGATAATTTCACTATCTGCAGCCTATGGAAAAGCACTTGCAGACTTCTGGAGGTGGCCAGAATGAGATTTCTGCATGAATGTGTCCCAGAGTTTTGTGGAGTAAACTTGTCCCTGACTACTTCCATATCTTCCTGACACCATTACTTCTTGTGTTCGGGATGCAGTTTCATCTAGAATAAGTACTTGTGATCCCCTGTATCTCTTTACATCGTTATTTTTTTAGAGAGAAAACATGTGTTGTAAACAGACCTTGTTAACTTGCAGCTTCCAGTGAAATTGGAAAATTGGCTGTATTTCCAGGAATTTTACTGTGGCAGGTAGTGTCAATTAGCACAGTTATAAAGTGTAAACAAACTGAAAATACCGGCCTAATCAATAAACAATTTTCAAAAAATAAAGACTGTGCACACTTGTTATGATCTCCTCCTGCTTCACAAAAGAGAAGTTGTAGATTTAATTTGCCCACACACTGCATATGCCAGTGCCTGCTGGAATTTGAAAACATGATAAAACAGAGTCTAATGAAAGAAGTTTCTTTCATTTCTCAAAACATGCAGTCTTAACTAAAAAACATAAATCCAAGATAAGCCTCTACTGACTGCAGAAAACAGCATTCTGAATAAGTCCCATTCAGCCCAGAGTTTCTTTGAACTCCTTACAGTTTAGAGATAAAAAACAGTTTATCGATCAGTGGTAACTGTGTGATCTGACTTGTTTGTGCAGCAGTTTCACCTATGCTTTTCTTGGGTAAGATGATGCTTAGGGACATAATTTTATGTGACCAATCTTCAAATTCTAAAGGATACAGAGCTTTGGAAATTAGGATGTCTGTCTACCCCACCTAGGACATTTTTGGAGCATAGCAGTGAGAACCCACCCACAGTGTGCATCCCCCATGGAAGATATTTGCAACTTGTGGGCAAGGAATCTGGATTCTCATTTTTATGCAGCTTTGATATTAAGGTTTGAGCTGTTCTGCCTCTTCAGCTACAAAAGCACACTTTCTAAGTATGTTTAAATGATAGTGAAATGTGCAGCTGAAAGAAATTTCATTTATGATTTACTTTTTCAAATCAACATAAGCAATTAATCATAGTGAAATAAACTTAAGAGGTCAAAGAGATTTCTGATATCAAATCACATTGCTGCAGTTTGCAGGCATGAAATACTCAATTGTCTGATATTTTGTGGAGATAAATAATGGAGAATCTTAACTGCATTACTCCCCTCTCTAGATGATTTCTGTCCTCCTCTGTGTTTCTGAATACATCATTTGGACCTACGTGTGCTGCTCATGTGTTTTCAAAGAACGAACACTGTGAGTTTTCTTAGCACAAACCCATCAAGGGAATCAAGGGTTTTTTGATGATTCCACAGGTCCCACTTTGCTTTCATTAGAAATGTGAATTAAAGTCTCTAAGTTCCATTATTTTTTTTTAGGTCTTCACCTTTCTAAGGTATGTGCACTCCTTCCCATTTAGCTTCTTTTGCCTGTGCTATGCAAGCAAATATGCTCCATGTCAGCACAAAACGGGATGTTTCCATTTATAGATTCATTAATCTTAGAAAGAAAAGGAATTATTTTCACATGCAAGTATGCAGCATGCCACAGATTTCTATTTTCCAAGTAAGTGTCACAGAAAATATCCTATCAATATCAGGAAAATATTTTTTAGCCCTGATGGGAAGTCCACCATACTCAAGTTTTCCAGAATTTAGATTTTTCCATAGCAGTGAAATTACAGGTGTTTATATTTAATATATTCTTCCAATTAAAATTTGATATGCAGTATCCTGCTGGTTGAATGAAAACTTTTGCATGTTTAGAGAATTCAGAATATAATAAATATTCAATTGATCACTGTATAACATTGAAAAGGACAGCTGGCTCAGGAAGGCTCATTTGCTTGGCTTACTATCTATATCTCTTAACATTAGAAAACATTGCAAGACTTTATGTGCCAGAAAGTTTTAACAGATAAAGCACAAGTTTGATTTTTTTGCCCTTAACTGATACTTTTTGACATTTAGCTACTATATAGAGGGAGAAACTGGAAAGCTGCTGTCTAAAAAACATAGTCTCAACAGTTCTGCCTGGAAGTACTAAAGAGATGTAAAAAATGACTGATGTAAATCAGAAAATCCTTATATATGGTAATGTTTTCATAGAAGCCACTCTTTTTAGCTTGTGTGTCTTTCAAATGAGAAGAAATTATTTTCACATTCAAAAAGCAAGAGGCTGATAGATATATCAGTCCTGTTTAACTTATTCATGAGTAGCCTGGGTGAAAGGACAAGGTGTACCCTCAGCAAATTAGCTGATGTTACAAAACTGGGAGGAGAGGTAGATGCACCTGAAAGCTCTGCCCGGCCAGACCTGGACAGTCTGGAGAGTTGGGGGGAGAGGAACTTAATGAAGTTCCAACTGGAAATGCAAGGTCCTGCATTAAGGGAGGAATAATCCCAGGCACCAGCACAGGTTGGGGCTGACTTGTGGAAAGCAACTCTGTGGAGAAGGACATGGGGGCCCTGCTGGACAGCAAGCTGTCCATGAGCTGGCACTGTGTCCTTGTGGCCAAGAAGGATAGTGGTGTCCTGGGGAGCATTAGGAAGAGCATTGCCAGCAGGTCAAGGGAGGTGATCCTGTCCCTCTCCTCAGCCCTAGTGAGGCCACATCTGGGGTGCTGTGTCCAGTTCTGGGCTCCTAAGTAGTGAAAGATATGGAATGACTGGGGAGGGCCCAGTGAAGCACTGAGGGCGTGAGTAGGGAACAGGAACAACTCTCTTAGAGGAAAGGCTGAGAGAGCTGGGCCTGTTCCGCCTTGAGAAGAGGTGGCTGACAGGGGCTCTTATCATTGCATACAAATACCTTAAGGGTGGGTGTCAAGAGAGTAGAGCCAGACACTGGGCATTTGGAACCAACTGAAACACAGAAAGTTCATTTTGAAAATCTTCTTTCCTTTGAGGGTTGCTGTGCACTGGACCAGGCCCCCTGACAGGTGGTGAAGTCTCCTTCTTTGGAGATATTCAAACCCATATGACTCAATCCTGTGCAATTTGCTCTGAGTGAACCTGCTTTAGCAGGAGGTTGAACTATGTGATCTCCAGAGGTCCCTTCAAACCCCTGCCCTTCTGTGTTTCTGTGATACATGGTGTTAGAAGCAGTATCTGTATTCAGAAACTGCTCTGGGTTTGTGTACAGCTGACCCAAGCATATGGACACTCAGTATAATGATACAAAACTCGTATACAATTTTGTATAACGATACAAAATTTGTTCTCTGTTCTGTGACATGCAGGTGTGATAAGGATATTAATTTGAATCATGGAGAGCAAAAGTGGGTGATTTTCATAGAATAAAAATATTAATATAGAGAAGAAAAATATAGAGAAAGTGTAATTTTGTAATTATGGGTAAGTTTCTGAAGGCAGACCTTATCCACTTTCTAAGTGCAAAGATTTCTTTGAATGATTTTGTCTTTCAATTTTTTTTAATTTCATTTCTCTTTAATGAGCTAAGAGCTGATCATTGCACAATTAAGTACCTTCTGGGAAAGCCTCAGCTGCTACCTGCCAACTCTTGGTCAGTTTGTGCTGTAATGCTCTAAATAGCTGAACAAGATCTAGGAGGAGAAATTAATGACTTCAAATATCGTAGAAGCTTTGGTGCTCTCAGGATTCAAATCTTCCCCAAGTAATGAAATTTTGAAAAATACACTGCAGAAAAGTTACATTCCATTGTAAGATCTTTTGTTAGATAAGGTTTCTGCAGCATTGTTACTGTCTGCTAGATTATTTTGGGTCTAGGCTTATGCCTTCTGTCTTGGAAGGATTTATTTTATCTTTAGGTAGATGTCCAACTATATCACTCCTGAGTCCATTTTGCAGGAGTTGATACTATTAGAGAAAAAGACCCTATACATCTATTTTGAAGGGCTGTGTGGTTTGTATACATATAAATTCATGCTTACTAATTTCCCATATTTTCAACAGTTAAAAAAATATGCATTAATCCTTGTTCACAGTAATTTTCCCTTGCAGTTTCATTCATTGTGTAGTCTGAGAGAACCAAGGAATGAATTGTTCTGCAAGAGGGCAGCTTGTTTTCTGCGTTCACTTTTAGCAAAATCAGTGGGTTTCTTGAAAAAAAAGAAAAAAAAGCCAGAAATTCAAGTCTTTCTGTATAACCTGCTAATATTAAATGCTGCTCAGGTAACTCAGTGTTTTAAAATAAGTGGATCAGTTCTCTGCAAAGTCTCATCCAGGCACATGCTGCCACTCTTCAATATATACATATGTTTGGAGAACAGCTTGTGGTGAATTGTTAAAAGAGGCATGAACAGATTAGTAAAAAATTTTAAGGGTGATAGGAAACATTTACCACTAGTTGGGTGATCTGGTACTTCTTTAAAAGTTTCCATCATTAGACAAAAATAAAACACCAAAGATTCAATTTAAGGAAAAAAAAAAAGTATTGTATGCTATCAAAACCCTAATTAAATGCCAGACATGGGAGGTTTCTTTCCAAGAAGAGTCCTGCCATGCTGGGAGAGACAAAGCAGCCACACAGCTTCTTGCTGTCCCTTTGCTGTGACCAGCAGCACAGAGGACAGCACCTACAGCAGACAAGACCTTTCCCAGGCATTGTGTCAGTTTTCACCGCCGAGGTTTTCTGATTTAATCAGCAATGGGTCACCCCCATAGGTTGGTCTAATCCCTTTTTAAATCCTTTTATTCTTCTGCCCCTCCAGAAGGTTGCCCCAAATTCTCTTTCACAAGGTGTTGACTGTGAGTTCATGGACAACTCCTTTGAGCAGATGCTGTTTTCTGCTTCTGACTTCCATGCTTCCCTTCTCAGAATCTTTGTGAGTTCATTGCTATGGTTTTTGAGATGAGGATACTGAAACGATCAGCAATACTCAGACTTCAGGCGCATAGCAGTAACTAGCAATAATTTGTTTCACTTGTTATTCTTTTTCTAACTCTTAGTGTCCTATTATTGACTGTTTTAATGAGTTTGTTTATAGAGAAGTAGGCACATTTCAAGGTATCTTGAGTGATAATAATTAATTTAGGGCTCATCTCTGCTTAATCCTAGGCAGGGTTATTTTTTCCTTACTTGCATCATCTTGCATTTCTCTTCGTGAAATCCCGTCTGCCACTTCAGTCAACCCACTCCTTACTGACAATTCACAGCTCTTCCACAGTTGTTTTAGGTGTGACCATTCTGAACAATACAAGTTCTCCATTATGGAAATTCACAGTTCATGTCTACCTTTGTTCCTTAGCTTTTACCTGGTTAATCCCCTGAGATTAATGAGAGTGGCTCCTTCTTATCCCTTCGAAGTAAGTATTTCACCACCAAAAGGTCTCTAAAAATTGAAAGTTTTCTAACATATTTTAACATAGTTCATTTTTTGTGAACAACCTACACATCAGATAATCTGCACCTCTTAGAAGAATTCATGCTTGTAAAAAAATCCCTAAATAAATCCCCCCTTCCCAAGGAGGCATTTGGGACCATGGCAGCCAGGATATTGTGGCTTAGGAGGGCTGTCAGGCAGAGTTCCACTGGGAAGAGACGCAAAGAACAGAATCTCCTCAGGATAATATTACTGGGAGAGAAGGAGCCAGGAGCTAAACTTCTCCTCATTTTATCTAGAAATGTGCATAAACAGTTTCTGCTGAGTGGCCATGAGCTCCTCTAGTAAGTCACTAGATTTGCCCATAAAACCCCATAGAGCATAACAGTGTAACCTTGAATCCAACAGAGATTCAGATTCCTTCTGCAAAATTTTCCCACACCCTACTTTGCAGCAAGATCAAATGGCAACATATGGCAGCAATACCTGTGAAGAGGAGCATTAAATCCTCAAATGGCAAGGTGGAGTAAAAAAGGTACCTTGACAGACACAAGCTTTGTTCTGATGGTCACCTACTGTTGATCCTTTCATAACACGACAGAATGAAGGGAGTTCAGGGCTACCAAAACATTTAGGGTAGGTGCCTTTATCAGGAAGGTGAAGACCATTAGGCTTAAAGGGAAAAAGAAAAGAACACAAAGTTCCTCCTTGTTCTCCCTGCCTTCCCATTTCTCAGGATTTGGATCCAAATTAGACTCTCATGGCTCTCCCACCTCCAGCTTTGATTTCAGCAGACATCTCAAACATGCAGACATCTGCTCTATTCACTTGTCAGGTACAAGAAGTCCAACAAAAATTTTTTTCTGGCAAATTAATAGGATTCCCACCCCTCACCCTCCCACACCCCTTACTATTGAAATGATGTCTCTACTCAAATATTTAGGCTACCAAAAAACATCTTTAGGGTTAGAAATGGCAAGTGTGGAAATTTTAGTTGTGGCATCTCTACCATATTTCCTCTTCTTTCTTACTACCAAATTTCTTGCTTTTTTACATAAAACAGTCTCATTTTCAGATCTCCACTAATATTTAGTAAAGACATTACAATTTCAGACAGATATTTTACTATATATGCCAGAAACGGGCCCATTTTAGTATTAGTTTAAGTGATTCCTGGTGATGCTTTAAGAACTGATTTCATGAAAACTGTTTCAGAGTCAAGTTACTCTTTTATTTGTTTGCTCACTGTATGCATGTATTATTTGTAAGCATGGCAGTTATATGTGTGCCTTAAGGGTAAAATAAACACATTTTTTGTAGAAAATACTTAGTATATTTTAAAACAGAAATGCTCAGACATTGTGACATAAATTAGGTATTTCTTAAGCAGCAAGACATTTCTGAAGTACATTTGTTGTGTCTAAAGTGCATGTGTTTTATTACTGAAGTCGTGTTTTAATTTATATTCTTGCCTGAACCATAGTGGTAAAGTAGCATGCAGTTTGATTATGGCTTGCACTTCAGAGTACTCACTCATATATTCAGTGTTGTGCAAATTAATTTTTAACACTGTAAACAACACTTACATCCATACTAGAAACAAAAGTCACTTTGATGTATGTCTATTGTGACTTTATACCAGATGTGCAGTCTGTGTTAATCACCAAAACCTTCAGTAAATGTTTATCAGGGTGCTGAGAAATTTGTTCTGCAGCAATGTATTCTGAACACATCTGCTGTTACAGCTTTGGTTTATATGAGCACTGATAGCCTAGCTGTTTCCCAGAAAGTGTTTGAACATTCTTTTCTTTCATTCTTCCAAGTTCTCTGTAGATAATTAAACGTTAAGGTTATATTATTTTGGGGGGGAAAAAAAAAAACACCAAAAAAACCCCAACCACCACTGGTTTTAAATACCAGTTTAAAGGTGGATAGTGAGGCTGAGCTTTGTGCTAAGTTTTCCAGGACTAAAGTGTGAGACTGCAGAGGAATACTAAAACATTAGGATATTAATAGACTATATAGTAATTTAATTGTGATAAGCATATTTATGAGTAGTTGGAAGAAAGAAAAGTAGCTTGGTCTTTGGGGAGCCTAGAGAAAAGACTCAGCTATAGCACATCTTTTAGTAAAAAACCAGAGGATAATAGAGAGAAACATTGGTCAAAATATCGAGAACAATATTTAGAAAATTCGATGAAAAATGAGGGAAGAGACAGAACAAGAGCATGGATGGAGTAAAGAGAAAGGTGAGGAACAGAGAAGAGCAAAAGGAGAAGCTTTGCTCTGTAATGTTTTGAGAAGAGGGCTGAGCTGTTTTGATGTAGTATATGTCTATGTACTCATAGCTGTCAATTCAATTCTATTCATTTATTATTAATAAGTAATTAGAGAGCTGCACATCTCAATAAATCTTCAGTTTTATTTCCACCTTTCAATAAACACATTTGAATGGAGGAGAACAATTTTATGTACCCTGGGCATTTTCAGCAACAATTTTTTGTATATAAAGCAAATAATATTTTTGGTGCCTCTATTGCAACATACAAATAAAGAAATTCTGTAAACCAGGAGATGGGAGACAATTTATCACTGCTATTTATTGTGTAAATTTATCCCCTTTCCCTGCTTAATGCCTTACTGTTTTCCTGGTCTGCTTATTAGGTTGTTTCATGCCAGGTTTGCAAAAGAGCTGAATTATAAACTTATTTTGGACTTCATATGTATACGCCATGTGTATATATGCATCTGGATTCTGAATTTTTAGTGAGAAAAAACAGTACAGTGTTACTGCAAATGACATTGCATAAGAATTTATATTCTTATAAGGTTTTACACAAGCTGTTTTTTAATTCATGTAGCAGTTTCTTCCAAAATGAACCCATTTTCTTTTGTTTGTGAATATCACCACTTGTTTCAGCATGTGTTAACTGTGCCTATTGTTTCTTGTCTAGCTGTACCCCATAAAATAGGGCGGATAATTGATGGAAGTCCTGCGGATCGCTGTGCAAAACTTAAAGTAGGAGACCGGATCTTAGCTGTGAATGGCCAGTCTATTATTAACATGCCTCATGCAGATATTGTGAAGCTAATTAAAGATGCAGGTCTCAGTGTAACTCTTCGCATCATTCCTCAGGAGGGTAAGTCAATGGCCCTTAAAAACAGGAAGAAAATTTTAAGTAGCCTCCAATTAGCTTAAATTATGTCACCACTTGAAAGAGCATCTTTTGTTCTCCTTCCTCCACTGTAACGTGCAGCACACCAGAATTACGAGTTTAGCACTAGCTCAGATAGGATCTGAATTCTTGAAAAGGTTTCAAGTTATGAAAGGGGTATTTAAAGCAAACCTGGAGAAATCTGACAGAGAGAGAGAAAGAGGATGTTAAGGTCTTTTGCAAGAATTGTCTTCTACATGGAAAAGCACTCTACAAGAGAGCCAAGATTTGAGTTTGTTCCCTTATATCTTGCTATAAGCCAAGCCAAAGTTTGATAAAGTGATTCACAAAAGACTGCTATGGCTGTCACCGGGCGTGTTCAGCTACCAGCTACATGTGACAAAAAGTGATGTGAAGGAAGAGTTCAGATTTGGCAGTTTCCTCCATCACTATCATATAGTGATATATCACTGTGAATGCACAAGACAGGAAAGAATTGAACCCTGAATTATCTCGTTTCTAGGGTGAGGATAAGGGGATATTATTCTGGTCATTACTCCACATCTAATCAGTGAAGATCTTTTGATGTTGGTTCCATGGGGTTTGGTGTTGATTTCAGGGCTTTTTTTAGTTTAACAATGTGCTGCACTGCTGCCTGAATTGTACCACATTAATGAGACTATGTCTTTATATCTCAGCAACAAATACCAGCAGAGCTGGGAATGACACACAGAAGGTAATGGAATTACTTAATGATCCATGGTCCAGTTAGATGACCTTCACCCTATGTTGCTGCACCCAGCAACAGGACAGGGAAATAGTCTGACACTGGTCATAGACTGCAACAGAAGGAACTCATCTACTTTGTTAAATGAATTCAGTGAAGGGAAAAACACAAACATACAAAAACTGAGAATTCACATCAATTAGCACCCGATTAATTACTGGAGGTCAGCTTTGAAAGCATCTCAAACAAGTGTAATACTTCATACAGTCCATGAAGTTTGTTTAAGCCTCTCTGGTATCCAGGTTTAATAACATCATTCAGTGTTATAGATGGATACATTAAATTAGAAAGAAATCAGAGGTGCAACTGAGTTGTAGTATTACAAGATGTTTTCAGGTGCTAGTGGTGAGAAATTATCTGTGCCCAAGGCACAGCTTCCCTGTGTGACTTTGTGACACTGGACACCTCATTTGCCTTCTGATATTAGCTTTCCAGCTTATAAAAATTGGTAAAATATCTAATACCTCTGTAATATACTTTCAGGTTAAAAATGCCATATAAATGCAAAGCAGTTTTAGAAGAAGCTCATGATTGTACCAGTTCGTCCATAGTTATGAGAGTAATGTAGAAATGAGGGACAACATTTCCAATCTTTGTCTCTAAAACTTGCAATACAAGAGACTCACAGATGCAAAATGGGCAATTTCAGCCTTGAGCATAGTAATTACACAGACAAGTATTGCTTATGCCTGCATGAGGAGTGTTTTAAGTGCAAATATACAAGCTTTTTTTGATAATTCATCCTAATTTGAAAATATTTTTTATAAAGTAGACAAAATTTTTATAATAACTGTGAGCATAAATTAGATAACTAGAGAATATGCACCCATAGGGAAAAACTCACATGATAAACTTTTAAAAATAAAACACATAAAAATTAAAACTAGATTCAAATGTAAAAGTAGGCAAGACCTACTTTTGTGTGTGGCTATTGCTGTTAGGGATGCTCAGCCATGTGTGTGTCCATTTTGTTTGTTTTGCACAATGCCACACTGGCCTCACTCCTTCTGTTGCAAGCAGGAATAGAAAAAATAAAATATTTGCCTTTGCTGTTGATAATGCAGGAGCTTCTGCAGTGCTTTGTCCTCTTGTGGGTGGAGTCTCTCACATTTATGCATGCTAATAGGTAAATGGTGAACAGGACTGTGCTACTGTGTTGGAAGAAATATATTTTATATGAGCTCAGCAGCAAATATGTCTCCCCCCAAGTCCAGCAGGAAGCCTGAATGAAGACTGGCATCTTTTATTTATAACAAAGCAACAAAACCATAGTTTCTATGCCAATATCTCAGTCTTTTTGAATTTTGTGTTGTTTGGAAAGAATGATTCTGTTTTTCTGCACTATTCCTATGTGAAACCTTAGTCATTTGATATAATACAGTGAAATAAAACATCAGTTTAAATGGTAAGTTAGAATTTATGAGATTGGGTTTACTATTTTACTGTTCACAGTCCCCAAAAATTTAAAAAGACAGGAAACTCTTGATGGGCTCAAAGACAGCAGGAGCTAATGTAAGGACACCAGTGTTTTAGCTTTTGTGACAGGTCTATCATCCCAAACAGTGAAAAAAGCAGCAAAATGTTCGTTCTCTCAAAATGAAATTTTTTTCTAAATGAAAAGCATTTCAAATATCTTGTAGCTGTGCTAAGGCAAGTGCAGGACAGGGAGGTGATTCAGGGCAACCAGCACAGCTCTACCAAGAGTAAGTCCTGCCTGACCAACCTAGTGGCCTTCTACAATGGAGTAACTACATCAGTGAACAACAATGGACAAGGGAGGAATTATAGATCTCACCTATCTGGACCTCTGTAAGGCCTTTGACATGGTACCCTATAGGATCCTTCTCTCTAAATTGGAGAGAGATGAATTGGATGTGGGACTGCTTAATGGATGGGCAGGTTGAGGAAGGTGATTCTGCCTCTCTACACTGCTCTCATGAGACCCGCCCTGGAGTTCTGAATCCAGCTGTGGGGTCCTCTGGAGGTTGGAAGCAGTCCAAAGGAGGGTCATGAAGATGATCAGAGGGCTGGAGCATCTCTCCTATGAGGAGAGGCTGAGACAATTGATGTTGTTCAACCTGTAGAAGACAAGTCTCCAAGGAGACCTTATTCTGACCTTGCAGTACTTAAAGGGGGCTTATAAGAAATGTGGGGACAGACTTTTTAGCAGGGCCTGTTGTGATAGAACAAGTGGTCTTACAGTTTTGAACTACAAAGGGGTAGATTCAGACAGAGATAAAATATTTTTATATTTTATATAAAAATATAAACAGATATTTTCTTTTTATTATGAGGGTAATGAAACACGGTGACAAGTTGCCCAGAGAGGTGGTAGATGCCCCATCCTGGCATTCCTGTCAAAATTCAAGGCCAGGTTGGACAGGGTTCTNATATTTTATATGAGCTCAGCAGCAAATATGTCTCCCCCCAAGTCCAGCAGGAAGCCTGAATGAAGACTGGCATCTTTTATTTATAACAAAGCAACAAAACCATAGTTTCTATGCCAATATCTCAGTCTTTTTGAATTTTGTGTTGTTTGGAAAGAATGATTCTGTTTTTCTGCACTATTCCTATGTGAAACCTTAGTCATTTGATATAATACAGTGAAATAAAACATCAGTTTAAATGGTAAGTTAGAATTTATGAGATTGGGTTTACTATTTTACTGTTCACAGTCCCCAAAAATTTAAAAAGACAGGAAACTCTTGATGGGCTCAAAGACAGCAGGAGCTAATGTAAGGACACCAGTGTTTTAGCTTTTGTGACAGGTCTATCATCCCAAACAGTGAAAAAAGCAGCAAAATGTTCGTTCTCTCAAAATGAAATTTTTTTCTAAATGGAAAGCATTTCAAATATCTTGTAGCTGTGCTAAGGCAAGTGCAGGACAGGGAGGTGATTCAGGGCAACCAGCACAGCTCTACCAAGAGTAAGTCCTGCCTGACCAACCTAGTGGCCTTCTACAATGGAGTAACTACATCAGTGAACAACAATGGACAAGGGAGGAATTATAGATCTCACCTATCTGGACCTCTGTAAGGCCTTTGACATGGTACCCTATAGGATCCTTCTCTCTAAATTGGAGAGAGATGAATTGGATGTGGGACTGCTTAATGGATGGGCAGGTTGAGGAAGGTGATTCTGCCTCTCTACACTGCTCTCATGAGACCCGCCCTGGAGTTCTGAATCCAGCTGTGGGGTCCTCTGGAGGTTGGAAGCAGTCCAAAGGAGGGTCATGAAGATGATCAGAGGGCTGGAGCATCTCTCCTATGAGGAGAGGCTGAGACAATTGATGTTGTTCAACCTGTAGAAGACAAGTCTCCAAGGAGACCTTATTCTGACCTTGCAGTACTTAAAGGGGGCTTATAAGAAATGTGGGGACAGACTTTTTAGCAGGGCCTGTTGTGATAGAACAAGTGGTCTTACAGTTTTGAACTACAAAGGGGTAGATTCAGACAGAGATAAAATATTTTTATATTTTATATAAAAATATAAACAGATATTTTCTTTTTATTATGAGGGTAATGAAACACGGTGACAAGTTGCCCAGAGAGGTGGTAGATGCCCCATCCTGGCATTCCTGTCAAAATTCAAGGCCAGGTTGGACAGGGTTCTGAGCAGCTTGGTCTTGTTGAAGATGTCCTGTTCATTGCAGGGGGGTTGGACTAGACAATCTTTAAGTGTCATTCCAACCCAAGCTGTTCCATGACTATGATTCTATCATTCTGTCATTCTGTGATGAGTATTTCTGTGCTTTAAAAGAATATGTGAAACATAGAAGCAATTTCCCTTGTTGAATTGTGTTTTAAATAATGACAGTGTCAACCAGAATCATAGAAGTCACCAAGATTTCAGATCCCACAGACTATCAAAAGGAGCCTATTAGGTTCAAATGTCTTAAAATCTAATTATAGCCTGAGAGAGTAAAAGCGACAAAGCATAAATTTGCAGAGGTAGCGTGTGACTGAAAATTATTATTGTGTACCTTTGCCCTTTATTAAATGCTGCACTGTGACAGGTCTTTAATCTCCATCTCCCCATCGTGCAGAGCTGAACAGCCCAGCCTCGGCCCCCAGCTCGGAGAAGCAGAGCCCCATGGCCCAGCAGCACAGCCCCATGGCCCAGCAGAGCCCCCTGGCACAGCAGAGCCCCGTGGCCCAGCACAGCCCCGTGGCCCAGCCACCACCTCCACAGCCCCTCCAGCCACAGGGACACGAGAACAGGTGTTGCATTTTCTCAGTGTTTTGTTTGTTTGTTTGTTTGTTTGTTTGTTTGTTTGTGGGGGGGTTGGGGGTTTTTTTACCTTGTATGTTAGTCTGGAGTCAGGAAGGTATTTTTTATGGTGGGCGTTATCTCTGGTGTACCATTTACCAGCCAATTTGCCATGTGTAATTTATGGATATACATTGGCAAATTTATCTGTAATGGAAATCGAATGGTAGGGGGACAGAAATTTTGTGACCAGCTTTATTAAAAACTATGGAATGATACAACTTTCCATGACCTCCAATCATCACTGTTTAGTCTTTGGATTATGTTTTTAGAGTGTTAAACAAGGCTGATTACACTGACTGTCTTTATGCTAATCTTCAGTAACCAACACATATCATCAAGATCCTCTTCCCCAAATGATGCTGGTTACAGGATTGTAACTTTTCTCTTCTGAAAACACTTGAGTTCACTTGTGATTCAGACACTACACCCTCTAATTCTCCTTGCTTAACAGATGTAGTATTTTCACTTGCCCAGAATTATTTTCTTTCATTTAGTCATAGTAGGAAAATTACTTTTCCTTATATTTCATTGAGTACTTTTTCCAAAAGTGATCACCTCCTAGAAGACATATGTTTCTGATGAAATTCAATACAAAGTTTTCACAAAAGTCGTTCTATGCTGTTGGAAGTCAGTATTAAATATCTGTTAAATTGGGAATTTTCAGATGGGACCAGCAAACGATACTGATTAAAGTTCCAGAAAGAAATTCTGTAATAATTATACTGAAAAGTGTAAGCTCTAATTGCTCATGTCACCATTTAGAAATTCAGCAAAAATTATAGTGCCTCCATCTGTGAATTAAAACATCATCTTCTGATATGCAGCTGTGGCCATATATTGGGAACCTGCCTAAAGATTACTCTTATTTCAGAAAAAGGCCAACTATTGCTAGTTCATATAGTGTTATTTTTAACTAGATTCTATAAGCTGAAATACTATAGATTCTGTAAGTTGAGTGTGTTTGTATAGCCATATACATTTTTTCTTTAGCAAAATAAGATTTTAAAACTCTTAGGAATATTAACTTCTTTTTTTTTTTTTTTTTTTTTTTCCTTTTTTTTTTTTTTTTTTTTTTTTTTTTTTTTTTTTTTTTTTTTTTTTTTTTTTTTTTTTTTTTNTTAATAAGGCTCAGTAACACAGTAAGCCTGTTTGTCCTCTATCTTCTTTTTACAGGATCATGATATTGAGTAAAGAAAGTAAGAGGATTGCATGTATGCATGCAGGTATTATAGATGCTATGTACAGGTTTTAAAAGAACACATGGCAGCAGTCTATTTTAATCTTCTCAGAAAAGTCAAAGAGAAATAGTTCCAATGTTTTTGTGTCTGGTTAGTCATTCAGACTGTTAAAATTATTGTGTAGAAAGATTAGCCACAATGTCACTGTAACTACATTAATAAAATAATGACATTTTGAAACATATCAGACAATTTGAAACATTTAGGTTCAGATTTCTTTTTTATATAAAGAATTTATATATAAATCAATGTAATCAAAAACAATATTGTCATTTTTTTCAGTGTAATTTTTATAATCAATAAGTACATTTCAAAATCTCTTTCACAGTTTGTATGTGTCCATGAACAGACATGGTCACTTTGTTGACTGAAAACTTCCAGTCCATTATTAAAGCAGGATTTGAAATGTCTATTTCCTGTACAGGAAATAAATACTTCCTTTGGTACCTAGGGAAGACTGTAAGAACATCCACTCTGTGAACATTTTTATTAAAATATAACCCAAGCCACTAGTACAGAATTACTTTGCTAAAAGAGTTCAGGACTTTCTCTGTGCTTCTTTAGCACATGGCTGAGGTAGGGAAGTTTGCCATAGGGAATGTCCCTTCGTTCACCCTGAAGTGCCATTATGTGCTAATTTCCATGTGCTCAGGGAAATTCCCATCTGAATAAAGTAAATAACTAGTCACTGCACCTCATAATGTCACCTTTTCTTTCAAATTTTAGGACCCACCTCCCTGTAACCAGTTATCAGCTAAAGCAATATTTTACTTGTTATTAATTTCTCATAACCAAATTTATTTTCTTTTCCCCTTGTGTTATTTCTGTGCATGACTACTGATATGACTTTACTGACATAGCTTTTTAGCCAGATAGCATCATAGGGGGTGTATACTAAAAATAATCCACACTATATTAACAGATGTTATATCAAAGACACCTTTCATTAAAAAAGTAGCAGCTAAGACAGAGAATTTATCCTTTCTTAACCTTGAGAAGCTCATAATAATATTTTATGTCAATGAAAGGGCATATAAACTGCACTGATATTCCAGTTATTCTACAGAAATGTTAATTTTGGAAAAAAGCACTTTGTAAACTCAGTGAATTATTTTGTAGTGAGTATAGTGGGTGTTTTCACATGCAGTTTCATATTCAAAATAGGCAAGGTAAGTTGGAATCAAGATGCTTTTTCTGTTCCTGTCCCTTTGAGTCTAATCTTGATCCCACTGATACAAGCTGGAAAATTGCATAGTGTGGACCTGAGGGAAAATGGCTTATACCCATGTTTCAAAAGCACTCACTGTTTTTGGATGCCTCGACTATTTACCCTTGAGAGTTTTGCTCCTCTGTGAAAATGTGTTCCATGCAATTTTGCAGCCAGGCAGCTCTCTTTCACTCCTCACTATTGCCCGCAGTGCACGTTCTGAGTGGTTTGCTACTCTCTGAAACTGAGCCGTGGTGCCTCCCTCAGCTACAGGTCAGAAGTGAAAGCCAGGCAGGATGTGAAGCCTGACATCCGGCAGCCCCCGTTCACGGACTACAGGCAATCCTCCACGGACTACCGGCAGCCCCCGCTGGACTACCGGCACCCGCCGGTGATGGATTACCAGCAGCCGCCGCCGCTCGACTACCGGCAGCCGCCGCTGATGGAGTACAGGCAGCACTCCCCCGACACCAGGCAGTTCCCCCTGTCCGAGTACAGGCAGCCCCAGGTACGGACAGACACACTCCCAGCGCTCCTACACAGTGCAGGGTCGGTAGGGACAGGTCATGGGTATTGAGAAGGAAGATGCCACCACGGAAGGAAAAGACACACTAAAGGGTTTTACTCTATTTCTCTGTAGAGGAGATGACTTCCAAACCGTTAATATTAATGTGTAACTGTGTGATCTGTAAATGAACATTACATTTATAATTGTGTGACTGTAATGTTGAATAAATGCCATTTATTTCAACTTGAGAGTTGAAATAAAAATTGTAACATAAAAAGCCTTTTCATCAGCAGAGGAATTTTTTGCATTCTTGGCATGTAGTCGTCAAAGTATCGTGGGTGTACTTAGGTCAGGCTACACTTCTGCAGCATTCTTGAAAATTAAGATTTTATCTAATAGGGATAAATAAATAAAGGAATGAAAATCCTGACTGATAAAACTAAATTTCTGTTGGTAACAGTCTGGATGAGTAGAAACTAGCCCATGCAATTGGTTTCTTTGACATCAAGTACGATCTGACAAATTCAAAGAGATGATGAGTTAGATGAAGAGTTATGGTACCTTGGACATGACTCCTCTGATGACAGATATTTACTGACAGTTTTGAAGGCTGAGGATTTAGCTCAAAGTTCAGACTTTGAAAAAATCCCTTCCTTTCTCCTTACATAAAGGCAGGAAAAACAGAGGTCAAAAAGTATTAAATAGTAAAGTTCTGGATACTATATACTGGAACCATTGTGATTTGTACATCCATATTTTCAAAACCAGACACGTAAACCAAGAAAAATACTGAAATTCCTAAATGGGATCCAGAGAACCCTATGAAAATGTGAATTTCAGTATCGAAATAGCAAATCTCTATCCCCATGTACCTACCTTATTAGATACTTCTTAGCATCTAGAGAGATGGTTGGCTGTTTCCCAGTTTAATTATCTAATCAGTTGACTGCACTACCCAAGCTTGCTCCTTGTTTTCTCTTGCTCCCATGGATCTTGCACACTTGGCTGAAAATGGATCAGGAGCTACATCACAATTTCCCTTCCAGACCCCTCTATGGACCTTTGCTTATATCAAGTGGATCAATACATTTTTGAACAGATCTATTTTAGAGTTTTCTTGAATGCATACCACAATGTCCATATAGCTAATGGTCCTTCATTTTGTATTTGTCTGTACAGGACTTTGATTATTTCACTGTTGATTTGGAAAAAGGAGCCAAAGGATTTGGGTTTAGTATTCGAGGAGGAAGGGAGTACAAAATGGATTTGTATGTATTGAGGTTAGCAGAAGATGGACCAGCAATAAGGAATGGAAGGATGAGGGTGAGTAAAATGCATTGTGACATTTTTTTCAACATTTACAGATATGTTTGGTGATGGGGTCAAAGAGAAAACATTTTTTAAAACCTTTGGTCAGGTTTTAAAGAAATAATGCCAAATACCTCTTACAAAATAAGCTCATTCTGTAGGCTTTCAAGAGATTAGTTGATACATGTAATAGATCCCTGTAGTTTCTTCACAAATAAATGTATTACTTTTGACTGATAATAACTTTTATCATGTTATAAATTTTTATCATTATTTTCACTCTTATCTAAGCAACTAAAAAATCTCAGACAATGTTTCATGTTTCTTAGATAATAGTAACAATTAACATTTGAGTTTCTAATCACAAAAGCAAAGTGACCACTATATGACATGTATTAGAAAACTATGAAACCTAAGACCTCATCTATGTTATTTTATTAATTTAAGCAAGTCGCCTTTGAAGTGTTTGCTAAATTTGTTTACTGATCCTAATCTTGTTTGTAGGGATCATGATTTAAAAAAAAGCAAACACATAGTCTGTATAGGAAAAATAACCTAATCAAAAATAGAGACATTTAATCTGTTCAGTTCTGACAAAGACAAGGTATAAACTAATCCAGGCCTGCTGATACTTTGCAGAATTGTAAGTACACAAAAAGAAGGAAAGAACATAGGCAAGACTACCAAGAGTCAACATAAAAATTGTTTATGTATCTAATTAGTGCAGTCATGTTCAACCAGTATTTAATTTCAAAGATGGGCAATGAAAATTGTGTTCTGTACAGTGGTAAGAACAGATTTTACAAATGTCATGGTTGTTATACTTATTCTGCTTAACAGTCTAAACAATCTGATCAAATTTGATGTCTTACTGAGAGAACACTGTCTTTCTGTGTATAACTCAGGAGTTTTGCTGTGCTTCAAATGACTCTTAACTTGGCCACTTGGTTAAACTGCAAAATTCAGTTAGTCCTCAGTTGTATCACAGAGTGTAAGCCCCTGGCACTGGCAGCAGTGGCAGCAGCTCTCCCCGTGTCAGGAAAGCCAGTGGGGCAGGCAGGCAACTGGTAATTGAAATATACTCCCACTGCATTTTTTGTGTGAAATACAGGTGATTTCATGCTGCATTTAGAACTTTAGCTTCAGAATATCTTCTCTGGTCTTCATTCTTTTCTTTATTTTAGTATTATCATTGTCAGTTGCTCTTAATGAGAAGCCATATGCAAGATGTACATTAGTAGCTATGATGTGATTAAAGATGGAGAAAAAGCTGTGCTTTTAATAAGCTCTGGAATCACATATTTGGAAACATATGGCTAAGAATACAGAAAAGAATAAAAGAGCACCTTTGAAGAGGGTTCATTTCAAATAGTAACCTATATTAGGTAGAAAATGAACATTAAAATCTGTGCATCATTTAAACTAACTAGTACTAAGGAATGTAGACTATTCACTTTGTGAATAGCCCAAATGTAGAAAGTATTTGACATGAATATGGGAGGTTTTTTTCAATTGCATTAGGAAAAGTCCTGTATGCTTTAATGACTACTGCTAATATAGTTTCTAAAATAATTTGATTTAAAGCCTTTTCATTGTAGTGGCCACAACATATAGCCAAGTGTTTTTCTGACCAGATAGCTGTAATTGGGATTTTTTCTACCTTTTAGAAGCATCATTCTTTGGAACCAGTTCTACCATGCATCCTTGTCACTGAGTCTTCTCTTTTATTCTCCTGCCTCAAAGACATTTTAACTTGACAAATGGGTTTGGAATGTGAAAGATTCTTATATTCAGTGACCTGTGACTGATTGAAAGCAGAAGCTCAAGAAACAGCTTCAAAACAAAAATAGAAAAATTAGAAACAAACAAAAAAATTGTTGAAAGAAATATATTACATAGGAAGGTGGGCAAAGGAAGCAGAGTTCTGTACCCACATCTCCTTTCCTAAGTTTACATCAGCTGTTAACAATGGAGGTTCATGCACGCTTCTTGGCTGGTTGTTGCATCTCTCTGTCTCTCTGTTTCACAGGTGCATCTCTACAGCAAAACATGCAAAAATCAGGACAGTGCTTCTTGCTTTAGATACCATTGTTGTTAAAGACATGATTCTCTGATCCTGGGCTTTCAGCACTGGGGATAGCAAACCATGCTTTTGTGATAGGATCTTATTGGAATACTTCCCAGCTAAGATTTCTTCTGATGGCCTCTTTGTCTCCATTATTGTTTTGCTTGCTATTTCCTCCTCCTTGAAGAGCCATCTTTAATTTAACTGAAGCTTTACAGAGAAATGTTGAGGCACATAGCACGAGGTGCAGAAATAATGCACTTAACTCCAGCCCTATTCCCACTCACAAAACCAAGAAAAGAAAAACAAAACCAGCTAAGCTGTAGCAAAAAATAGATCATATAATGAAGCATGCTACCTGTAGAGCACTTAGACATAATAAGCAAACATAGTCACAAATAAAATTTTGTTTTCAATCTATGTATAGCCAGAAAAAGCCCTGATAGAGACTAATTCATATTGATATAAAGCTCCCTGTTTTACAGAAATAAATAAAATAATTACCTTGAAGTAATAGAGCTGAAGCTATACTAGTGGTTTTATAAAATTTTATAATTGAAGAAATGAAGTCTCAAACTGAAGACAGCTCTGGGTAGGGAAGTCAAAGTCTGTATGTTTATTCTGTTAGTGGGCACTGCAAAACCACAGTGATGGACTGAGTCCCAACAGCTATATTCTATTTGGACATGTGTTAAAAAAATCTGAGACCACCACCACACATTCAAAAGTTTCTAAGGTCTAAATACAATGTGAAAGTGTTAGGCATTACAAATGCAGAGTATATTAAAATAAAAGCTATGATTATAGGAAAATAGATGTACATAAAGAACTGGAATGGAGCTATCTCTTGTAAAAGAAAAAAAAGTAGGTCCATTACTGAGGAAGGTGAGTATGGAAGGAGTACAATGTGCCAATGATAGCAAAGAGAAATTGAACAAGAAAGCAATGATAAAACGAGATGAAGAAAGTGACCTCAAAATCAGGACATCCTTATGAAAATTTCAGTTTGATCTTCAGGCTTTTATGAACTTCAGTGAGACTTGTGAGCAGAGAACAGACTCATAGAATAAGCCAAAGAAGTGATCTTGACTGGCCCTGCCAAAATTGTCTGGATTTGTAAATATTGATATAAGAAGGAAAAAGATTTTGTGAAGTTCATTGTCACATCAGCATTTCCAATCAAAACTGGATTATTTTTCTTGTCTCCCTTCCCATTGGGGATGGCATGCTAAGCACATTGTGTTTTATTGGAAACAAATGCACCAAGGACACTCCATTTTAGGATTACAAGATCTAAAATAGTCTTTAATTGCACTTCATGACAGATTAAGCTTTCTACTTGGATTTTCTGCACAATTGTTCTGGGAACTGGAAAGGGGGAAGAGCAATGAGTTGATGTAACACAGAATTCATCAGTTTTCCAATCCTGTTGCTCTTCTACTCAGGGATCACTTTTTGCCAGCCTAGATAGACTTAATGCAGTCTTTAAGTCTTGAGATTCAACACATTATTCCCTTAAAAGCAGGTTTAGAACTTTCATGGTCTTGTTACACTTAGTCATGACACCTTCACATGCACTGAGATTTTTATTTGAGCCCATAGACTCTGCAGAAAGCCCAAGCATATATCTTAGTTTAACTTGGATTCATTTGTCACCAAACATGGGAAGGAAGGTCCATCAAAGGACCCAGAGGTCTACAGGAAACTGATTCTTTTCATGCATCCTCTGCCCATGTGGTCATTAAACTATTCTCAACCAGTGTTGCAGAGCCACAGCCATAAATGCAGCTTCATATAAAATCATATATCAGGTCACACACCACAATTAACTGCAGCAAGATTTTACTGCAATTTATGGGTAAGATATAGGGCAGCTTCTCACAGGAGACTGCTGTAAGAGAGAATTTCATCACTACACTGGAATTAGATACTGACAGTGTATTTTATTTAGATATATGAAATGTATCTAATATATGTAAATACTGACTTAATTCTGACAGCTGAGCAGTGAGCAAGCTACAATGGTGAATTTGGAAAAATGTATCTATGTCTGTATCCATAAGACAAGGATGTATTAAACTAACCATGAAAAAAATTCAGAGAACTATTAGTGCCTTTGTTATCTTTTCCCAGAATGGCAGACATCTCAGCACATCAGCATTGCATTTCTCAAGCAATCCTAACAGGGAAAAACACTGAAACTAGTTGGTGATGTCAGTATTAAGAATAAAGCTGCAAGGCCCAGTCTCAGAGTAGGGCAAGAACATGGCACACACAGTCAGTAACAGTCATATTGAGTTGAATCTGTCACCAGAGACAAGGGACATAACACAGACAATGTGGAGCACAGTCCCAACAGCCTTTGAAGATTCAGACACTACTGGAAACAATTTTACAGGTCTATTTAGATAAGGCTCATGCTAACTCATATTTTATTCCTGCCTCATGCTGAGGACAATGATTGGCAGAACTCTGTTTGGAGATTTCTATCCCTTCCTGTCTTAGAAAGAAGGGATAAGTTCCTTACTGCTCTCAGGAGAATTGTTAGGCATGGTTGTAGTGTTTGTTAGACATGAGATATGATCAACAGATCTCTTATTGCCTTGAATGATATCTCCAGCAGCCAGCATGTTTATTGAAATCAGTGTCAAACAAGAGCCTGTGGCTGAGGGCTGCAAAGGTCCAGAATAACATGAAATTCTTGAAGAATGAGGGTGAAATGTGCTTTTTTATAGACAGTGTACATCTGTGTCATTTTGTCACTTTGTGAGCCACATCCTTTTTTTCACATCTTCCACAAAAGCCATACGTCTCATCTCTGACATTTCTAGTTTCATTGTCTTGTCAACTCATTTTTCTCAGGCCTCGTGTACTATTTAGTCCTGTCTCCAGCTTCCTGATATCTCCTTATGCGACATTATTTTTCTTATTTTATTGTTTACTTTTCTTATATTTTGGCAGGACAGACATCTGAAATCCAGGCACAGCAACATTCTATATCTTTCATGCTCTGCAGTTCTACTTTGACTCTTCAGTCTTTTTTCCTGTTTGTTGCATTTCTGTGATTTGCATCCCTTTTTTTGTTTCAGTTGTACACAGCTGGAGATAAAACCAGGCACAATGGACAGAAGACTCCTCTAGTGTCAATTATGAGCTTCTGTGTTGTGGCATAAGAGTCTGTGTGGCCTTACTTGGTTGTTCCAGCTTGCTGAGTGAGCAGAGCAGTGATGCTCACACCAGTAACCAGCCATGCTGTGGTCAGGTTCATGGCATTCTGCAAACCAGCACAGTTTGTGTATTTAATAATTTCCCTTAATAACAAAATTCACACCAACCTTATTTGTGATTATTCAGAAACCTTCATCCACCTACACCAAGAATTATTCATAGCAAAAGGGGAGAGTTGGGTATTCAAGAGCCGGGGGTCAAAACAGGCAAGCAGAAAGAGAGAGTCTGTCTCTTACTTGGAAGGAAACAGAACTAAAGTTTCAAATCATGGAGGACATAAATATTGCATTTCAAACTGCTGTCAAAACCCATGTATGAGCATTCAGCAACACTCAAAACTGGCATTTTCTTCTTTGTATGTGTCCTAAATTGTATTTGCAAAAAAGTTACAGAATTCCTATCAAACTCATAATCTGATATTAAAGCCCTCTCTTGAGCAATAGGAGAAATACCTTTAAGTCTCCTTTGAAAAGTCTAGAGTCCAGGCTTCTGAACAGTATGGTGGCATGTAATAGTTGACTATAGCTAACTATGTCTCACAGAATAAATTTGTTACCATTAAGACATTTCAGGCTTCTCAAGGGATCAGGTGGTATGTAGGTATCTGGGCTCTCTAAATGCTGTACAACTGTGGAGTTTAATGAGGTAACATAAATGAATTTGGAATATGACATTTCCAAACATCACAAGTCAGGACACCCTGAAATCACTTAATTGTTCTGCGTTCAGTGAATAGATAGTCAGTTAATTAGGACCCTGCAGTGTTTGGAAAGAGTTTTATGCCATGCAAAACAGAAGTCTCTCTCTCTTTTTCATCATGGTGTTGTTTCCATTCACCCTTTTTTATTGCTGGGTATTGCACACATTTAGCTTGGTGTTCATCTAGTCACTAAATCACTGTATCCCTTTTTTGCAGCCCTTGATTTTTAGGTTCTTAGTAGATCAGTCATCTGTTTCCACCAAGTAAGGGATTGTTCCCTTTCTGAGTCTTGGATGTAATACAGCTTCCATAGACACTTTTTTAAAGTCCAGATTAATATGTGCAAAATATCCTCATTCTTTTTTAAAATCATTTTTCAGTTGCTGTTGTCTTCCATCTCAGAGATGACAAAATCCAACAGAAATGCCTGGACTACCACATGCCATTTTGTTAGATTCCTATTGCACAACCAAATTTTGTACCAGAAACCACATGCAGTTCCTGTAGTTTCATATCTAGGAACCTTCTAACATTTGTGATTATGGTCTCCATGCATTATTGTTGTATTTCTTCAGTCTGTTCAGAACAAAGTCTTTGCAGGGTTATCTCAGCTGTTTGTAGTCCTGTTCCTAAAGGAATGTGGAAAATGGGTAAATATGAAAAAGCACTGATCATCAACAGGACTGATTGTTTTCTGTCAGTGACCATCAAATCAAATCAAAGCTTAAAAGGAAGAATGAACAATTTCTTACTCTACAGTAAATGGAAATCCTTGAAAGCACTTTGCCATGCAGACCCCACAATGTGCACTGACTCCTCACTTGTGTAGAGCCTCTAGGAGATTTCTTTTTAATGAAGAACAGAACATCTATTTGGGATGCTCCATCAGTGATTAGTCCCACATTAAAGGATGATTTCCTACAGTCTGCAATGGAAAACACCTAAGGTTGCAATCAGTAAGCACAGTTAGCGAGAAGTAGCTCAGCTCGGCTTGAGGGTGATTAGAGCAAAAAGCATTAAAATTAGAGAGAAACAGTTGTCACACAGTAAAGAGAGTAGGTGACATACCGACATTTCTTTATCCAATCAAGAAAGTTGCAGCAAGGAAATAAGAATGCAGGAATAGCTTGATCAGTCATGAGTTTTTACAAACACTTAAGGCAATCCCAGTATCCGAAAATGAATGGAAGATTTGCCAGTTTAATCTGCAATTTCTGATATAGCATATAGAATAGAATCCTATTTTAAATTGAAAAGAAACTACAAGACTGACATACTGCTGAGTGACTCATGAAAACCCTCAGGTCCTAAAAAGTAGTGAAGTCTTATGTTCAGAATATTGGAGGAAAGTGGATATTGCTGCTGGGAAGCCTCTTTACAAGTTTACTCTAATCACAGCGAACACAAATGTTGGAGGAGCATTGATAGATCCTAAGAACCAGAAAGGTGTTCTCCACGTGGTGTACTGGCACAGTAGGGATTCAGCTGCTGAACCCTTGACATGAGTGAGGGCTTGAGAAGGCTGTTAAAAACTCCACTGAAAAGTAACTAATATTTGGAATAATCCCACACATCAGAGGCAGAAGTACACTCCAGGAGCTTACGGTGCTCCACCACCAGCAGCTTGACTAAGGTTTTGTGCACATATCTGGAAGACAAATGCCCACAGAGTGATTCATGCCAGTTAAGTAGCCCATCTTTTCTACATAAGTAGCACTTACTCTTAAAACCTGCAGCATACCTGGCTTACTTTATGCAGTAATATAAATCTTACATTCATAATAAGCATTCAGTGAATGTCAACACTGTCATTGCAATGGAACAAAAAGACAAAGACTTTCTTAGTCCCATCCATTTATTCTGTGATTTGTGATGCATCTGAATAGTACAGGAAGATGTTAGGTATTCCCACCAAATTGCATGTCCCTTTGGGGTAATCTAACTCACACTCCAATTCCCTACTACATACATCACTGTCCAACCTCACTTGTAGTGAGACTAGGTGTGATTGATGTGAACCCAGAGAATTCAGCTGGGATACTCAGGCATATGAGCTGGATGCCAGCCTGTGGCAAGAGGAGCTCAGTGCTGGGTAAGTGTAATTGGCAGAACTCAAGGAAGAATATATTGACATACAGACATAAATCTGATCAACATTTTACTGTCTGCACAACAAAGAAATGCAAACCGAGGCCCTTGAGGATCCTGAATGTATTTTGACAGTATAAAAGCTTAATAAATCAAGAACAAATTAACTGTAGGTGAACTATTATTCAGCATTTCTCAAAAAATCTATGTGTGTTTTTTAGAATTTGTTTGCAGAAAGGCAAGGAGTATTCCTCTCACACACTTAATTAACATCCTTCTTGCAAAATTGTATCCAGTTTGGCACATTCAAAGCATCCTTCTAACTCTGTGCCTAGCAGCAAAATCTTTCAAGCCAGCTGAGAAAAAAAAAAATCCAAGTTAATAATCTTGATAAAAATGGTTTAGTATTAAATTTTAAGACTAAAATAGTTGGCAAGCAGGCATCGTACTTAAATCTGGGGTTTATGGAATAATTATGAAGGTTTTCAGGTCTAAAAAATTAATTAACCCTAACAAAAATTAAGAATCAAGTGTTGGAAGAAAAAATGAGCACACTGCATGATGCTGCTCTGTTAACTAAAACACTGTGTTCAGCAACAGGAGTAACATAGGCATCGACTTCTCTTCTGTGTTTTCCCAAATCACAGCAAGTGGAAACTGGGAGAGGTCATCTCTTAAGGTAAAAGGATAGATATGGGGCCCAATGCTATGACCCACCAGCCTAGTATTCTCAGCTATGACCCACCAGCCTAGTATTCTCATTCCAACAAGGACAAATAAAGGATGCTTAGAAAAGGAATGTAGAACAAGTATGAAATGATTCTTCACTGTATATAACATCCAAGACCCTGGCAGTCAGAAGTTTATAGACTTTTCTATGCTAAGACTCAGTGTTAGGAATGTTTTTTAACCATTTATTTGAATGTACTCATGCTTTTGACATTCCAGATGTAATGTGTCATTGGATTCCAATGCCTGCATTGTTTGGAAAAAAACCACTTTTCCTTTGTTTGTAGTTATAATAACCTTACTTTATCATTCTTTATTCTATTGGTCTATATAATATCCACTTTTTTTCTCATTGAACCTTACCAGTGTATTTCATCTTGCATCAAAAGGGAACTGATCTTTACTCCTGACCAGCCTCACTGAACCTTACCAGTGTATTTCATCTTGCATCAAAAGGGAACTGATCTTTACTCCTGACCAGCCTCACTGAACCTTACCAGTGTATTTCATCTTGCATCAAAAGGGAACTGATCTTTACCCCTGACCAGCCTCACTGGCCTCCTCCAAACCATTTCTCAATGTCTCACATTCATTTGGAGGTGGAAGCAGCAGAACAATTTGCAGTTTTCAGGAGATTGGTGCTCCTAAATGACACAGTGATGGCTTCTCCGTTATTCCTCACTTTCCCCCTGTCAGTTGGTATTCTCTTTGGGTTTTTGGCTGTGCTGACATTTTCAGCTTAGTGAGCTAAGCACAAGGACTGTGGGATCTGTCTTTTCAGGGGCAATAGTTGATTTAGAGTGACGGAGTAGGTAGTTTTCCACATGTACTATACTTGGTGCTTAGCACTCAGCACTACTGGATTTCATATGCTGCTTTAGCACACAAGATTGTGCCATCTTTTTTTCGAGCTTTTAAGTTTAGATATGACAATACTGCACGGTAATGTGCTGTCTGCAAATCCTATCAGCTCTTCCCCACACCATTTGCAAGTATGCTGAGCAGAATAATCACTGTGGTAAAGTCTTTTGATTGTGAAAATTGACCACTTATTTAAAGCATTTTTTCCCTAGAATTTAATCTCCTGCCTAGAAGACCCTATCCTTTTTCATCCCGCAGCAGAGCCTCTACTGGAGACTTTACTATTAAAAGCTTTCTGAAAATGTCAGTATACTAACTAGATCACATTAATCTATATAGTCATTGAGAGCTCCAGTGACCTGCAATAGATCTGTGAGGAATGGCTTCCCTCTACAATAGCCACACTGACCCTTTCCCACTATATCATCATTATCCATGTGCCAGCTAAGCCTCACCATCCTTATTGCTTCCTTCCATCTGCTCAATTGAACATGAGACTCGCTTGGTTACTTTCCAAGACTGTTCTTAAAGACTGATGTCACACTTGCCACTTCCCATTCCTTTGAAATTCAGCAATTTACTGATTTAAGCAGTAGATTATATCCTATAGCTACTAGTTGAACAGCTTCATATCCAAATTCCTTTAGAACTGAGGATAAAAGTCATCTGCTTCTGGTGGTTTCTCACTATCTGTTTCATCAGGCTGTTATAAAATCTTTGCCACTGACCCTGCTGTTGGAGTCAGTTCCTCACTCAACCCTGCAGTGAGCAGACCCTCTGCAGGAGTTTTGCTGCCCTCCTCTTCAGTGAACATTGATGCAAAGAATTAATCTGTTTTCTGCAGTCTTTTCTACCTTTAGTGCCCAAACTGTCTTTTGAGATCTGCCAGACTCCATGCCTCTGGTATGCTTGAAAATATCTTATTAGATCTTACATTTCAGCATTTTTCCTCCTTAAAATCTTTTTGTGGTTTCATCTTTATCTTGTCAGAGTTTATGTTCTTTTCTCTTTTGTTGCATGGATGCAACTCTGGATGATGGCATCTCCACGCTGAGGTTTCTCTGTAAGATCTATAAAATCAGCTTGTCATATCTTGAATTTGCTTTGCTTTTGCCTGATGAGAACTGCCTGAGACCATCAAGAAGATACCAGAAAATTTTCTTCTTCCTTTTTGTAGTCTCTATTGGTTCCCATCCCTGATGGTAATGGTGAAGTACATGTTATTAATATTACATGATGCTACAATGAGTTATCCCACCTCTGTTTTAAAAAAGTTAATAGTATATCAAATACAGTAGGACAATGCATTTTCCTTTTATCTTTGACAGCTTTATTTCACACATATATGGATTATTTTGCAGCAATGTTGTGAAAGGCATCAAGTGTACTGTAGTACCAGAAATCCACTTTTCTGTCTTTTCAGCCCTCATGACTGAAAACTCCATTTTTCCCTCTTGCACTCCCCATTCTTTGCAGACAATCATGTATGCACATTTTCCTCTTTCTGAACTCTCTTTCTCTCTCTCTCAGGAAAAGGTAAAAAAGTGAAAAGAAAAAAGCTAGAGCTCCTGCCGAGGAGTGGTGTGAAAGCCTTTTCTTGCTCTGCACCATGTCCTATGTCCCCTCTTTCCCCCTTCTTTTGGGCAGGAGTCAAGACTCCTTCTCTGTTGGAACAAAGGGCCTGGCATTTCCAGGGGTAAGAAGCCGCAGCTGCTTAAATAGCTGATTGGTTACAGAAAAAAAATACTTTTTTACTCCAAACTTTTATGTGGTTGGTTCAAAAGTAGCATGGGACATGTTACAGTAATTCCCCCAAAGAGAAATGCCATGTCTTCTGCTGAGACATCCAAGCTCACATACCTAAAATGCACTGGGGGGAGTCCAACATTACCAAAACCCCATAGCTTTGCTCAGACTGCATATTACACCTGGGATTTTTAGGCAGTAAAGATTCTCTGCTGGGAGGAAATTTGCACAGCACATATCCAGCCTGTGCCTAACTTCAGGCAATGTACTAGAGCTTGAGAGTACTTGGAAATTCACCAAAATAGATACCCTGGAGTTGCCTGTTGGTCTCTAAGTACAGACAATTTTTCAGCCTTTTGGGACTATTGACAATAACAACCACAACAAATAACATGTAGAAGTGTTTCAGTTATAAAAATAGAATGCCGCTAGAAAAATAATTAAATGTGATTAGTCTCTTTCCTGAGGTTTAATTATAAAATGCATTAATAAAATGACAGATAGCAATGCCCTCCACACAAATCATTTGAGGCTGCTTTTATCATTAGATTTAACATAGACTGAAAATGTGCATACACAATTAATTTAATTTCATGCAACTGGGAACCATACACCTGTTTAGAGATAATTCCTTATGCACCAGCAGAGGCAAACATACACAAGGCTCTCATCCATAGTTTAAAAGCACACTCAAGCAGGGAAAAACCTCTTTACTACATTAAAGCTGTATGTGTTTTCCTGCTGGTTCACCCTGTTCCTGAAGCTCTGTTTGTGTGTATGGTCAGCTTTTTTTAACAAGACCAGTAATAATTGCTTTATAATATGGCCAGAACAAAGGCTCTGCAGATAAACCCACATGTACTTGAGGCACTTTATTCTGATGATTTGGAGAAGCTTTACAATTTTCTTTCTAATTAACCTATCAATAGTGATGTCACTTAAACATTCCTTAGGAATATTATCTTCTCATTATTGCCAGAAAGCATGTTGCCCAATTTTATAGCTCAGTTGTTCTTACACATGGATGGAGCATCTGAATTAACTTGAACTGAAACAGATTTTTTAAAGAAATACTTTCCATACACACAAACTACTTTCAAAATTACATTTAAATCATTAATATTCAAATTTCAAAACAATAAGGAGGTGAAGCTTTCAGTGTTTACTTTGTGCTTGCACATTGTAAGAATATAATAGAGGAGTGTTCTGCTTACCAAGTGGCATTGGGTTAGGAGGAGAACCAGTGGGTTTGGGTAGGTATTTATCCTAAACAGCATGGAAATTCAGCAATGGTCATATTCTTCGGGAAGAAAGAAACACAATTCAAAATCAACATGTATAAAATTTCCAGATTCATAGCTGCAGAGAGCACGTTTCATCAGAATAGATACAGCTCAGGCAGCAGCCAGGCAAGCTTCCCAGGTTGTCTTGCCAATACACTTCACCCTTAAGTTGCTGAAAACATCTGCAGAACAAAGAGGTAGATCACTTCTGTTTTGTAGTTGTAGTGTTTTGAAAGCAAAACCAGTGAGAGACTCCAAGTCAGAAATACAATTTAATAGGAAGAAAAAAAAAAAGAAGTAAAATAAAGTAAATGCAATAGTGCAAAAGACCACTGACAGAGTTAGAATACAATGTGACACCCTGTTGGTTAGGGTGTTGGAAACAGTCCAAAAGTAAGCCCTCCTGGAGTGGCAGATGTGGTCCTGTTGGAAATAGAGATGGTCCTGTAGAGAAAGGGTCCAGAGATGGGTCCGGTCTTTCTTCAGGAGTCCCATGGGAACACTGGATGTCTGGTGACACTTGTGGCTCCTTTTCATCTAGGTGGAAATGGTTTGGCTCCTCCTCCCTGGGTAGAGCCTCTCACAATGGGATGATGTAATGTGTCATGTCATTGGTAAGCTTTAATGGCCCATTAACAGAAGATATCCCCCAGAAAGGTGAACAGAAATAAGAAACAATCCCCTACCTGGTTTTAACAGCTGGTTTGTTATCAGAAAGGCAGCCACCCCTTGCCTCCTGGATTTACAACAGATAAAGAAAAAACACCTTCCCAGCCAGGTTTCAACTGATGGAATAGAATAAACTTTTTTTTTTGGTTACATAACCCAAGACATAATCTTTGCTGAAGACTGCCAGGAAGGTTAAAAACCAGAGCTGATGCCAGTCTGGGGCCTGTCCCACAATCAGGGTTTGCCTGTTGGGACTGGGAAAGGGTACATCCATCTGTTTCACATGTTTAAACATGAAGAACTGGGAAAAAAGAGGTCTACTGCCTGATGAGAATGAGGAGATGGCTGAAATATTCAGTGTTTTCTTTGTATCAGTCTCCATTGAGATGTTCAGAAGAAACATGAACAAAGATAGATTAGTATAAATCAGAATAAAGAGAAAACTTCTTAAAGCATGCTTAGATTCAAGTTTGCAGAACTTGCTGGTGTTCATGTATGCTCAATGACTAAGGTAAACATATAGAGTATTTGTAATTATGTCTAAGAATTCATGGAGGACAAGAAAGTTAGACTAGAGAAAGCAAAACGTATACCCTATTTTTAAAGTCAAATAAAGAAAATTTCTTTCAACTTCTGTACTCAGAAATAATCTGTGACAAGTTATCAAAAAGCCAAGAAGGTTCACTGACATGTGAATTGTGGAAAGCAAATCTTGTCATACCAGTCTAATTTTCCTTTCCCATGTCTGATTTTCATTCTTATTTCTACTTGGAAGAATGGGGAGGAGAATGTACAATCTTCCTTTCACCTTTCAACACGTTCTATGAAATTCACATTAAAAGGCTGAGGAAAAAGGCTGTAGGTGGAATCTCTTTTAATGTTGTTACTGACAATAATTCCTCTCAAAGGCTGCTCTGAATGATTTGCTCCTTAATAGTAATTACAAGTGTGGTTCTGAGGCGTCTGGGATGAAAGCAACTCAGTTCAATATTCCATTAGTAATTGGAGACCTACTGATAAATTATAAAATAAAATTTGCTGATGCCAGTATGTCACTATTCAAAGGAAGTTTAAAAAGACTGAGAAACAGACTGTCTCAAAATAAAAATTTCGTACTAAAGCCATCAATCTGATAAAATTCACTGAGGTGCTCAGTACTCAGTTTAGGACAGAGAAATCAGATGTACAATGTAAAATGAAGATAACTGCTCAGAATCCAAACTGACCATGAGCTGCAAATCTGACATGTTACAAAAAGGCAAAGAATTTGTTCTGTGAACATTATTTGTAAATGTGGAAAGAATATTATCATTTTGATCTGTTCTACCTACCCCCCACCTTCACAATATCTCCAGGTTGTACACTGTGAACAGACATGGAAGGATCGAGAAGAGAGGCGTAGAGAAATGCTGTGTGGTGTAAACTGCAGGAATCAATTTTTGATCCTGAAAACAGAAATGAGGATCCCATGTAACAAGACACTGATTTTATGCTTGCAATTACCTCTGGCCTCATCTTGGTTTATTTTCAATATGTGGGTATATCTAAGATCCTCTTAAAAAATCATGGATGTAGAAAAGACAGAAATAGCTCCACAAACCTAAAAATTTATTCCACAATAGAAAAGTTGAGGGAGAAAGCATATTTGAATGCCTGGACAAAAAGAAAACATACAGCAGGTTTCCTCCCATATCAGCCATAAGAAAATCTACATAACAGAGGGAAAATAAGAGAAGGTTATCAAGGTTTAACTGCAAGAACAAAAAAAGAATTGTACCTTACTGACACATGGGGAACCACTCCTCAGCCAAGGTTTTCTCTTTTTTTATGAGTTCCCAGATATGAGTGTAAAGTCTAATTGAAGCTTTTCTTGAAATAAGAGTGTTGACAACTTTTCTCTTCCTTGTTTTTTTTCTCATCTAATCAGAGCTGGGCTTGTGCTGCAAAGGCAGTATAATTCAGCTGTACATCAGTCATCCACAAGACACAAAAGCAAGGAACACAGTTAACCCACTGCTCCTGCAACTATTCATTATACTCCTGATCTCACCCTTTCCGATGTAGATTTCTACATCAGAATTTCTACAACAATTTTTGCAAACTTGTTTCGCTCCCCTCCTTCAGTCACATAACCAAGATGCTAGCCTCTTTTTTTTAAGGTTTTTTTCAAGTTATTTGCACATAATATTTTATAAGAAAAGGAAATACCAAGTCAACTACAATATTTTATAATGAAAGAAAATACCAAATGAGCTGCATGCTCCCTACAGAGAAAAAAAAAATCAAATTCACAGAAATACAGAAAAGGTTACATTAATACAGGATATTTCCTGCATAGTGACCAGTGAAAACAGAAGGAAGGCAAACAGCAAGGGAAAAATGTGACATTAACTTAACCTTTTTACATATTAAACTGTATTAAAATCTTTCTGTCTTTCTGCTCTGGAGTGCAGAGGATTTTATTTGAAGGACTGTACATTCTCTATGCAGCTTTCAGTACTAATTTTAAAAGCTATTCATCAAGGAGTGTTACAAACACCTCTTTCATTTGATCTAATCTGGCACTTTCTCTCAAGACATGCTAACAAGAACATTTTAAATACCTTCTGCAAAATATGGTCTACCCAGGCAATGTAGCACAAAAAAAAAAAAAAA
>VXBB01005716.1:224436-237968 GCA_013399915.1 Illadopsis cleaveri
CTGTGCTCAAGCCTTCTGAAAATCTGACTTTACTTTTACAGGATTTCTGTGGGGTTTAATTGCTTCATGACATTTAGAAACAGGTTTTCCCAAACTCATTGAATTTTGTCTGTATTTGGCCTGACTGATATCTTTGTGGGGATGCTACAAATCTGTCTTCTGTCTGTGTTATAGGAGTGGTAACACAGATTTTCCCTTTTTGCTTCAAGTATGTGCACCACCTGCATTCTCCAAAAATCAGGGGGATGCAGAGAACCCTCTATGGCCAGACCTGGGGGACATCTCACCATGATCCGGAGAGCACCTGTGTTGTGTATCAGTGTAACCTGAAGGCCATCAGAAATATTTTAAATTTTGCACTGCATGGTACAACCAAATGCTTTCTTTATAACAGAGAAAATCAGCTGAGAAAGAAATTTACACTGCAAAAATAATCCTGCACAAAATAATTTTAATGTTTTTCCCTCACTGTTAATTCTGCAGCATTTACAAAGTGTAATAGCAATGCTAATAAGTTTTATTTGGATCAATGGGTTTTTAGTTACACAAAGTACCAGCACAGATTGTCAATAGGAGCTCCGTCCTCTCAGGATCCTGTATGCAAAGTATGAATTCTATGAATTCCTATTAAGAAACACTGCCATAGTACTTCTACTAGCATTCTTTCTGCCTCTGAGCAAAAGTAAGGACTAGATAACTTCTTGACGTCCTTTTCAGTTTTCTTTGATGCTAGGAGTTGTGTTGTGTTGACATTTCACATTGTGCACATTTATTTGGTAAATACTATATTTCAAACTCAGGAAAGAAGGAAAACCTCTGAAGGATTACACTTTTAGCTGACAGAAGCACAATTGTAACAAAGAAAACATATAGAATAGAAGGTGTTTCCATGTCCAAGGCCAGATAAGAGCTGGTTTTGTTAAGACGGTCTTGTAAGAGGGAAAGAAAGTGCACGTCACCTTGAAGTCTGTATAATCTCCTCTCTAGGATGTGTAGGCATTGTTGCTTTAGTGTAGTGAAAACACATTGTGAGGAAGCTGTAGGTGCACAATGAGGCAGGTAGGATCCTGCTGAAGGGATGTGTTCCTCTGGCACTGACAAATTAGTGTGCTGACCCTCTCAAATGACACCCTCATGCCCTACTCTTGGCTGCCCATCTCCTGGACCTGCACCTCTACTAGCACCAGATCATCCCTCCCTCTGGGTTTCACTAAGTTTGCCCTTCCAAGGGGACTGGGAGGCTTCTACAAGACATGAATTCCAAAGGCTGTGGTGCTGCTAACACCAGGCTCACGTGTCACCTCAGTGTGTTGCTTGTTCAAGGCTCTCAAAAAGGAGTACCACAGCAGGCTGTACCATGCTGCTCTCTACATGTGCTCTCTGCTGCACTGTCCAGGCACAGCAGAAGGCAACTGCTCCCCTACTGAAGGAGAAGGTTTCCAGCATGGAAAGCCAGCCAAAATCAAAACATGCAGGCTGGAGGCAAAGCCAGGGAAATTGGGGTGGATGGGATATGCAGACATCAGTGCCACGTTTAACTGCTGTAGAAATAGAGCAGAGCAATAATAATGAAGCCAACTCTGACTGGAAATCTGGCCAGGAGATGAGTGGCAGAAACCCATAATCAGAACCCTGGAGTCAGCTGCTCTAACTAGACAGTTCAGCCACACACTGTGCTTACTCCCAGCAAAAAGCTCCTGTGGTAAATAGTTCAAAGCACGCTCTTTGAGCTCCAGCAAACCTGCTTGTCCTATGTCATAGCACTAACCTTTCTTTGTAAATAGCATGCTTCATAACTACTCTGCATTTGGTGTGAAACTTTACTACCAAGATATGGAAATTCAAATTATGGGAGTTTATATTTGTGCTTTGAACTTCTCGTTTCTCTGTGAAACATCGAGTGCAACAAAGTTCTTCTCAGGTTCACACAACACTGCATGTTACAAGAGTAGCACAGATAATGTTCCAATGATTCCACCATATCAAGCAATTCAACAAAGCCTCTTACATGCAGAAGATGTGAGGAAAGCTACAAAAGCATTACACTGATTTCAGCAGAAGACAAGCAGAATTTTATATACCATATTCAGAATCCACTTTGGAGGTTATTTGATCTGCCAGTAATATTCCTCAGATAGACAGGAACAAATTTATCTTGATGTGTCTGTCTGTCATTCAAGTAACCTGTGATCCATTGAATATGTCTCTTCCTGAAACACTCCTTTTACTGCAATTCTGTCTGACTCAATATTCTTCTTACCTGACAGGTAGGAGATCAAATAATTGAAATCAATGGAGAAAGCACAAGGGACATGACACATGCCAGAGCAATAGAGCTAATCAAGTCTGGTGGCAGGAGAGTGCGACTGTTGTTGAAACGTGGAACAGGCCAGGTCCCAGAATATGGTGGGTGTTCATCTTTACATTTTTATATATGCACGACTCTGTATAAATTAATTATATTGCTTTTGAATTAAGTACCAGTTGCAGATATTTACATATTGTAATTTACTGGAGCACATTAAGTACAGGCTTAAGTGCTTACCTGTATAGAGGTGGACTTACTTACATGTATGTACCTTGCTGTCATCTACTGCCCTCCTGCACAGGCAGTGGCTTTTAAGATGTGCATTGGAGGAAGCACTACAAACCTCCTAGGGGACATCTCTGAGTGTGCTAGGAGTTGCTGATTTGCCTATAAACACTCCTTTGCTTCCTTTTTTTGGAATTTCTTCCTTATTGGTACTTCTCTGCACATTTTGAGTCACAGCAGATGATCTTGTTGCCATGCAATTGAGTGGCTCAGGTTGAAACTGTAAGCATTATCAAGAAAGTGCTCCTTGCTTTGACAACTTCACCCATTGTATTGTCTCTGACAAAATATATGGATGATCAATCAGAAGCCAGTTCTGAATTTAAAACATTAGATATTGCTCATTGTGGTGAGAAAACAGGATCCATTCTTCTTATGTTTTGTTACAGAGGGACTTCTGAGATTTTTTAAGTATTTCAAAGTGTGAGTCATTTAGACAATATAGAAACATTATTTCATAACTGAAATGACAAGAAGTAAAAATAAACTACCCAAAGGTAATTTCAAAGACAAAGAGCTTTTTTAAAAACTGAAACCAGGGCTTACTGTATAGTATGGTGTAACAATTTCATATATTTACATAAGTTTTGTGATGTGCACCTCTGGGCCTTAAATCTCTCAGTAAAAGGGCTATTTTTAATGAAAAGTCCTTAACTTCTTTATGCTAGGAGGTGCAAAACTCTATTAAACTTTTTTACTTTTACTTTTGAAGTTCCAGAATGCTTTCCCATTAGAATCAGAAATTACAGTCACATAAAAATTCAAATAACTAGGCTTAACCATAGGTTCAGGTGAGCCTTTGTTGCCAACATAAATTCAATACCTCTTAAAGTCAGCTGCACTGAAAGTCAGTTCTTTCCCAGCTGTCAATACACATGGTAATTGCACTATTTTCTCCTCTAAACTAGAGCTAATTCTCTGGCTAAGTCAATACTGAGGACAGTGTATGCTGCATTTTTTGCAACTTTCAAGAGCTTCTAAATAAATGCAGAAAAGATGGGCTATAGCCCACTCATCTGGTAATAAAGTTAGTGATTTATACTTCTGGTGAGTAGAAATAAAAGCCAAAATGGCTTTCAGGGTCCCTGATAAAATAATACGAAGACATTTAATATCAATTTTAACTAGTGTTCAGTCCTTTCAGAGAGACCTCCAACTGAAATTCAGGTCACCTCCAAAACTGTTTTACAGGGAGAGGTGCATCATTTTTAGTAAAAAAACAAACAAACATCCAGGACTGATATAGTGGTAGTAATCCTTCTCAAATAGCAGAACTATATACCAGCAGTCCTCTGGTTCCTCAGACAGCAATTTAATCTAAGGTAGGTCCAGGAGTCTATGATGAGCAAAGAATCTGCAGTTGCAGTTTAGACCCATTCCAAATCTGAATTTCTTATGGTCCCAGTTCCAAATGGCACTTAAATCCAAAATAAATTTTCGTTATTCATATAATCTTATTAAATTGTACATTATTCCAGTAAAAACAAATTAAACATTAAAAAAAATTAAAAATTTTAAAATTTTTAAAAAATTTATTTCAGTGTAAGTATCATTGATTTAGGAAAACACATCTTCCAAAATGTGCACAAGTCTTCTCTTCCACAGAGGATGATGAGTAGAAAATACATATAAATCACTAGAAATCCAGACACAGCTTTCAGTGCTAACAGAAAGCAGCATGGTGACTTCACAGTGTTCTTCAAAGCCAAGCTCACCATTTGGGAAGGCATTTGGAATACTTAGCATTAGTTGCTTAAAAATGCAGATAACAGAAATAAAAGTTGCTACTAAGAAGTGCTGTTTAATCAGACCATTTTCCAAGCTGCATCTCCAGCTTACAGCTCCATACTAAGTAATATGAGAAGAACTAAGAAGAACTAAGTAGCTGTGCTTGAAAGCTCCTTTTTCCTACTGCACTGAAAAAGGAATAAAATTGTTCAGGAGTTACTTCATACTGTACATAGAACCTGCAGAAAGCATCACAGCAAAGGAAAACATCTGCACATCTGCAGTTCTTAATCTGTGCTTTGTGCAAGCAGAGAAGTGTTAGAATTGTATCCAGTCTGGAGGCAGAATGGAAGCAAAATAAGAAGATGCCTGTTGAAATTAACTGAAATAATTAATGTCCTCCCTAGATCATTTCCCAAACGTGTAAGAAGTAGTCTAAGAACAAACAGAAGGTGCACCTAAATTCCAACAGCAGCCTGCCTAGGAAGTTAAAAACAGAAATTAACAAACAGAACAAATTAAAATGGGAGGCCACATCTCAAGCAGGCCAGATCTCAAGATTAAATCATCATGCTGTGAAGAACATCTGTCAGAGACCCCCAGAAACATCTTTTCCAAATAATGCAAAACTGAATGCAGAGAAGATTGTGACTGTAGGCTTGAGGACAAAGTGGTCCTGAGGACAGCAGGAAAACTAGTCAATATTTATTAGCTCCTTCTTCCTTCAACCAGAATTTCACAGCTGAGATGTAACAAGACTAATTGGAGCTCTTTTTACTGAAATAGTCAGGGGGTTTTTTAAGCAAGTACATGTCAGAAATATTTCTTACACTCATCAGAGTCCAGCTGTGGAGAGCATCAGTGGGAAATAACACTTAGTTGAGTATAAAAATGCAAGGCTGGAAGACGGAGCTGGAATTGGGACTGCAATGATGGTGTGCAGCAGAAGCCTAGGGATAAATATAACAATAGCACAAGTGTACCAGGGTCCTCTCCTGGATATTCTCTCTCAGTCCTGGCAGGTGAAATGGTCAGGGACTTCTCAAGTCAGGTTTAGTAATGCTGTGATTAACGACCTCTCCAACAGCAGCAACACTCAGATTCACAGCACTAAAAAGGAGAAAAGTTATCTAGAGCTACCTAAACCAGCCAGCCAAGACTGTCACATTATTGTCTTCAGTCTTCACCGTCTTGATTTTCCTTGTGTTTTAAACTCCAGTGCAATGTTTCTGTTAGTACAAAGTATGGTGGAATGTACTTAATTTCAAGAAATGTCAGTGTTTGAATGATGATGTGATTGACATCAGTAAAAGCAGTGTTAAGGAAAATTCATCAATAATAAGAGGGTGAATTGTGAAAGAAAAGAATGTGTACTGAAAACAAGCATTTAGTGAAGAAACAAAGAACAAGCTGCTGCGAGGGAATAAATCTCCTAAATGAGTTATGTGAGCTTATACTGCCTGGAAATCTGTCCGTTTCCAATCTTGGAACATTCTGGCTGAGCTGAAACACTGTTCAAACCCAGGGTAAGAAATAAGGTGTCCTGCAAATGCATCATTTACTTCCATTCCAGCTGTTGATTTTGCTTGAAAACAAATGCCAAAGATCCCAGACCATTTCAGAGGCAGAAATCCCCCTGGAGCAGGCATGCTACCATCCGAATGTAAGCAGAGGAGCTCGGACATGATTAATGCTTCAAAACTATAGCTGATTTCACAGCAGGGTGCAACAAAAGAAGCATTGAAAACAGGTGTTTTATCACCCAGCATCTCAGAATATGTTTGCTGAGGATAAGGATAGCCAGAGGAACTGTCCTTCCATGGGAGGTGAATTATCACAGCTCATCCAAACCCAAAGAACATCAGCATCATGTTTCATCGGAAACAGTCTGGCAGCTGAGCTCTCCAGAGAACCAAGTCATAGTAAGAAATCATATTAATGTGAAGAAAGACCAGAAGTGCTCCTGGGAATCCTGATCCCGAAAAGCACTTAATGCCTGGGAAGTCTGGCTGCAGGGAGTGTGAGGTTTCATTCATGTCACAGGACACAAAACCCAGAGTCATCACTGCAGAACTGAGCACTTCTCCCACCAGCATTAAAAACAATTTGAATAAAGTGACGTATCAAGACATTTCTTGCAGTGGCTGCCTAATTTCCCGTGTGTGCACCTACCTAAGGGGTTACTGACTTCAGCAGAAGCTACTGGGTGTACAGCAGTTCTAAAAATCTGTCTCTTCGCACTGTGGGAGCCTCATTACAGATGGTTATGTATTTCAGGCTTTAGCCATAGCTATAGAAACACCATGAGAAGAACATGTACTTTGCATAGCCAGACACTGGGATGAACTATCATCCTTAAAAGCAAAATGCAGGAAAACTGTTCACAAAATCCCAAAATAGTAAAGTTCAAGAGGAAGTAAAGCTGACAAATCAGTCTCTTTGTCCAGCTGTGAGTTCTGCAAAAAGTTATCTCTAATGATTGATCAGCCCCAGAAAAGTGTAGGTTTTTTTGGGCACACCTAGTCTTTTCTCTAGATGTCTTTGGAGGAAGTTCCCTAGGAAACCTTGTCGTGTCGAGGATCTGGAACAACCTAATTTGTTTCCCTTCCTACCTTCAGGACTACAAAATCATCTGTCAGGTTTGAGATAATGTTTCTATCAAGTTTCACTTAGTTTTAAGTTGCTTAAGAGCTCCTGCAGGAAATTATAACTTCCGGGGACACCAGCCCACTTACACTGAGATTTTGGAAGACTTTTCCATTGCCCTGTCTTGGACATCTGGATCTGGCCCTGAGCATTCTAGGTGATGGTTGGTGCTTTATGGATCTACACAATGGTGGTCCCTTTCCCTCTCTTCCCCTGCTTTGTTTGGCTTTATTAGAAGACCAGTCCTGAGGTTGCACTGTGTATTTTTGGAATCTCTGTTTCTTCACACAATGTCAAGTTGTGTACACAGCTCATCCCATGGGTTCATTACGCACAGGTGGTTTTACAGAACTAGACTTTAGATGTAGTTTGGGCTGTTTAAGGGAGGAAGATTAAAGTTTCAGTATATGCAAATTGCTGGTTAAGACATAAAAGCAACAAGTTATTTAACAATAAGTCATTTCTGAAGGGCCTTGAAGAAACTCTCATCTCCTGCTTCAGCACTACCCCAGCAAAAAAACCCCAAAAAATGTCAGAGTTGATACCAATACAAGGATTTTTCATACAAGTAAATTGGCACAGTTCTTAAATGCATTAAACCCTTTGCTTTTGATTTGTTATGACTCCTTCAGGAAGCACCTCAAGATGTACTCCATATCCATAGACCAGGTGAATCTATGTCCTGAATATATATGTATTGTAGTTTCAATAATCCACTAATATGTAGACTTACAGCATGCTTATTTGTCTTAGCTTTACAGAAATACTTCTTTCCTGTTACATATAAACTTTTCACTCAGTTGTTCTAAACTTACTAAGAATTCTCTGCTCTAACAATAGTAAAATGTCTGTATGTCACTGGTTCTGTTAATTCTAATGATTGGTCCTAGGCTGTTCCTCCCCTTCCTTTAGGAATGGTACCTTCCAGTCTCTCCATGTGCATGAAAAGTGACAAGCATGGGTCCCCATATTTCTACTTATTGGGCCACCCTAAAGACACGGTTTGTAAACTCTGCATGTATATTATCTTTCTAATGCATTTTGTTTCTCAAAACTGTTAATAGAGTATTTTCCAACTTTTTCTTACATGCTAGCTCACTTAATAATTTCTACAGTATTCAACTTTTCTTTCATAACTGATTATCTAAGACATCAAAACAGCTATGTGTTCTACAAATGTATTTTAATATCCTAAATAATGAGTTTTGCATGTTACACTGCTGCTAGTGCAAAGGTCTGCTCTATATCCACTTTTTCTCATGACAAAATTTTATCTTCTGAATATGACTTTTCAGGTAGAAGATCTTAAACTTTTGAGTTTAAGCCATAATTTTCCTCTTCTTTATGGCACTTGGATTGTAAAAATATCAATAATAAGAAGGTGGAAGTTAGGTGCTGATCTCAAACAGTATTTATGTGCAGCCTCTTGAAGAAACAACTAATGTAGAATTGAACACATTTTGAAATGTTCCCTAAGGCAATACTCATTTATTAAACCCTGTGGTTATGCTGAATTTACACAAAGCTCTTTGCTCTTGATTTCAAGCAATTTTCTTCATAGAATCAGATCCAACTGCACAGATTGTTCAGATACATCTGATTTGTAATACAGAGTCAGGGCACAGATATGATACCTGGAAAGCAAAGGAAAAGAAAAACTTATTTTTTCTATTTTCCTATTGATTGCTGTCATCACAGAAAACACAGCAGTGTCCAGATGCATTCAGCTCTTTCTGCTGCTGGCTTTGTACAATGTAGTACAATTGCTACAATTATAAGGACAGTCTCACACAGTGAAGTGGGGAGATTGGAAACAGAAAGGGAATGATATCCAGAGACGTCTTCCAGTCTTTGAGATTCAAAGTGTGATGCTCACAGAATTCCTGGCACCAGGCACTAAACTGAGCTTAAATTATCAGTCTTATGCAGATCCAGGTAATCTAACCAATGTGTTTCCAGTCAGAGCTTATTTCTGGTCTGTGTCTATAAATAAGATTTTTTGAACACAGATACATCCATATACATTGCTGCTGCAAATTTCTACACATCTAGAGGCTATTTGGAAATGTTCCCATGTGTCTGAAGTGTGGATATCACCATCAGAGACCTCCTAGCCATGAAGTTCCTGCATCATATAGAAATGTTAATTCCACCATTCTTGTGTTCTCACCTCACCTCTGTTTTGTTCTTCACTAAATGTAGCTCAGAGTAGATATCCAGGCTGGCATTAAGGCCATTTTACAAGTCCCAGTGTTCAGCTCAATGAACTGCAGTTCAAACACAAGTTCTGCATACTTATAACCTCAATGTTCTGGGCATCATCTTTATTTTTCCTCCCATAGAAAATCATACACAGGGAATAATAAGTCTTTTTCCCGAAATAAGTAGAAATATAAGTACTCTATAATATACCTAAAGTCAGTTTTGCAGAATCACCCAGCTGTGAATGGTTCTCATTTATTTGGCAGAATATGTTGCAACAGAATTTTTTTCTCAGTATAATGTAGCCAGAAAATCAAAAGAACTTTAGTTCTGGTCAACACCAAAACCGAAATACTTCCTTGATAAAAAAGCAGTATCGTGTCAGATGAAAATATGATTGCTATAAAATGTCTCCATTTCAGTTTTTTTAAATGAAAGAGTTCAGAGGGGAAGAGTTTTCCTAAAGAGCCCATTTTGATGGTGCTTATCCCAACCAAAAGTGTGGCTGTGCTGCCATTCATTAGAGCACTGAGCAAGGAGTCAAATTTCCTAATGCAGAACAGACAAACTGTCCATTCTAATATGCCTTAGTAGAGGCTCTACCATAATATCATAGAGCAGTCTGTTATAAGACCACATCTTGGACAAAGGAATTGTTCCCTTTTGTATAAATAATAATTTCTGGAAGATGATCAGCAGGCTTACTTGAACTTAGATATGGCACAGGAGAGATGCAGGTAGTTTGAAAGGTACCTGCAGATCAAGTGATATATGCCTGTGCCTCCTTGCACCATGGGTTTGGTAGCCCTTACTAGTGACCACTGCATTTGTACTTGCAAAAAATAGATTAAAAAGTGGGAACTTCTGTTGTGGGGTTATTGTTTGAATATAGTTATATCCCTCAAAGTCTCCAGTTTAAAGTCTGCTACAAACTGATTTTTCTAGTTCTATTAGAATGTCTGAAGCGTTTACATTTGTCTAATAAATGGCTAAAGCATCTTGGCCTATACTTTGAAACCAGATACTCTATTTGTTCAGAGTACTGATCAGGTAATCCAGTTCATCCTTTTTTTAATGCTCATTTTATAAATCTCCAGAGCTGAGTTTGAGTGTTATTTGAAACCTGAACTACCCCATATATCATTTATCTGATGTGAGTGCAAAAATCAATAGTCATTTTGGAAAAGTGCCCTTTCTGCCTGTGACCACCTTGGTGGAACTGCAAACACTCATTCGTATTCCTGTTGCATTTCCAATACCACCTTCTTATTTCTACCAATACCAACTTAATTCCAGGAACCTGTGGTGTGTAAAAAAGAAGAAAAAAAAAACCTAACTAAACGATCCAATATAGTGGTTAATAAAATTGGTCTAAAACCATCAGGAAATTTGAATATGGGCTCCCAAAGGTTCTAGAATGTTTTATTGCTATGGGTAAAAACTATTCAAGGGCAAAATTGAATATTAAAACCTGCTTTACAAACATGTCTTTAGTATTTAATAAATATGTAGCAGCTGGCAGAAAAGTAGAACATCCTTCTATTAAATAACAGTGGATGTATATGTATAAGTGGGTGCATATAGTTATTTCTGTCTTATGCAAATTTCTATTTCAAAAGATATGCAGACCTTTTATCCCTTGATATAGAATTAGGAAACACTGTCTTGAAAGAAAGAGGAGCACATGGCATGAGACTTTCAGTTTTGTGGCAATGACTTTGAGCTTCCAGGAGGGCAATACCTTTTCTTCTCTTTTTAAATGCAAAACTACCGAGTCCTAAACACTGCTTTGGCAATTACACTCCCAGAAGGTTCAGGCCAGTCTAGTTGAATAGTCTAACCCAGGCTTTCCCCATCTGTATAACAGGGGTAGTAATATTTACTTACCTATCTCATGGGAGTGTTCTGGGGATTAATTATTTAATGCTTGAGAAGCACTTTAAAGATTAAAATTCCTAGTTGGTTACTCAGTATTATTACTAAAGCAGAACCTTGCTAATCCACACCAAAATTGGCAGTGTCCCCCCATATCTGAGCAAAGATTTATTAATAAGGTTGTTGAGCAAGTTCTCTTATAATTAAAGCTTAATAATTTTAATATAATATTCTGGAGTAGATTTACTAATATGGTGTGAAGTGTAGATAATTACAGCAAAACTACAGATGAACAAATATTATCCCTGCTTTGGTTCACGTAAACTGGCAAGCAGACTTCCCAAAGAAGGGGAAAGTCCCACCACAAATCTTTTGCTAACATTTATTTCCATGGCTTCCTGTATTTCCATCCAGTTGACAATACTGGAAGATAAGCACCCAAAATACAGGACCTGAGAGAACACAGCCATACCTCTGTCTCCACAACATCAGTTTTTTCTTTCCTTATGTAATCCGGTTAAACAGGTAAAATAGGAATTAAGTGGCACTTACTGTGTGTCTGCAGTTTACCACAGGACTAAATCAAGTCTTCTGCTGTTGGAGAGTAATATCCCAGAAAATCCCTCTCCTGGTGTTCATCTCACAGTCCCTTTCATTTGCCACAGAACCCAATTAATAGCAAGACCGCATCCTTGAAACTTGTTCTTACTCAAGTTAGCTTCCCCACATATCTGTGGTGGTATCCTTGCCACAGGGAGCTATGTACCAAAGGGAACAGTGGGAAAGCACACAGGAATATTCCTGTATCACCCAATCCCAGTGTCAAAGAGCCTTGCCAGTGGCCTGACTCTGTGATGCCCAAGACTAAATTAAACTAACAAGGCTTCTCACGATCTCTCCTCATTGACATCAGAAATATGGTGAGTCTAAGTGATCACACAGAGAGTGACACCAAAACCTGTTATTCCAGCTATTAGAGAGGCAAAGGCAAGGTCTGTCCATAGAGGGACTTGCAGGTCCTGCCTCTGTCCTTGCTCCACCAGCCCATGGTGCAACTCCTGGCTGATGCTTTGTGGCCCAACCACAGGGAAAGGTTAGCAGAGGTCATGGCTTCTGTCAGACTTCTTAGGGCTTCTTATTCCTAGCTTGGGAGAAAAAAAAATAATTTAAAAAAAACCAACCAGAAATGAAATGTGGTTTTTTACTTTGACAGTACGAAGTAACTGTGACTCTCCAACCAATTCAACCCATAGAGAGGGTTGAATTCTGTTGAGCAAGAGCAACATCTCATTACAGAGTTTTCAGATAAATTTGTCTCAGCATTCCAAAGATATCAGATACTACAACAGCCCTGACAGGAGGTGTGGTCCCAGAGTCAGTTCTGCACCTTCACTGCCTAAAGGCCCCCAGTCTGAAAAGGGTTTGCTGAAGAGACACTAAACTGCTTCTGCAGTTTCTACCCCAAGCAGAACAGGACTACTTATTCATGAGCTTTGTGACTGAGTTCAAACCAAGTGTTTTGCTTAAGATCCTGCTCTCACTGATAGAGTGAGAACCTCTGTGCCTACCAGAAACAACTTTCCAGGGCCATGTCAATAGAGTGAGAACCTCAGTGCCTACCAGAAGCAACTTTCCAGGGCCATGTCATACAGTCAAAATGCTCTGAATTCCTCACTTACTATGTAAATTTTATTTATTATCTACATGCTTTTAATAATGACAGCTATTTGTTGACCTGACTGAATGTGATGCCTACTGTTAACGCCCATTTTAGCAGTGATAATTAATAGTTTTAATATTTAACTTTAATTAAGTGTGTAATATTCAAGTCTTAAATTATTCAGTTTCTGCAGAATGTTTTTCATTAATACCGCACTTTTTATTAACATATTTATGAACACCTTTTATGACTTAATGTGGCTTAATTCTATTAATAAAAACTAATTTGAAAGTCATTATCTTTTTTAATTATACAGTAACTTCCAATATAGTTTTTCCAGTTCCAGCATAGCTCTGGGAGAGAACTGCTGAGATTTCTCCAGTTCTACTCTGCTGCCTGACCACACAGGAAAAAAAGAATCTTCTTTATTGACAGAATGAGTATTGCCTGAGTAGCTCCGATCTGATAAATATGCGAGATGCTCAGCACTTCAAAAAGGGCACCAAACGACCTGGAGGACCTATTGAATGATAATGTGTGGTTACAGCAGCACCACTCAAGACTGGTACTTAAGCTGTCCACAGACTTAACATTGACATAACAGTGAGGAGCTTCCTGTGGAGGGTAAAAGCCCCATGCAGGCTGCTACTCTTCACTTTGGTTCTTTCAGTATTAGTAATACTGCAGCATTTATGCAGATGGATTAAGCTGATTCAAGGAAAAAATCTAATTTACCAAGTGTTACAACCTGTCCNATAGTAACATAACAATATAAAAGCATAAAAATCTCACTTAAGAAAATATATAAGAGGAAGGAAGGAAGGAAGG
>VXBB01005716.1:238264-327843 GCA_013399915.1 Illadopsis cleaveri
TATGCCCCATCAGAAGGGATGAATACCCTGATACCTTCCCCAGAGGGGTTTTACAGCTGAGCCAGTTGTGTAAGGGAGGACATTGGCAGGATAAGAAGTATTATCCCACATCACAGGATCTGCTTCTTATCAGCCTCTTCTCTTATCTGGCTCACAACCCAGCTTGTCCCTAAACAAAAGTTCATGCACACCTTCTCTGCTCCTGGGCTGTGACCTTGCACATTCTCAGCAAAGCACCTGCTGCTCTTGCAAATGGACAATTGTTTGAGTCATTAATCATTAACATTTCAATCTCTTCCACCAAGTTCTCTCAGATTGATGATCACGATGATTTAAATACTTAGTTGATAGGACTGTTGATTAGAATCATAGCTATGGAATAAACTAAACTGAGTCTTGGAATGAGAGGTAAACTGTGTACCCATAATCATCTGGCCTTAAGATTTACAGCCAGAAGACTATTACAGTAAATTAGTAAACTGATTTACTACATAATTTATCCATTTCTGAAATACAGCTTGCTTGTAGATGTGGCTCCTTATTTTCTCCCCCTCTCCCATCCTGTGCTTTGGATAGCTTTTTTCCACATAGAAAAATGACCTTTTTTTATTCTTGTTATTGTAAGGGCAGTGTCAAAGTCTCAACCCTGTTGTAAGGTGTGAGTGATGTTGGAGAGAGCCAAATGATGCAAAGCTTGGGCGCTATTACAAAATCACAGTGAATTGTTTATGGATGCAATTTATATTTAAGGGGTGCACAACGGCAGAGTAACCAGGAAAGGGCTAAAGCAGTACCCCAAGGTTATCCAAGACAATATAGGCCACCTGCTTTCCATGGCAGAAAGTCTGAGTGTTGCTGAATTCAGTAGTTATCTCCTGTGTCAGCCTGAAAGGTCTCAGGCCACTTACATGCAATGGCCTGTGTTTTCCTCAAAAAGACCTGATGTGGGGGCATGGGTGTAGATCTCTCTGTTCCTCCACTCAGCTTTGATCCACAGCCTCCAAAAGGGTTTCCCAAAAGAAACTCCCCAACATGGGTTGTGTACATGTTCAACAGAAGAGCAGACATCTATTTCCAGTGGTCTTTTGAGACACCTCTCTCTCTGACTCTGTGAGGCAATTAAATTATTATCTCAAGTGGTAAGGACAGTAAAATACTGGTGAAACAGTGCCATAATTAAAGAACTAACTCAGGGAAAGGGATTTACTGATGATGCCTCGGGTATAATAATGTGAGATGAAAATCAGTGCAGAATAATAATAGGAATCCTCCAAGTCAGATCAGTTGCTTCCCCTGTTTCTTTGTTTATCATATTTAAGGACTACATTACGTAAAAAAATTGAAAAGTGCTTACTACAGATTCAAGCAAACACAAATCAATGTGTGTGACTTTCTTGTTTCAAGAAAACATTCAGCATTTTTCTAAAGAATTTTTAAACATTTTTTCCTTGCAATATACAGTTTTGCCCTCTCTTAGTGAAGTTTAAATTTTCCCTTTCTCTCTGTTCCCTTAGCTCCAACACCAAGTAAGATCATCTCCTGAGCATCTGTAGATTTGGTCTTCCAAGCATAACTAGCAATCTGCTCTTTCTGAAGTGTTGCAATAATTCTAAAATTAGATCTCTGAACATGAAAGCACTTCTCTAACAAACCTGTAAGCAGAGTACAGAAAAGGTGATGAAAGTGAATTTTACCTGAAATGAGATCATTCAAAGTCTTGTTAAATGGCCCTTGCAAGAACTTTATGAACACTGTGTCTGCTGCAAAAATATTTAGGGCATCTTCCATTTAATATCAAGGTAAAGTATACAATGGAAGATGGATATAATGAATCCAGAGGAACTAAATAGTTGTTCATCAGTAATGGCCAGGAACATGAAAAGACATAGGGCATCTGAGTATCAATGGCACTAGGACCTGAGCCAAGCAGGATGTAGAGCTGTGCTTCCCAGTGTTGGAATGGGTCAGTGGCTGAATTTTCTGGATGTAAAATTAAAGGAGATAGAAGTATTCATCGCTTACACTACACTTACATTCATATCTTTTCAGTTCTTGTGAACATCTGCAGAAGCCATGCCACCAATAGCTCCGTGTGGTAGGAATAGTGGCCACCTTTTCCAGTATTAGACCAGTGACAAAAACAGAAATGCACAGTGACTTTGTGGACTGAAAAACTAGGTCTGGCATTGTTTCATACCCCAAATATTCATACCTTTCTTAATGAATCATTCTGCTCTTTTGAAAATGCCAAGCACAAAATTTATAAGTGAAAGATGTCAGGACTCAGATACATGTTTGTTTTCCTGTAATCTTTTGTGACTTGTAATCTAACTCTGCTTACCCTGAGCAACCGTCCTCAAACGTTGAAAAAACAAATGTGTGAAGCCAAAAAAAATAATTACTAAAAAGTAGAAAAATTCCACTCTTGAGCAAAGCTACATTTAAAGTTATATTTATAAGGTACTCTAGACATTCAGAGTCACCATGACGTTGTTGAGTACAAACAGGCAAGTGGTAGAACAAATATGGCTACATTAAGATAGCAAATAATTATATTAGGTCTTCATTATATCAGAAACAAGACTTCAGAATCTAAGCTGATCACTCAACTGCATGTGTGAGAAAGTAGTTCATGTACTAAAATAACCAAGTATAACCTAGGTTTATCTTTATAAATGTATATGGCATGTATCTAATTCCTATACATAGAATTAACATTTTGCACCCATAGCACGCTGCCATCATACCTTTGTAAAGCATAAGAGCAGCACTAATGATGGAAAGGCTGTCCCACCTGGATGTGCCCACAGTGAGTGACCAAAGGAAGCACCATCCCACAGCAGAAGGCACCTAAACCCATTGGTGTTTGCTTCCAGGTCCACTGGTGTTCAGGGATCTGAATGTGGATAAGTTCAATGGAAGGGAAGACATGCAAAGTGTAATTTTACAACAAGAAAAGTGCAATTTGTGAGAAAACATTTGCATAGCATATTGAATAATTAACAGGAATTACAATTAATAGCTAGAAGTACGGGCAGGCTGTAAGGTGGGGGCAGAGCCCATTGCCACTCCCTTTCTGGGAGAGGCTGGGGGAAAGGGTGGCATATTATGTCACATTTCCATAAGGCTGATTGTTGAACAGAATGTACCAAGAGTTTTTCTAACCCTGAAATTTCAGAGAGTCATTTATTTCAGGAGACAAAGGGTGTTGTGTGTTTGGGCTGTGGAAGTGTCAGAATAAAAGATTAAAAAGTCTTCATATATTCTGAAATATCCCTCCTTAGAGAGCGTTAAAGAAAAGCTTCAGGAGACCAATGCAATCAGGAACATCAAAGACATGTCAAAATATAATGAGAAAGACCCAAATGCATTCCTGGTGCAGCACTGCCAACATTAGTGGATACTCACCAGGGGACAGTTTGTCCCATTTTTGTTATTAGCAGCATCTGTAAGAACTGCTTGCCACCTCCTGGCAATACATAATTTCAGACAAAAAAGTGGGGGGTAAACATAAAGCACCATGATTTTTATTCAATCAAACCCTCTTTGATTCCCTAAGAAAATAATTCTGGGAAGATATGAGAACAGCTGCTTAGACATTTCAGAAAACACTTCATTCAAACTAATGAAAGTGTTCAAAGCGTTAATATATTGTACATTATTCATATAATTTGAAAATTTAAAAGGTTTTGAGATTTTATTGTACTTAAGTAATAAAATGTGATGTAATTTCTACTCCTAATACTAAATATTCAATAAATTAATATTAGTACTTTATGGATAATTATATCTGATGAAAAATCACGCATCCTTGATAAATTACTAAACATTTATCTAAAATATTTTGGTGCTAAGGGAGAACCTAGCCACAAATCAGAGGTCTGTGGGAAGAGCTCTCCTTTCCATTAGGATTAAAGCCAGGGTTCTTTTTCTCATGGTTCAGCCATCAGCTAGCACTGGATCCAGGTAGAACAGCTAAGACAGCAGCAAGCAGACTCATGAGAATAGTATCCTCATTTCCACTCCATTGAATGTGTGAGAGCTGACAGAGCAAAACAAACAATTCATGTATGTGGCAGCTCTACCTCAAATAAAAAAAACCCTTTAGACAGAAAACTGCTCCTGATGTTTTTCCTGTGTCACTCTTCCCCCAAAATGGTTGCGTTCATCTCCCACTTGCCCTCCCAACACTCAAGATCTTGTGTCTGTGGTGGCTCTTACTCAGTTAGCAGTTTACTCCTTTGCCTGGGAGTTATTTGAAGCCAGTCGTAGGTGAGTCATTCTTACACATCCCATGGAGAAGTGCCACCAACTTGTGTTGCAGTAGCTTGTGGAAACTAATAGCCACCCAGCAAACACCTGCTAAATTACACCAAATGAAATGCCATCACAGTGACAGATTATAGTGCTGCTCCCAGCTCATTTGTCTTGTCTAAATTAGTAGGTCAAGGGAAATTTTCTCCCTTCAAAGAAAGAAGGAAGGCATCTATTAGCCTTCAGTGAGAGCTATACTTCTGAAAAACAATTTCTCTCACAGTAAGAATGTTATCAATGGTGACAAAGTCAGAAACAGGTTTAAAACTATGTTGTCCCTTCATCTCTGCAGCAGTTGCAACTGAGTGCAATATTCTTCTCATCTGCTTGCAAGTTGTTTGGGCATTAGTAGTTCATGCTCTGTTAAACAAATACTGTTTTCAGTTCCTCCCAGAGGTGAAGGCAGAAAAAAGTAAAATCAGTGCTCTATCTCTGGTTTATTATGTTTACAAAATGCTTTGAGATATGTTGGAATAACAGACAGTAAAAGTGGGTTATGTTGCCGATTAACACAAAGGTTGTATAAAAAGCCTTTAGACCAACAGAAAAAATATTCAGAAATTAATAACTCTCTCAAAAATGTAGCTAGAAACTGAGTATAATCATGAAAATAAATTACTAGTTTAGCTGCTCTGCAGGATAAAATTTTACATTTTTCTCCTGTTTATATTTCTTATGGAGAAGCAATCATTTTAGTGCTGGTTGAACAAGTCCAAATGAGCCCTTATGGCTTGAACACAGCTCTTTAAAAGGTTTTTCTTCTGAGCAACAAATTACTTACATTCCTGCATTTTGCTCTACTCTAGTAATTTTTATATTTTTCCATAATGTTCAGACATTAAAGAGAAGTTGGCTACAATACCCTCACATGAGTATTCTCCTCACTAGCCAGTGACATATTGCAGCAATGACTTGTTGACATTAACGTCTAGCAAGGCTGAGGGCGACTGTCTATATAACGTCATTTCGTTTGAAAGAAGAGCAGGTTAGTTTGGGTCTGGCTGTCTCAGACTGATCGTACTTAAACCTAAAAGAAAGTAATTTTCTTCTTACTTGCAAGTGCTATATTGCCAAAGAATATTAATGATAGTTTTATTCCATGGCAACATTGTTCCATTACCACTGAAAATACAACCTATATGGGTGCCTTCCCAGCAAGTATTTTAAACATAGTGCAGCCAGTGACCCACCTGGGGTTGTCCCACAGACAAACTTAAAAAGCTATGGCTACAAGTTTTCTTGCTTAGTTGGCCAAGTTATCTTTTACTTAAGGTTTTCTGAGGGAGAGATAAAATCCAGTAATGCATATAATATGGTATGTCACAGTTTATAGACACCTATACTTATGTATCAATAAATGTAAGACATATGCTGACTCACTTTTGTTGAAGTACATTCTAACCCACTGTGATTTCTCACTACAACATTTGGTTGGTTTTTCATTCCCTTTAAAAGAGAAAGTAGAAGAAATTCTGTCATCTCCAGGGCATAAAGCAGTAGGCCACCAACCTCCAGGTCTCCTCTGCAGTGCATCCCACATATAGCTGGTACCATTTTATCCTGTGTGCCTTAGAGGAGCTACAGGAGGTGTTTGCCACCTTGATTTTGAATGGTGCCCCCCTGGTTTGTCCTCCTGGAGGAGAAACAGCTGATTTGAGCACAGTGATACAATTTCCACAGAGGCAGTCATCTTACCTGAAAGCATCCTGCTGGCCCAGGCTATTTCGTGTTTTTACTGGTGTGCAGCTGATACTACCCAAAGTAACAGGCTATTTCTGTAATCCCAAGCTCTCACAACCCAACACAAGATTGGATAATGGCCCACTGCTCCTCACTGACACTGAAAAACTGTGAAAAAACAAAATCTCATGGACAACTAGGAAAGAAGATTGTAGTTCAGACGGGTATGTTAGTCCAGCCCTTGGCACCTCTACCGGGGTAGGAGTGACAATGCCATGAAAAGCATAAACTTAATTTTCCAAAGCTCAAGGCAGCTTCTTCAGAGTTGGCTCAGGTACCTAGCTTTATGCTGAGTCCCAGGATAGTTTTAGTGCTTTGAACTCTGTGCACGGTCCCTGGCTCAAGTATTAAATAAAATGGGATCCCCTGGATTCCAGATTGAAGAAGAGCCAGGGTGGGGTCTGCGCTTCCCCCATCAGGCACAGGCTGTGGTCCTGTACCAGGCTGGTGGTGCAGAAGAACAGAAGTAAAGAACAAGCCCATCAAAGTCAATGCTTTTTGTAGGCAAACTCCTAGGAGCTGATCACTCTACATGCACGAGTCTTCCTCTTTTTTTTTTCTTGCTTGAGTGCCAAGCTGGGAGCAGATGGTACATTAGTCACCCTTAACTGGAGGGTAAGAAAGTGTGATTTCTTTTTTTTTTAAATTCAGTTGAGACCCTCAGCCCATTTAGATTCCCAGCTCAATGTTTATTTGTCTTACACAGAACTTGTATTTTCTACCCCTCTCAAATGCTAATCCTCTCCACACATATGCTCATTATGCAAAAGCATATGACAAACACCATCTGGGAAAATAAATAGCTCCTCAGCTAACTCTGCTGCTCCCTCCCTTTATGTCACCCACCTCACTATTGTCTCTCCTATTTTTATCTGCAAGACAGCAATCACTCAACCCAGCTATTAACTTTAAAGTGCTATTTTAGTCAAGCAAGCTGCAGATCCCAGGCTGGGCAGTGGAATCTACCCCGTTTTTTGACACAATGTGCATCCCCATAATAATTTGAAAGCAGCCATAGGACTGAGAAAAATGCATGTTACTTTTTTAAAGGGCAGTTGATATCACTGAGAGATAGTAGTCCTGACCTGAAGTCATCCACACTTGTTTTTTAGCTAGAAGGTCTTGCCACAAGTTCCACCTCGTTTCCATGGATTCCTGAGACTGTCCTCCATCTCTGACAGATTATTCCTCATACCGTTCAAAGCCAGGCAATGGTGCTAAATAGGGAATGACATTAGCCAAGTTCAGTGATTTCTCTAACCTCTAAGTAGACAGTAAAGAATAGGAGCCATGCTGTCATTAATCATGATGGATTTGTTTTCTGCCAGAAGGTTAATCAAAAGAAATGAGGATGTATGTGCAAGAGAAGGGCATCCCAGAATATTGTGATTTGGATTAGGAAAATCATCATGATTCAGCAAAGGAGACATTTTAGCTAAATTAAACAGGGTCTGCACAATCCAACCATATTGTGTTGAGGCTAAGTAACCAGGAGAAATTCAAAGTGCACAACCAGGAGACTCAGCAGCTGACGCTGTGATATAAAGGCGTGTGTAAAAAAAAAACCTGTGTAAGTACCCTGTAAGAATTGTGAGGCCATAAACACTGCAATACTATATCTGTTTAGAAAAAGTATGAGACAGAATTCAATGATGACCTTATCTGAGCTACGAATTCTTGTCAATTATCATATGCTTGTAGGGGCATGTTTAATAGATGACAGAAAGTCCTTCTCATTTGTCCTCAAGGACAGCTCTGATATTGCTCAGCTAAGAAATCCATTATACAGCTACAAAAGAGGCTATTTGATTTCATGAGCACATGCCTTTATTATTTTAAGAATAATTTAACATAGGCAGAGGAAAGCAGAATTAAGAAAAAGACCAGGATTTCCACCATTTGCAGTTACCAGTATTGTGGTTCTTGTGTCTCCTGTACATTTTTTCTTTCTTTTTTTTTTTTTTCTTTTTTTTGGTGGAGAGATTATTTTTGGTTTTCTCCCTATTGGTTCCACAACTGGAGGAGTTTCACCTCAGCTGAAACAGAGGGGTTTAAGGCTGTTACATGGTTTGGGTATCAGTGTTGCTCAGAATACATGTGCCTATGCAATACACTCTGTGCTGCTGATGCGCCCTTAACTCTCTTCTCTTTGTTGTTGAAACAGACGAACCAAACTCCTGGAGTGCTCCCTCTGCCACCTCCCCAGGTCTGCCGGAAGTAGCTCTTTCCCTCGACGACATAATCTCACCATTATCTTCATCACACATAGCCCCACCCTCTGACCCTTCTCACCAGATAAGCCCAGAGCCAACATGGGATATCAAGAGGGAACATGATGTAAGGAAACCAAAGGAGCTTTCGGTGAACGGTCACAAAAAGAAAAGGTTAGGAGAACAAAGAGAAAGGTCAGCAAGTCCTAAAAAGGTAGACAGGTCAAAGCACGAAGAGGCTTCTTGGAAAGGATATTCAGAAGGCAAAAATAAGACCACTGATGGTGGCAGGCCCACCTCAGAAAGCAAAGGGGTGGGACACAGCGTTATGATCGAGGCTGGCGCAAGAGAGCACGTGTGTGCTGGAACCAGTGATGAACAGTTTGGGAGGCTGAGGAAGCCAGAAAGCAAGAGAGGAGGATCTCTTAGCAAAAAAGAAGATCACAGATCCACAAACACCAGTGAGAAGAAGTCAGCTGCAGCACCCGACCATGTCAAGATTGATACAGGAGCTACCAAGACATACGGTAGCAACCGCTGCAGCTCGCCTGGAAGTGATATGGACCACAGCCAGAGGGACCCTGATGGGAAACCCAGCGAGTTCCCCAGGAAGGGACATCTCCACTCCATTAGCACTCGCAGCACCAACACCACAGTTCGAAAGGCAACGGTCTCTCCAGGGCCGTGGAAAATCCCTGGCTCAGATAAGCTACCTAGCGTCCTGAAGTCTGGTACTTCTGCCATGAGCAGATAAGCAAGGGACTGTTGCCCTCTAACTGTCTCAAACTGACGCAGAACATTCTTCTTAGTTTTTGTCTCACATTGGTTTGTTTTAATTTATTTTAACTATCACACATATACACAAAGCATTGAGGAATGAAAACATTAGTGTGTAATTCCATGACAATGTGCACAGTATCTAATAAGTTCAAAAGCATATAGTCAACACAGAGATTTAAAATCGACCCTAAAGTCCCAGTTCCATTTTAGGGACTTTGGCAGCTATGGAAGAAACCAAAACAATATGAAGGACAGTACATCAGAGAAGGATAGTGCAGTGTAGCTTTAGCATTTTTTTCCCACTGCATGAAGGACTTGGATTTCATTCAAACTTTATATCGAGAAACTGGAACAAGTTAGAGCAATCACAAACTGGAACATCGCCTTAAATAAAACTGCACGGAGCAAGCTGAAACCGAGAGAGGATCTTTTCATGGAGCTAAAATGTTGTAAATAAATTGTTCTTGACATATCTAGACAGGGGTTAAAGGGTTTCTTTAAAGCATCATTTGGAACTGTACACCCATGACACGTCTCCACTGTTAACGCTTTGGGATGGTCCACGTGGTTCCCTGTAGCATAGTTCACCAGGCGCTACAGGAGGAGTGGGGAATCCAGAGGATTAGTTTCTGTGATACCATTTCTACTGCCATTTTTGTGAACAAACCATGTTTCTGTACATTGGAAAGGAGTTAAGGTGGAGTTGTATTTGCAAATTATTCTCAAAAGTGATTTATTACAGGTTCCCCAAGTCCTGCGAGGTAGCACCCAAACCAATTGGTCAGGCTCAAACCCCAGGCATCTGCAAGGCCCTTGCAATGAAAGGAAGAGTGCTACAGAGAAAAAGCTGCAGTTTCCTTAAGGAAAGGCCTTTCCTTCCTGCAGAAGATGATAGCGTCACTTATCAACAGTGCTATGTTTCATACCCATCCACATTTACTTAGGACACACTCACCTCTCATCCCCTCAGTTTGGCAGAGCAGGTGCCTTTCAGGCACACGACAACAATAATTAGACTGGTTTCTGAAATACAGTTGGTGTCCTCATTCAGTAAATTCAGTATTTTTCCATTTTTAAAATGGTTTCATTTTACCTTTCTTTCCCTATCTCCATTTTTTTGTTCTTTTTGTTTTTATCTTTCTTGCTTGTCTGTTTTGAATTTTAAGCCTTAAGTGCCAGGTAAACATTCCAGTCTGCCTTCACAGGAAATAACTCCGAGTTCAGTCAATCAGTCATTATCTTGTGTCAAAAAGATGTGTGTGTCTGTGTAAGTGTGCATATGCTTATTCGTCTGTCAAAATTAAAACAAAATCCTGGGCAATAATACATTGGTAATTTAAAAAAAAATCATAAAGCTAAGTACTGTCAAAAATTCGTATTTAAAAATTATTGTTCACTAGCAATCTTAGTTCCTCACATGCTCTGCTGAAAAACTAGATTGAGATTGGCTTTGTTCCAAGAAATTAGCACATTACTGTATGTCTCAAACATTGCACTGGACTGCGAAATTTATAGACATGTTTCTTCCTGTCCAATTATTTGAAAAGCCTCAAGTCAAGGATTTTGCAGCTTTCAAACTTTTTTTTAGAAAGAAAAATCCATTTATAATTTCTAAAAAAGCACAAATCCATGTAGCTGTTTATAAAACTCTTATTTAATGGTAAAAAAAAATCTTTATCCCCTGAACTAGAATCCAGTATAATTTGCCATTAATTTATTGAATCTGATTTTGGACAATGCTTCTGTAGTGTAGATGCACGTCCTGGTATCTTATTTTTATGTATAAAGAAAGCAAACAATGAAATCTGAAAAACAGTTGAGATTATGCTTGCATAAACTCTAATTTGCACAGTTCACAGCTACTCCTTGTGCAGTAATTGCTTTATGCGGCTGTAATCGATAACCTGTGAAGACAGCACATCATCTAAACCCCATTCCAAATAATATTTCTGTGTAGTGTTAGCTGTGAATTTACCTTGTACAGCTCTATCTCTATAAATATAATTCCATGTATTAATAGTCACAGAAAGGCTGTAAGTGAGCAACTATTTTTATGAAACGCACCACTATGGATAAATTAACTTTTACAGAAATCTTGTTTACTGTATGATATTCTAAACCACTGTCAAATAAAATATATATCCAAAAACCTTTCATTTTTTTTCAATTGTATATAGTTTGTGTTAATTTTGAGTAACAGACATCAGTGTTACCCTGAGAAACAATCATTTTCTTGCATATAAGTAGAGTTGCATATGGGTAGTGCCTTATAAAAAACTGAATAGACCTTTTTAATTTCTTACCCCAATTTATGAATAAACATGTAGGTGACCAAACGAATTTTATAATGGCAAGTTAAGGCTTATGAGGTGACACAGACACAGAAAAATCTCTTCCTTGGTGGAGAAGCCTGAACCCTTATTCTCCTTCCAGTCCCTGGAGACGCAGAACCAGGGTGGCCAGACTTCCAGCAGTGAGAGACAACTTCTGAGAGTACACCACTTATACAAAATTAACCTGAGCACCAACTATATTTACCTCAGAAATCGGGCATTTCTAATTAGCCCTAGAAAGGTTTTGTTGACAAGCTGTGTGACAGGGGTATAATTACATTTTCAATTTATTTTACAGAAAAAAAGTCTCAAAAAACATCATAATGGTGTAAAAATATTGGTAACCAGTCAGTCTCTTTTGGGTCCAAATCCACCCCTCATTAAATGCTCCTTACCTCCAGTTAGGCAAAATACATCATCAGTGTATAGACTCTAGACACTGTAAGATATCTACCCAGAAAACAAGCACTATTTTTCACACAAATATGACATTTTAAAATATAAGTATTTCCTGTTTCCTCAAAATATCACTTTCTTCAAAAAATAATAATTTGTCTTCATACTGCCTGAGCCAACTTCTGCAGAACCTTTTCAGATTAATGTTCCCCATAGAAAATTTCAACCAGTTGAACTAATAACATAATTTTGCATTAAAATAAACACATAGAAAAGACAAAGCATCTTTAATACTCAAAAATAATTTGCTGCTGTTTAAATAGCCACTATTTTCATGGTTGGAAATCCGAGTGTGTGCCTGGTTCAGACCCAGAGGTATCACAAGGAAATATTCTGAAGCCATATGGCTTCATCCACTCTAACTTTTTCTGCTAATAACATGTCTTTTGTCTTTTAAACATAATAGTACAGTATTTGCATTGCACTGCTGTCATTATGACACCTTTTAATATCTTTTTCATACTTATGCAACAAGACAAAGAAATGGATGCAGATTCTCTGCTCTGAACTGCAGTGCAACAGTGTAAGTAAACCTGCCAGGCTGCAATCACCAATGCACATTTGGGCAGGAGTTTTGACAAAAAACACCACAGACAGATGTCAGTGCAGCCCTTTTCTTAACCAGTGGCAAATGTGGGCTCTGGAGCTCTCTCCTTCTCCAGGTACTTCTCTGCCTTAGGCCGTTCACACAAACTGCAGAGCCTGGAAGAGCTGACCTTCAAACAAATTTAATAAAAAAGCCAGGAAATTTAATAACTCTCACAAGATCTCACCAAAGATGTTACCTTTTCTTCCAGAAAGCTGCTGGACAGACAGCACTCTTCATTTAGTTACAACAGGGCATAAGTTGCACTGGTTTCACTACACTGTGCTCCCCTGAACAGGAGGGGCATTTGTAGCCTCTATACCCACCTATTTCATGGCCTCAGTGATTAGACTGCCAACAACTTAGACCCAGTGTGGATTTCCGCCTGCTAGGAACTGATGCAGAAGTTCAAACATGACCCATTTCTTCCCTGATACTTTTCATCTGAATATGCAGCTAGCCACCATTGCCAAAACCTTCTCATCTCCATCAAAGTTGAGATTCCATCTGATTTGTGCCATCTCTGCTAAACACAAACACCTCATGCTTAGCCTTCTCTACATCCCATGTTCTCTCATCACCACCAGATTTATTCTGAATCTCTTCTCTACCTCCTAAGCTCCCCACTGGTCCTTAATCCTACCTGAGATAAATGCTGCTGCCATTCAGTAAATCAAATCTTCATTCTCCATTTTCTCCTGTCCCTCAGAACTTGTCTTCCTCTTTTTCCCTTGCTCTTTTGGCCCTCTGTCACCATATGGCATCTCTTAACCTCTGCCTGATGTGTATCAGCAGCTCAACATGAGATACCTCTTCTAAGAGGTGTCATGACCAGTTACACACCAAGTCATTAACCCACTCCTGGGTGTCATAAAAATGTAAAGACATACCCAAATCTAAAGACATACCCACCCATACCTTGCACTGAAGCTCAATCACCTCCCGTGTCCTCCAGAAACCACCAGTTAGACATACTAAGTCTACATGCAGCCAGTAACTACTTTTGCAAGTACAAATAATGTTTTATCTTCTTTGCTGAATATCTGATAATGATTCAAGCATTCAGGACAGGGTTTGTAGACGCAACATACCATGATCTCTGCTGGGAACCTCCAAATTCATTTTACAAAGGCAAGGACAGGCAAAGCTGCAGGCACATTTCTGTCTTAGCCACTATGCTCTTTTTGTACATTGCTGCCATGGAAACCTGGGGACAGAACTGCAGAGGCAAAAGTGGAAGAGCACACCTCAGCAAATGAAGATGTCACCCTTCAGGTTTCTCCTTGCTTGAAAGGAAGCTTTGCTGTGAAGTGGAAAAGTTTCTTGGTACACTGCCATGGAGGTCAAAGCTAGAGAAGGCTTTGGAATTGCCCAGGGATGTCTGATCCCATCAGGGACTGACTTCACATAAGTCTCCAAAAGAGCCCTTTCTCTCTTCTGTCCCCTAGAAGCTAGGATATTTTCTCTAATTCCTGCTTAAAAGGCCACACAAGCATGGCAGACTGCCTACTCTCCTGACTACCAAGGGGCTGGGAGAGAATTGCCACAGCTGTGTCCCACAGGAGTCCCACCCTGTACAGCTGTCAGGCTCCAGCAGTGAGCTGGCACTGCCATGGTGGGCCAGCACCAGCACCACTGTGACATGGGAAGGTCAAGAATTCAATCTCTGGGATACTTCCCTTTATTTCTGCAGCCCAGGAGTGCTGCATAGCACCAATGAACCTGTTGTCCACGCAAAGATGTAGATGTGGAAGCAGTGGAAGGAGGAACTAAAATGAGAAAGCCAAACCCAGACCTGTGATGAGAGCCCCAGTGCAGCTGTAAGCAGGAAGAAATATTCTGAGGAACAGTCAGGGGTGAGGCTAGGGCACTGGCATCATTCTATCCTTCCCTTCTCAGTAAATTGGGGACATTGCTGTCACAGAAGCCACCTGAATACTTACACTTGTTTACTAACACTCTAAAAGAAATGCAGATTTTCTTCCTGGAATGCCTTTTGCTTAAAAGTAATGAACAACAACAGGCACCCCAACCAGTCCAAAACTCTCCTGCAGCAGGGCTGCCCATGGCTCTGAAGTTTCTATTCATGCATACATATATATATTTATAATTAAAGAATTTTGGTGTTAGTACTTTCCCAAAGGGATTGAAACTATGCCAAGAGTTTTAGCTGAAGTACTTAAATAATTGCAGTCCATAAACCAGAAAATTGTTCATCCTGTCTCTAAACCAGCAAGTACAAAAAGCTAGATTTAAGTACCTATTTAATTCAGAAAGAAAATCAGAGCTTTCCCAGTGAGCATAGTCCAGAAAGCTCACCATTTATGAAATACCTATTCCAATTAGCACTTCATTCACTCCAGAAGTTTTTAAAGAATAAGCCCAGCAGGCAACATGGAGCACTGCAATCTGTTAGTACAGAATGTTTCAGAGCACTGCTCAAACCTTGAACATCACAAACAATACTAATTGATTACTCTTTTATATTGCTCCAGGAAAGATAAATGCCAGCATGTACCTCCTCCTGTCTCCAATATCCCTGGCAGAGCCTTTTAGGTTGGTCTCTGGTAGAAATGCACCCATGTCACTGTGCCATGGCAGCTGCAGGAGGTCACAAAGCCTTTTTGGAAGCGCCTTTCCATCTGACTTGCACAGCAGCACCAGATGGAGCACCCAGGAGCATAGAGAACCACCCTGTGTGACATCCAGCTGAGAAAGGGTCACAGCTCTGGCTGTGGAATTGCCCCAGAGCTCTGCATCCTTGGGCGTGTGGCACTGAGTCCTGCGTTGTGACACTTTCCAACAGCTAGCACCCAGCACCGCAAGCCTCCAAACAAGCCTCATGTGAAGGGCAAAAGCTCTTTCCCTCATGACCACAGTTTATTCTGAGAGTCTGTTTTGGGGTGTATAAGCCCCTTAACCTGGCTGTTTATTCCTTTGCATACTAATTTATAGTGAGGCACTCTTCCTGAAAGAGGGCAGCTCCAGCAATGCTTCTGCCCTGACTTCACATCTCAATGCAAGATAAGCTTCACAACTGAAAAAACTGAAAGATCAGTCCCAGGCTCTGGTCATGAAGCAGTTCTGGAGGATCAGCAACCTCACCCTCTGTGGGAACACGCCTCAAGCAGCCTCTGCCCAATTCCCTGCTCTCATCTCTCATCCTGCTCTCTTCATACTGAACATTTTTCACACTGGCATACAAATTGCAAGCGCAGCCCAAATTGATCCCCTCCATACCTTCTATCCCCTGAGGTTAACAAGTAGGTCTCTACCTCATAGTTTTATAGGTCCATTATGTTCTTTGATTAGCAGCTCTGTCCCAGACTCAATGGCTTTGGAATAAATTCAGAAGGTTTGATAGCTAGTGTTTTTAAAACTGATTGTTAACAAATTACGTAGAAGTTATTCATATTTCAGCCCCACTTATAAACCCCAGCATCCCTGGTGTTTTTTAGCTGCAGTAAGCACTCCAGCAATGGAGTGGAGGTTACAAGGTCACTGGAGGTGATGCCACCAGAGCTCTCCACTTTTTGTCAGACTTTCCCACTCAGGTATCCCTGCTCTGATATGCAGGGCCTGGAAATCCCTATTGCTTATGCAGCTGATGAAGTCCAAATGGAATAAATGATGGACCAACACAATGACAAATTCCCCCTAATTTCTCCGTTCATTTCAGGCGTTTCTCTCACAGCAGGAGGACACAGTAAACAATGTGTACAGCAGCTCTGCCACCACCAGCCCAAGGGTGGCCTGGAGCAAACTACCCTGCAGAATCAGAGGCTGATTTTCCCCATCAGGGTCTGGTTTGCCTCCTGGTGGCCCAGCCAACACAGAAAAGGGATTGGGGACCACTGATTCAGGACTTGCCATGTAAACATTGCAGGCTCAGGTGGAACAAATGGGCCCCACGAGTCAAAGCAGGGTAATATGAGCTGTCACTGTACAACAGCAACAATTACTCTCATATCAAGCTACCAAGCACAGGAAACCTCAGCCAGCATAGCCTGAGGGACAGTGAGGAACTACTACATGTTTCTTTATAAAAGACTGTATTGAAGTAATAGATTAAAAAGCAAAAAGGCAGTTGTAGCATTGTGAAATACAAAGTATTAATTGACCCGTACATTTAATAACATCTCTTACTCCCTTTTCTGGCCTTTGTATGTCAAAAGGCTGTCTATGGTCAGCTTTTATAGGCTACAGGAGTGGTGGGAGCTGCCCTGGGGGAAAGGGGATAAAGTCTGCCCAAGTGGGACGCTGCTGTCTTTGCTCAGTGCCCTGGAACACAGTGCATGCCTGCACAGACACGTGTCCAGGGCAGAGAGAATTGGGCAGCTCTGCTGGGGGCTGACTCTTCCTCACAGCCTCACTGCTGGGGGAGGGCAGCTCAGACCTGTGATCTTTGTGGCCTCTCCAGCCCACAGCAGGTTTGCTGCCCATGGGGCCCTGCCCCCTGGCATGCAGGGTATGCCAGCCACGCAGGCATGGCCCTGCTAAAGTTCTTCTGCTCTGGATACAGTTATTTATAGGCAAGAGAAAATAGACTCTGCAACCCAGGGCTGATCTTCTGAACTTTAGCAAAAAGCATTAGGAAAAAATGCAAGCAGCATATTTTTCACTAAGGTCTTTCTGCTGAAAGGTCATTCACCAGCATAATAAAAACCAAAATAATTTAAAAGAAAACAAATTTATCATCTAAATCATAAATAATATACATAGTCACAGAATTCTTATCATTGGCTAACATTGCATCATTTAAAAAATATTTGAAATTACCATGTATGTGACCTTAGGGAACCACCAGATATTTCATGGTGTCTAAAGGAATCAGAGCATGAAAACACAGAACAAAATGGACACAGGAGAAACTACCAAGTCATAAGAACTCAAATCACAGCAACACAGTTACACAGACTGACCTGCAGCTTAAATAGCACAATCAATATAACCCATAAAAAGTAATGGAAACTAGAACTACATAAACTTATAAAAGTAGGATGAGAATATCAATTAATTAAAAAAACAGTCAAACTTTGAGTCTTAGGCAAAGAGGAAATATCCTCCCCAGGCTTGTATCCACATGATGTCTGATCAACTTAACACCAACTGGAGTCATCTTCTCAAGAGCAAAGCTTCTCTGTGAGTTCATTATGCAATCAATGCCTTTTAATTTCATTTTCCCTTTTGAAACAAACTTTTTCAGGTTTTCCTATTACTTCTATCATAACAAATGTTGTGCAGTGTGTCACTGTCAAAAACTCAAAGGACATGTAGCCTTAATCAATACTGGGAATTGGTGATCAATGGATAAGACTATGATGCATAGCAAGGAGCTCTGAAAGCACAGACATCCCAAAGGATGTGTTAAGGAACAACATGACACCAGGGTCCCAAGGTGACAAACACAAAGCACAAATCACCATCAGTGCTCCCAAGAGCTTCAAAGAACCTGTTTTAAGGCACAGCTAAAAACATAATGTGAATATCCTGCATAGGGTGACAGTGCAAAAAAGGCAGCAAGAGGATACAAAAGGTAGTTGTGGACCCTTCAAGACCAGGACCAAGACTTAAAGAGAGAAAACAATTGCTCCAGCTCCATCTTCCCTGCTGCCCTTAACATGTGCAGCATTGCTGTGCATCTGCAGCAGTTCCTCCATCACCTCCACCACAGAAAGAGCTCTGCCCTTGGGTTTCCCACTGTCACATTCTGCCACTGCAGCTCAAGCAGCCACTTCTAGGACATTTTTACCATGACACTGGGTAGAGAAAATCAGGATTTTAAGAGCAGTGTGTGTGTGTGTGTGTGTGTGTGTGTGTGTGTGTGCAAACATGGTCTCTGCTCCAGCTTTCCTCCTCCATAGCCTCATGCTGCTGCAGTGCTCTGAGGCACAACTGGTCATTATGGATTAAAGAAAAATCATCAGTCCCTGTAAACACTTATACAATGTAGAGCAAGTGAGACAGAGAATATCCAGTAGCCCAGTGGTTAGAAAGATGAATTTTAGTGTCCCAAGTTCAGTTCCTGTTCCAGACATGACTGGGATACAAATACAGAGCAGGATTAATCTCATCCAAGTTTAGATATCTACATCACTGTTCCTCATTCCAAGATTTTTGCCAAGGACACCAATGGGCACTCTTAGAAAACTATTTGTCTGGCACCTTTAGGAATGAATTAATTATTCTGCAGAAGCATCTAAAAATTTCCACTGACTGGAAAAACTGTGCAGGGTCACTAACTCCAAATCATGTCCAACATCTCCATTTCTGAAGTCAGGATGGTTAAATCCCTATTAAAATATTCCCAGATGCCTTTAATTTGAGACATGTCCAGAGCATATCTATAGGATCAGTCTGCATGAAGGAGTTAAGCAGGTAAACCCTGAAGATTCAGCCAGAGTGATTTGTTATATTATCTGTGTGCAACATCTCCACTCAGTCACCCCCAGCTGGGACACAGGCTCGGCCCCAGGGGCAGTCAAGAAGAAGCTGAGATGCAGCTCTGCCAGTGTGGGGACAACCTAGAGAATTGCTACCAGCACTAACAAGGAAGGTGACCAGGCCCTTCTGAGAACTGGAGAGCTCCTACCCAGGGAGTCCTGCTGAGACCAAAATTCCCAGTGCCTGTTATTGTCCTGCCTGCACTGCTTGCACAGCCACTGTCTGCTGCAGCCCCAGAACACAAGTGCAGTGCTCAGAAAGTAACACAAAAGTGAGTAACTGTGGGTGTCACGGGTTTATAAGAATGAATTTTTCACAGTGCATCTAACTAGCAGGTAATTACTAATGTGTCTGCAAAGGTGTCATGTTGGTAACTTACAGTCTCTCTTTCCAAAGTTCACACTTGCATGGCAGATCCTGTGTCCTCTTCCAAAGAGATGATGCTGCTTTCACTGTGGTGTGCATTCAGTGTCTGGAGAGCACAGCCCAGGGTTTGGTGTAGAGCTGTTAGAGAGAGATGTGTGTATCTAACAGACCATGCACATGGTTTCCCTCAGAGTGCAATTCCTGGGGGGCTCATCACAGGTCCCTTCTTTCAGGTGCTTCTTCCTGGAATCTGTCAGTGCATCTGTCCCTGGCCCACAGCCCACCATCCCAACTCAAATTCCTCACACTTGTTTACCTTTGCCTCTTGCAGATTTTTCAGGTGCCAATATTTTTGGCTCTGGTGGTTTTTTCCCCATAAATTGTCCTTGTGGGGTTTTTTTTCTCTTTTAAAAGAATACCAGATATTTTCCAAATCTAAGCTTGGGTCTCTCAGAAATGGGACCAGGTCCTCACAGAATATGGAAGAAGTCAATACCTGGGTACTAAGTTTTTCCTTTGGGGGCACAGAAGCCAAATTATTTTCTACTTCTTTAGACATGTGATAGGATTGGTGAAGAACAGAAAATGAAATGGAACTTCCCTGCCTAAGAAGGGCACAGCAAAGAGGAGCTACACATGTGTGGACAGACACATATTCACAAAACTGCATCCCAACAGTGGCACAAGCAACCCCTGCTCAGAGTTTAACCAACAAAGCCTGTGTAGGTACATTCAGGCCTGACTTTCTCTTGCCCTGGGATTATTTTGGCTTTCTATCATGATACCTGAATTTTGTATTGTTTTTCTTATGGTAGTCATGACCTTGTAGTTATGTATATCAAATGATTATTCTATTCTCAAGGAAATAAAAGGTGACTCATATGAAAACAATGAAGTGAGTGTATTTGGTGAGCACTGTCTGTACCATGCCTGAATCCCAAAATACTCTTTAGCTTCCTTGGCTGTCTGAAAAATGGTTAGGGGCTGATATAGAAGCCCAGAAGATAAGGGAATCACGTGTATGTCTCAAATACCAATAGCTGGATGGCTGTGGAGCCAACCAAGGATTGTTGGTAATAACATGCTGTGGGAAAGAACAAGATCTGCCTGGAGAAGGGGAACATATTGAGGTAGAGTAGTACTTTTCTGTGACAAACATCCTTTCCCTGGCTGCTGGAGATAAGCCAAACACAGTCCAGTGCAAGCATGAAATGAAGCTGAGAAGTGGGCGTGGATTGTAGGGGGGGATCAAGACCATCCAAGACCCCTGATGCCCTCTGACTCATATCCAGAAAGGCCTGAAAGAATGGACTCTGCATGATCACTAATTCACATAGAAAGAGAGGAAATGGTCATCAGGGCAGGGCAAATTGTCTACAAAATGGTACCCCCACCAAGCCTGGGCATCCTTCCTTTTATTCTCTATCTTTCTCTATTTCTTTCTCTCTCTCTTTCATTCATCTCTTTCTTTCTCTCTTCTTTTTCATCGTACCTCTTTATCCAAAACCCACTGTCGTGTGCTTATATAGTAGGTCAGGGACTAACATAACAATTTCCAATCCAAGTGTGTAATTTACTAATAAAACTTCATGGTTTTGTGCACTCCCTGAGTTTTGTGATTCCTTTCAACCATGAGCATTTACAAATCTTGAGGGCTCCCTCACCCTTAAGGGTGGGACAACACAGCTGTTTAACAAAGTGATTAGAATTGTTGTCCCCTGTACCACATAGGGACACTGGTAGAAGAGTAGGATGTAATGGTCATGATGGTCATGATATGCATAGCTGAACTATTCCAGACTCAGCCCATTCAGGATTTTTCATGTCATAAAAATAAAGAGACTACCAAGCAATGACTGTGGTTACAATCTACTTGCACCATTCACAGCTCACACAGACACTCCCTTGCTACTAAGTGACATAAAATGTACAACACAAGTTGGGGACTAGTGGCAATTTTTTATTTCTTACCTAGGTGGTACATTAATCAGTTGTGTTTGTAGCATAGGGATTTTGAGAACGGGAATTCAAAAGCACTTTTCTTTTCCTAATCCCTTTTAATGACTACAACATTTTTGTTTCCTTCTAGTATTTCCTCCAAGGAAGCAAAAAGCCTTTGAATTACACTAATGTTAGTTGTCTATTACTGGATAGCACAAAGAGAGACTGAAATTAACGACTAACAATATTCTGAAACTAGCATGACCTTAAATTACAGCAGGTTAATAAATCACTTCAAATGTAAATCTCTCTCTGCTCTCACCTTGAGATCTGGATACCTTTAATCAAGTTGCATAATAGAAATTTTGATGATCAAAGCCTGCAACTGCTGGTAGAGTGAGACTACATGTTGGAGAGACAGCTGGGACTTAAAGTTTGTGCTGTTCAACAAGAAATGCTTTGGAAATTCAGTCTCTCAGGAACCCGTAAAACATAACAAAGGGTTGCAAAAGGTTTCAATATTTAACACAAGCCATTGTAAATCTTTTGAAGCTCAGCATGGAAACTCAGGGGGACCAAGGAGATAGGAAGGGATAAAAGAGTCTTTGGGACAAGTCACAAAACCGATGTTCATGAGCACAACTGTGGGATGAGTGGCGGCAGCCTGTGTCCCAGCAGGGCTCTCCAGTAATGCCCTTCCCCTGGAACAAGGATAATTGACACCACCAGAGCTTGGGGACCTTGCAGCACAAGCACATGGGATGCAGAGCCAAGCCAAGACTCACAAACCTGAGAGAACCAAGGATAAACGTAGGGGTTCTGTCCGCAAAGGAACTGGAGGGCAGCTGCAGCACCAGCATCTTAACACTGCTGTCCTGCAGCAGCTCTTCATGGGAGTTCAGGGAAAGGTCCAGTGTCACTCTTTCTGTGGTCTTCTTTAACATCAACACAAAATAGAGCTGCGTGCATCTGATTTTTTTTTTTAAATGACCCACATACCAAAATTCTGCAACTGTGAACAGACAGTGTTCACAAGCCTTCAGTCTGAAAATCTGGGAGGAGGAAGACAAAAGGGTAAATTGAAGACAGAAGAAAACTCAGAGTGACATTAACCTCCTTGACATGCTTCCCTCGCTACGTTGTACCAGGCTGCTAAATTTAAAGTGTGTGTGGTTTTCTGAGAATGTTCTTCTCCAAGCATTTGCTCTCTAGGATCTCTCTGCTGGGGTGCAAGGCAGCATAAGGCTGTCATGGTTTTCTCCCTGTTTATCGGTATTACTGTTCACAGTCACAAAAACAGCCCCATCTTAGAGATGTAATTTATGGGGCACTGTGTGTCCCTCTACGCTTAGGAAAGGTTCTAAAAGCCGGGGGCGGGGGCGGGGAGGGGTGAAGTGTCCTTACAAGAATTATGAGTTTTATAAAACTCTTAATAATATAAATCAGGCCAAACTCCCTGTGAAATAAAAATGAAAGCTTGGCTCCACTGGAATAAAAAATAAACCTCTGATTTCAAGGTGGACAGGATTTCATATAAACCTGGAAGAGAAGTGAGCTGTAATGCCTGGTTTATTTCAGTCCAGGGGAAACATCCCCAGCAGAGTACCAGGCTACTAGAGCTCTTCAAGCTTTTTACGAGGAACATAAAACCCAGAAATCTGGTGCCAAATCCCCTGGTTGGGTCTCTCCAAAATGAGGAGTAATTCTTACATACCACAGAGGATTTCAGCATGTGCTCAAAAGCAGATACTTAGATTGGCTTCATCCAGAGCAAAACAGTGTGTGCAGGTGTGCAGAATGCTGCAGTGCCCTTCTGCCCCTACGTACCCTGCAAAGCTGAGCTGGCCTGGAAACATGGACAACCACAGTCCCAGGGCACTCCACCTCAGCTTAGAAGCATGATGCACAGCAGCCATTTCTGATTATCAGTGTAACTGCAAGCTGGATCATCTACAGTCCAAATCACCCCTTCCCAGAGAAGTAAAGGCAGTTTGCCAAGCTGCCCTTCCCTGCTGCTTTGTGCCCCAGAATAGGTAACATTAAAGACATTTTAGCCATGGTTTTGTTTGTCCAGCATTTTCTGTTCGATATGTAAACCAAAGCATATTAAATGCATGTATATGTGTACATATTTATATGCAGTCCACGTATTTCAGCCCATTTCTTACAGCAGTCTGCACTCATAGATTGTATCCATCACAGGTCCTTAGGTTCCTTCTGTTTCTCAGCAGAGGACTTGAGAAGGCAGCTCAAGGGGAGGGCTGCTGCTCTTTAAACACTGCATCCCTCCTTCATGAAATGCTGGTCTCAGGAGGAGGCAGAACCCAGCTTGCAGCAGAAGAGTAATTGCCTTCTGGAAGTGAGCTGCTGCACTCAGAGCATCTGTGCCTTCAAAATGCAGTTTTCAGTCCCCATCTGCAGGCAGGATGGAGCAGGGCAGCTCAGCACCCCAGCTAGGCTGGGGGGCATTAGGCTGAGCTGGGCCTGGGGGCTGGAGGACACTGAGTAGAGCTGGGTAAACCATGGCACTGCAGGGGAGGATAAGGAACAGCCATACTGTCCAAATCATGGCAGGGATCTGCAGGTAAATTCTTATCTCCCCTTCATCACTTAATCACCAGCCAGAGCTTTTAAGGGTCTGTTCTGCAGAAGTGGTTATAAAGGGGCAGCTGTTGTGCAGTTCTGCCAGGGTCAGCCTGGGGGGTAGGTACAGGTGTGCAATGTGTACACACACCTACTTTGGATGAAATGACAGAAATGTGGGAACAGGCTACAGGCAGACATATCTATGTGTACAACTAGGGCAGAGCAGGTACATGCATGGCAGTGCCTCATGCTTTGGGGAAGCACCAGGGATGCAGAGAAGAGCAGCACAAAACCTGCAGAAATGGGGGGTGTGAACCCAGTGCTCAGGCTGGTGCCTTGCTCTGGTGACCCAAAGCAGCCCCATACCACAGCAGCTTCCCAAGCCTCACACCAGGCTAGGATTTCATGACAGCTGAAAGAAGAAAGACAACTACCTGCTCAGACAGCAACACAAAGATCACTTACATGAGCAAAACCAAATCAATTCCCAGATTTCCAGCTGGAGGAAATAGCTATACATGTGACAAATTTGGGGAGAGGCTATGTGCAGCTGAACTGTGAACTCCACAGCACCTGCATCATGGCTCACTGCTTTCTCAAACACCAACAGCCTTCAAGCTCCTGCTTATACCAAAGATTTTGTCTGCTTGATAAATTAATGCCCAAAGCCTAAGGCAGTAAAATCCTAAAGGCAAATTTTCCTTAGTCGCCACACGGGAAAGCAAAGATTAAGAGCAACATGTTGAGCTTCAGCCCAAGGCAAAAGAAAAGAACAACTTAATCGATGCTTTCAGGTGACATTCTCTTTCCTTTCGCTGAGGAAGCATGAGGAAGGTTTTGATTAAAGTCCACCTTCCAGCCCTTTCCCATTTTAGGAGGTTTCACCATTATCTAAACACTGTCCTTCACCTGCTCACAGACAGCTTGCTAATATAGGCAATGTTACTCAAATTTGTCAAAAGTAATTTAAAATCCCATCAACATCAGAAAACTATAATGGGTGATATTAACCCCTAAGTCCAGCAACTCAAGAACTGCATTTCCACTAGTTTCTAATGAAAACTAGTCTGTAGTAAGTTTGTCTTCATTTACTGTTGTGACACAGTCCTCTAATTAATACATTTTTACAACCAAAGTAATGAATTTTCTATATTATGTCTAATAATATATCTCCCAAGAAAAATGAGATTCATCATTATTTTAAAACACTGGCTTTATAGGGTTTTTATTTCATTTATGAGATCTGCATAGATAAATCAAAAAAACCACCAGTTTCCATCACCCTCCCAGAATGGGATTAATTTGCCATAACGAAAATGGATGGGAGCATCAGAAGTGCTCACTCCAAATATGCTCACAGTGACTAATACCATGAATATGAAAAACTACCTTAACCGACATCTAGGTTGCAGATAGATCTTGGCAGAAAGGAAGACAGAGGAAATGAATGTAATCACTGCAAAATATGTAAAAATGACAGAGAGGAAAGTCTAGACAATGTGAAATGATTGCCATGCTCTCCAGCTTGGAATGCAAAGCTTGTCTTCTGATTGTTCTGAGGTTTAAACTGTTGAACACACACTGCTCTTCAAACCCATATGGGCAAGCAATTTGCCATATGTTTTAGAACATGGCACAAGTACCCAGAGATGCACTACTGCTAATGTTGCAAACAGAAAAAAGCGAGAAATGCCATCCCTGTCTCTCTGATACATTAACAAGGGAGAGGAGTACTCCAGGTTTGTTTTCAAAAAACTACCAACCCTCTACATGGTAACTCTTCCTTCTCCATGCTCGTACCCATGTGAGCTTGCCCTGGCTCCCAGAGCCCTGGCACCAAACAACTGATCTGGGGCTCTGGGTTGATGGTAAATTGGCAGCAGTGTGTCCAGGCAGCTGAAAGGGCCAGCTGTGTCCTGGAGTGCATCAATCACAGTATTCCTGGCCAGTCAAGGGAGATTGTCCTGCTCCACATTGCCCTGGTATGCCCTCTGTGCATTTTTGGGCACCTCAGTGTGAGGAGGACATAGAGCTATCAGAGAGCATCCAGGAGAAAATGACTACGGTGGTGAAATCTCTTGAGGACAAAATTTACAAGGAGTGGCTGAAGTCGCTTGGCTTGTTCAGTCTAGAGAAGGGAAGGTTGATGAGTGATATCATGGCAGTATAAAACTTCTTCAAGGGGGGAGAAGAGAGGTGCTGAGCTCTTTTCTCTGGTAACCAGTGACAGGACAATGGAACAAAGCTGCATCAGGGAAAGTTTAGATCAGACGTTAGAAAAAGGCTTTTCACAGAGAGGTTGGTCATCATTGGAACAGGCTCCTGGAGCAAGCAGTGATAGCCCCACAGGAGTTGAAAGAGCATCTGAAAGATGCTCTTAGTCATATGGTTCAGTTTTAAGTTGTCCTGAAAGAAGCAGGGAATTGGACTTGATGATCCTTATAGGGTCTCTTCCAACCTGAAATATTCTAAGATTCCAAACCATCCAGGTCCAGCAGTGCAGTGTAGCCACCTTAATCTTGTATGGAAAAGTCTCAAGGATAGCTGTCTCCATGTCCTCTCACCCCATCTGAAGCACAGGAAGAAATCCTGGGCATCAGGACTCAAGGAAACCACATGTATTCAATTCAGCTTGACATTTTCCCTCTCCTATCCCTCGGCCTCTCTACAACCTGAAGAGATTACATGGGCAAAACTATGCTTCTGTGAAATCTTACTCCCAATTTCCATCATTATTCTAAACATCAACATTCCATGCATTCAGCCTTAAACTAACAAGGCAATGCCATCTTTCTGTAGGGAAAATGTGTTCTCCTCAAGATCCCAGCTGGTGGTTCTTGGTCTTCTCCTAAGTGTTTCTTCTACCCCCATGCACACACTGCTCTCCTTCTCCGTGTCTCAGCAATCCATTTGTCTGTTCCTCCAAACCACATCACACATGAACAGAACACCACTCCATCACAAAACCAACATCTTCTGCAAATATTAAAGGAAACTGCCAGCTAATGATGAGTCATTCAGAGGAGAGTGTGCAAAATTTCTAAATATATTGAAAAAATCTCTTATTATTGAATGGAGCATCTAAACAGCCTGTACAACCTCATATACCTACCAGTGTTACATGTTGCTGATACAGCGTTCACCTGAACAGTTGTCAAATGTCAGGGCAGGCTGTGGACACTTGCACATAGGATCTCTCTGGTCCTTTGAGTCTGATTATATTGATGCAGGTTATAACTGTTTACAGATTATTGTTTTAGGACACTAACAGTGTTTGCTTGTAGTCAAACAGTCAGTAACATGCTCCTGCTTAAGTCTGACATCTTAAGCCAAAAATGTAGGACTTCAATTTACCTTCAACTAAAAATTTGCAACCCAATCTCAATACTAAGATTTCTTCCCTTGTGCCATATCAATTAAAAACTAGATAATCCTACTGCTGATATTAAATAAAGTGCATTAGTAAGCACAGAAATAATAAAAATAGGAATATCCTTAGAGAGATCTGGAGAAAAAAGCATTGGTGTTCTCAGTATATTCCCCGCCTGTGAAATCCAGGTGCTGTATCTGTATTTTCAGTAGTAACTTCAACAAACCACCAACCTAATCTTCAGTGAGACCCCCACTTATCTTCATAGGTGGGTTTAAATGTTATTTTCAAACATTAATAAATCTATTTTGCCTTTAATTTCAAGTGGCCCAATTGAGAGAATTAGAAAGGAACAAAATATAAATGTCATGGCAAAAGCTGCTTCTCTAGTCCCAGTAGTGCATTCCTTGGCTGTGCATTATTAAGCCAACACAAAGAACATTTCCAGGAATACCATTATGCTGCTGCATAGAGAAAAATGCTTCTGATTAGCATGTACTCGATATGCTTGGAAAATTAGTTCTCCTTCAGAGAATTCGAGCAACAAGTGAAACATCTGTTGTTTCCTCCAAGTTATAACAATTATTTTACAATTACTCTTTTGCATACTTTGAATTTCTAATTTTTTATTTTTATCTGGAAAGCCAGGATTTGTGGTGCAATTGGAATTCACAGTGTGCACATGTGTGTGGGAAAGAATAGGAAATAATGGCAGTTCCTAACTGCAGCGTTATGTCACCCCAAGGCTAAAATTGTTGGCCATATACATTTTTTGCATTCACTGTATTAATTGCCCTCTATACACAATGGGAATTAATCCCATTTCAATAAATTCAATGTCTCTTATATATTCCAAGGTTGATGGCAGTGATCCCTATTGTTTGTAGGCACACAATGTGCTTTCTGCAGCCAAAAATCCAGCTTCCACCCCCTTCCCGCAGCACATTGCTTGTGCAGCTGTGGCAGTACCAACGCTCGGGATATAAACAACACCGAAATAAATGGCGGTAAAAGAAAACTCTGAGTGGGTTGGAGTAGCAACAGCATGGCAGCAGAAATGTGCAGAGTCCCTTGGGAGAGGCCGGAATTGCTTCAGCCAGTTTCACAAGTGGAGCAAACAGGTCATAGCAGGGGCAAAAAAGAGCTGTGAAGAGTCAGAGCCCTGGACAGCACAGAAGTCAAAAGACCGGTAATATTCACACTAGAGGTAGACTCACCTCATTATATTCAGTGCAGTTTATCTGCTATCAAGAGCCATTGCTTCAAAAGGTGATGCACAAAGGAGAGGTGAGAAATGCAGGTTAAATACGGTACTTTGCTCTTCCTGCCGCGTTTGCCTGCACGATGACAGCACAAGTGCCGCAGGGAATGGCCTGTTACAGAAACAGGGCTCCAGCATCATCCTGCAAGGGTGATTGTAAGTTATTTCTGTCATCCACATAGGCTGGATGAATAAATAACTCAACAAGTACACTTAGAAGCACTCTAACTTAGTACGGGTTTACAAAAGACTGGAACCAGAACACCTTGCAAAAGGACAGGGGTTAAAATAAGTGATTCCCCCTCTGCAAGCTGGATATTTTTTGTGCTATTTTTATCTGCCCTGCAAACTTTCAGACCAGCCAGCAAAGGCCTTTGAGGAGTATCTTTGACTCAGCTGCAAATCTACAGCCTGAAGATAACAGAGGAGACATATGGCATAGCCTTGTCTCTGTCAGCCCTACTCCCTTTGAGCAGAGAGTACCCTTGATTCCAGCTGCTGGGAGGACACACATCGCAGGGACTGCTCTGCACAGAAATCTTGGCCAAGCTCTCTGCTTCTAGGTGGGTTTTACACCTCAATGGCATCACACCTTCACACCTGGCACCAGCGTTGTCCTAAGGGATTTCTAATGCAACAGGCAAAGAACAAAATTATGACTCCCGCAACTCTGCCAAAACAGGAACAGTGTTTCCCCATGTGTGAAGTCAAGGCTAGAGCCAATCTTACCCATCCTTCAAGTGACTCCTTTTAGTAATAAAGACACAGATCTCTCCAGGTACACCTGTGTGTCACCCAGCCGCACACGTGGGCAACTCACCAGCTGCTGTACCACAGCGCAGGCAGAGATCTGAGTGCTGGGGCAACACTACAGAATTCACATTTGGAAATCTTTTCTAAGAGAAAACTAATAAAATTTTAAAAGAAAAGAAGAAAACAAATGTCTTCCTTTCCAGTGGCAGCCAAACTAATTATGCAGCTGCAAAAACTGTTAGAGTTTCACTGCAGAACAAAACAGTAAATTTGGATTATCTGCCCTCATTTAAGTGATTTGAAGTTTTGCATGTGATTCTAAATTACCCACACACTTTTCCTTTTACATTCAAGAGAGAAATATCCCAGAGGATCACTAAAATGAGGGCCAAAGATCAACTGAATGAATTCCCTTCTAAAGGTAAATGTGACTTTCTAATGACTGCCAAGGAAGCCCTGGGTCAGTTTGGCATCTAAAATTTAGACATCTCAGGACAAAGAACCCTACACAAAGTAGAAGACCACAGCCCTGGGTGCAATAAGCAAAGCATCCAGACCTGTTGGAGAGTGACTTTTCATTGAGGTCAAACCTTTATCCCTAGGCTGGTTGTCTTTGACCCCAATCAGCACTACTGTAGAGATGGTTTAATGAAATAATGGAGTGCTCCAAACAACTATTTCACCAAAACTCGCTGGTTTAGTGCCAACTTCTACTTAGGTTCCATTTGTTTAACTGCAATTTTCAATTAGTCAGGTAATTCACTTCCCATTTACTTACATGCATGAGACAGAGCAAAGGCAAAAGATTTCATTCAATTCATAATCACACCCCCAGAGACTCAAGCTTGGATCGTGATATGGGCAGAAGGCAGCCAGCTAATTCCTGACAAACTTCATTACCAATAAGGCCACGCTCAAGAAGCAGGAACTGTTTATGAGGGCAGGAAGTGAAAAGTCAGTGGGTGTTTAGGAAGGCAAGCGTGCCTAAACATAAAGTATTGTCATTCTTAAACAAAAGACTGAAGTAATAAATTAAAGACTGAAGTAATAAATTAAATTAGTAAGAAGTGAAATTTTTTTGGGAGCTTATCCCTAAAGTGCAGGTGCTTTCCTTTCCTTGAAATGATTAATCAAAGACAGGGGAAAAAAAAGAAGTAAAATGGACAAATCTTTCTGCAGCATGACCTCATTTCCTACTCTGGATCATGAACTTATACAAGCTTGTATTAGAAAAATTGAATCTGACCAGCCATCAGTGCTGTTTATTTTATCAGAGGTGCTTGTGTCCATACTGAATGTTGTAGCTTCATCTCTCAAGAGCCAGAAAGGAAATTTCTCTTGATTTCTCTCTCCAGAGAGTTCCTTTACTGACAGCAGGAGACATGGCATTGCTTACAGCCCAGAGAATTGACTTCTTATCACAAAACAAAATCTGCAGCAACTTCAGATTTCTGAAACTTTGTTTAAGGATGGCAAAGTGTGCACTCAAGTGTAAAATGATTAAAGAGTGGGAAGAAATAGGTAAAAATATAAACTTAAAAAAAATATTTTATCTTATTTAATAACACTTTTGGAGAGTTATTTGTAACATATTGAAGTACATACCTACTCTCCAGCGCTTAATCTAAACTGACTAATCTGAAGTAATGCTCTGCAGATATTTTACACTTGCATAATTCAGATATTCCGTAAGGACCAACATGCACCAAAGGTACCTGTGGGAAGCTCTCAAATGTCAGCCCGACAGACAATCCAGATGGCATCAACCAGATAGGTTTCTTTCTCCTTTCCCATCTATTCCTATAGCCACACTGCAAACTTTCCCTGATGAAACCAAGATGGGACTTACAATTTGACCTGAGCTTCTACATTAACATCCAATTAAAATCCAAGGTCTTACCTCTTATAGATAAAACTTGGGTGTGTATTTGGCATGACAGCACTAAAACACGATCTTTGCCAGCAAGCCCAACCTGCCTTAAACATGACATAACACCAGCTATGTCCTGGCTGCTGTGGCAGTAGCAGTGTACTTCAACACCAGCCCCAAGCAGAGCCTGCTGCAAGGCATTGCTCCTGGGCTGGAGAAGCAGATCCAACTCCTGGTACTGCAGGCTGGGAAATTCTCCTTCACATGAACCTCCCCTGTACCAAACACCTTACATTCCACAGCATCCTCCAGAATACTGCCCATGCAAAATAAACTGCACAGGGTATAGCATTTGAGGATCAAAATGACCAGAGAAGACAGACACCTGGTGGCAGCAGCTGATCAGCTTTGAGATGCAGGACATGGAGATTCTCTACATTTAGAACCAATCTCTCCACATGCTTTAGCCTCCCCAACATGATTTGGGCAAGCTGCAGTGATCTACAGCCACAGGTTGACAAAGCCTTCAGTCTGCAATCTGACCATCCACAGCAAGACCAAGTAACAAGGGACAAGACAGCTGGAGCCTCCTCTGATTTCTGTTGTTGTCCCTAAACTGTCCATTACAAGTTCTGTCCTGTCCCAGTCCTTATCAGGAGAAGTAGCAGCACACTATGGGAAAGTGTGCTTTCCTATGGAAAAGGCTTCACATGAAGGCCCTTCTCAAGGCTGCCTGTGTGTCCAAAGAATGTACATGACATGCCAGACTCCAGCAGTGATTGACTGCTTGAGACAGTAAGGAGGAAATCTCCACCAAGCCCCAGGCAATGCTGGGCTCAGGGATTACATTTCATAATGCAGATATCCAACTCTGGCAGTAGAACTATCACCAGAAGTGGATCATCAGTTGCAGTATCAGAGGTAACACACTCCCTTTCTTTCCTGAGTTATCCCTCTCACAAACTGTCCATGGCAGCCTTGGACACTTCCCCATTCCAAGACAGCTGTTTGGGTGCTATCACCAGTGGAGTCTATTTGCTCAGTCAGGAAGGCAACAGGCAAAAGGAGCAGATAAAATGAGCAGATCTGACAGGTATTAACACAAACACCTCTATCAGCCCAGTCAGGAACACTGGCAGTGCAGGAATCTCCTGGTGTTTTGTGGTCAGACACTCCCTGAGGCCCAGTAGAATTGTCAAGATCACCTTCTGTCTGAACACTCCCATACAGGGACTTCAAAGGACATATGCAGGCTGCATCCATCACCAATGACTGGGGTGATTTTCAGGAAAAGGAAGTGTCAGCAAAGCAGCATGCTAAACAACCCAGCTGGGACTCACTACTTTTCCTAAGATTGACAAGGTACAAAGGCAGTATTCATGAGTAAAGTGGTGAGCTGTGTGGTGACTGTTGTGGGATTTTTTAAACAAAACAAACAACATGGGCACCTTCTCAAGATTACTTCTTCTGCTGTCTTGCAAGAATTACATTGGAAAAGATGACTGCTTTCCCCATTGGAAAAGATGATTTTGTCAGCTGCTATTTATTACTAAAAGATTTGCTTCTCCAGCTCCTGCACCAGTACAGATATATTTTGCACAGTCATGCAATAAAAACATAATTGCTTTATGGACTGAGAACAAAGAATCATGCATTCCTCCTTCGAAGTCTTCTCTTACATTCCTACTGAGTGAAATTCACTACTGAGAAACTCATAACAAAAGTCTACCTAAAGAGGCAGCAGTGGGCAGATCAACAACATCAACAACCTTTTTCCTCCTTTCCAACCCCGACAGACAAGTTGGATACCTTGGGGTTTGAAGTATCCAGTAAAGACAACAGCAGCAGCCCACTACCATCATCATCATACCATTATCAAAAAGATAATTCTCTCTACTGTTTGCTGCTGGGTGCCAAAGATGGACCTTTAAAATCTGACCCAGCAATATCCTTAAGCATTACCTGGAATGAAATAAACCTGTAATCCAGAGAAGTTTTTTGAAGTTACTAAATTTGATAGCTACCCAAAGGGTTTTAAATGTCTCACTCCTAGACAATAACATGGAGAACTAATCAAATTATTAAAGTAACTTTCTGCATTTCACCTGTACTTTAACTTGGGTTGTTCTACATGACATTCTATGTCATTTGCATTCCCTGTGCAGGTTTCTTTCCCAAAAGTGCTTTAATCTAAATAGACTATATGGATTTAAATCAAAACAGGGAGAGACAGAAATATGCTTGACATTACTAAAAGATATAGCTCACTGCCATTTTTTTTTTCTTTTTTACCATCAACCATAGAAAGCTTTATTCCAAGCCTGATCACACTTTCAGTTACAAAACATGTGGCAAAAAATAACAATTAACACGCAAGATCTGCCATATTTCTACTTGCCTCTATTTTTATACTGGACTTTCCACATTGAGGGATGGAGAATAAACCTCTCTCCTTTTTAACATAACGAATGTACCTAAGGGTAGCAAATAAAGGTTTTTATTATTTTTAATTTCATTTCACAAATGTTTTACTTTCCCAAGCCGCCGTTTGTTCGTGCAACAAGCTGCACAGTGCGAGTTGCTGAGGTATACGTGGTTAAACTAATTTCACCTTCAACCCAAACTGCAGTGTTTTCTCTCACTTTTTTTTTTAAAGTAATGAAAGCCATATAGTCACTATTTCACATTCCTAAAAAATAATTCCACTCTAGAGTAAAGAATGGTTTTGTAATAAGGACAGGCTGTAAAAAGCAACAGCCTTAACTTTTATCACCCATAGAACTCCCGCTGTTTTTTTTTTTATTTTAAATTTATTTTGTGCAAAATTAAGTTCTGTGTAGGTCTGTACCATAATTTGGAAAAAACTGTGTATAAAATGTACTTAATTTTTAAAAACAATCCCAATGTCAAACAACAGAGAAAGGAGAAACAGATCAGAGGCAGCTGAAGTTTTCACATGAGAAACTAAATATAGTATGTTCTTAAAGCTCCAGTAATACATTCTTCCAAAAACCAGAATGCACTTTGGTCATTATTAAACATTAGTACAGAGGCAAATAAAATACAAAATGCTTGTTTGTGTTGCTTTATATATAAAAATATTTTTATACCACATAAGTTTAAGACTCAATACTTCAAATCTTTCAAGATTCTGAAGATTAGCCAACACAGGGCAATATCCAGACTCTTGTCAACAATTACTTGTAATTTTTTCAGTATGAAGCCAATATTTTAGAAACATAAAATATAAGAATACTTGTGCCTGGTGGTATTAATCCTCTCAAAATAATTTGTAGAAGGAAAGTTTGTTACAAGTTACTTAATTCCACAGGGATGGACACATTATTTTTGTCACACTGAAGAACCACGAGTCAATATGACTGGTTCTTGTGGGAGGCAGAGGGAGAGGTGTTGGAAATCCCAGCAGAAAGCACATGGGAATGACATCTGCTGGGGAGGAATGGGAGTTATTTCAAGAAACAAACCTGCCAAATACCAGGCTTTGTAACTCTGCTGCTCACCAGAGCAACTTTTTCTTTGTGTTTAATTGTTCTTAAACTTCAATGTGGTATGAATGGCATATACTATAGTGTACAAGAGGAGAGCATCTATCCATCTATCTATCTTTTGCTCAGTCATAAAAAGCATTCCTTTCACCAGTAAATAATCTGCTTGTTTAAATATTCAACTTCAACATATAATACATACTGCTCCATAGTTCACCATAATATATCCCAATTAATATACATTTATATGTATAAAGTTTCTCATTAAAAGTAACAATAAAAAGTGCACATGCACAGGCAGAGCTGTGCAGAACAGCCCAGTATTTCAAATAAATACAATATTTAGTTTTTATCAAAATATCATACAGCATGGTAACCATTTACAATTATTGCTCTAATAAGTGTGTTATCAAAGAACACTTGTTGACCTCTTATATAATACCTTTTTAATATCCCAGGATATTTAAACTGCAGCCTATATGAGTTTAGATCCTGGAATTACTCAAAATATTAGAAATTCCCACTTGTTTCTAATAGCAATATAAAACATTTTTGCTACCTGTCATACTGTACTGTCAGTACTTTATTTTTTGAGTATGCCTTACTTTTCTATTGCAACCAAGCATCTATTGACGTTGCCCTCATAAATGACTGGTGCAAATGAAAAATTCTAATCAATTTTACCACACTATCAAAAATCAAATTACTTCCATATAGTGTTACTGGTAACTAAAAATGTCCAGCATTGGCTTAGCTTTAACAACAGATAGAGCAATTTAGTGTAATGGAATTTCAGGATTTCAAACTCTCAGACACACAGTCTTTGACCTTTCCTAAATCAAACCCTTTCCAAAACTAAGCAAATAATTTGAAAAATAAAACATAAATGTCAACTAAAACAAACATAAACCAGTGAGAAGATGAAATAAATACAAAGATTGCACAAGACAGATGTAAACACTTTCGTTTTCCAAATTACTTCCTTGAAGAAGTTGTAGCTTCTGAAATACAGATTCAGTGGCTGCTGTGAGGCAGTTTTGTCCATCAATGAGCTTTTCTGTAACACTGTGTTATTTCATCTTCTTTCTATACCATCAAGATTTGATCTTCCAGAGCTGAAAAAATTAGAGCAGTACATCCAGTTATTTCTCAAATTATTTCTGTTTACCAGAACTGCAATACCACCATGTTTTTTCTTACTGCACTTGCTACATATTCTTATGACACACAATAAAATACATTTTACATCCACTTACTTCTAACAAGAAAAATATAGCAGATGCAAGAAAACTTAATGGCCAGTAAAGGGCTTTGTGACTAACTACAAGCTTATGCCTCATAACGTGAATCATGAAATATTTTCCAGAGTTTGCAGTTCAGGGTGGGCCAGGGAGAAGGATCTAAGGGGACAGTCCTTCAGCAGTGACAAACCAACACTGTAGGACTGGTCACAGCAATACCATTCCTACTGCAATACTTCACTGCAGTGCAAGACAAGGATAGCCTGCTCTGTCTGCCTCCCTTAAAGAGCTACAGAGTCAACAGTGAGGAGTTCAAGAGAGAAATCAAATCTGGAATATGAAAAAAAGTTAAGGAAGATCTTGTATTTATGTGTTCAAGTGTGTCTGTATTTATGTCTAAGAATTCCTGTAATTAAGTGTCCTAAATGAAATTAAAAAGCCACAAAATGAAAAAAAAAATTAAAGGGCTGATCTGACAAATACACGATTATACTTCTGATATGGATTTAATTTAATAATTTAGTAACAGTTTTCAAACACTAGATCTTCTAGTTAGCCTGGTTAAGAATTAACTATGCTTCAATATGTGTTTCATCTATAACAACATGGTGAAAAAAAGGATGCTTCTCAAGTATTTACCTTTAGGTTAAATCCAAGTAAGTCACTGATGACACCAGAAACAGCTGACAGGATGACAACCTGGGTGATGTTATAAAGCAGTGGATTCATTGTAAGCCCATATAACCTAAAAGGACTGTCCAGTTCCTAATGAGGCAAAACAACGGCACCATTGAATAACAAAAATGACACAAAAGGGGTTTTGTTCACATATGCACTGAGCAGTATTAGATACTTCAAGTCCCAGTGGAGTAAAACATTCTCTTATTATTCTGCATATCAAACACAATGTGCAGGAAAATATCACATAAAATATAAAAGATATAAAATATCACAGTAACTGACCGTTGACTGTCGTTGTCTAAATAACTCTCCAAAACCTGGAGGCTACTTGTGTATAGTATCTACCAAACTGCTCATGAAGCCAAGAAAATAAAGAGCTAGGTGCCACCATATCCAAATTCCTTACGTTTTCCAGAAATCACCTTCAGTGTTAAAAGAACTGACAGGCAACAGAACCACAAAAAGTAAGAAAGAAAGATTTTTCATAATGATAGAAGACTATGCCATGACTATGCAAATTAACAAAAATGTCTTTCCTATTGCCATTCCTTCCTTTTCCATTAATTTTGAAACTAACAACTGATCGATATAGCCAGAAAAGGATGATAAAGGAAAAAAAAAATCCTTATAATCATTAGACTGCCAACATTTTACTCTCTTTTTTTATTGGAAGGAACAAAAAATTTGCCCGAATTAATCTGCAACAACACTTGAACAAAGAAGCTGTTTCACTGATTTTCAATTATTGGTGTGTGAATATAGTCACCCAAACTTTTCTGGCCTAGAAATATGTCAAATAAAGGAAGTAAAAAGGAGTTTTAAAATATAAGAGTGGATTATATAAAGTCTACCAACTATCACTGCTTTACTCATTTATATGTCCCAGCTTTAAATTCAGCTTCATCCCTCTCCTGCATTACATCCTGGGCCTTGAAAAAGGCCTTATAAACCGTTTCTTAGAAATGAAGAATTTCAAAGCTATGATTCTTCTTTCAAAAAGGTGAAATAAGAATGAACAACCTTTTCATTTAGATGTAATGTCGTATAAAACTCTGCTGCAAATACAAAAGATAAAAAGACATGATCCTGGGAAGAACAGCAGAGAAATTCTGCAAGGAAAAAGTTTTTAGATTTTGGATTCATCTTACCATTTTGTGGGTAAGAAAACAGTAAGAACATTCAGAATCCAGTCTTTATAAAACTTTAACGACCAAAACCACCCAAAATCGAATGAAAAAAATCCTGAGCCCATTTAGGTACTGGGCATGAAGTATGTAATTGAGCTGATCACCAACTACCAAGAGTTTATTTAAAGCACATAGTAGTGGCTTGGAAATCTCACTTTTCGGTATGTTCTCACAGTAGCTAAATGATGGCCCAGGTCTGGGGTTTGTGCCACAAAAGCTAAGCTCCCCATCGGAAAAGGCTGTGAGTTGATACACTTTTGGCAAGAGGAAAACATGAACATTTCCTTTGGAACACTGAGAAGAGCATGAAAAAACCAGAAACAATTTAGACCAAGAGTTGATCCGCATCCAGCCTACCCACATTCCCACAGCACACAAACACTTCACAGCTCATGAGATGACACCCTGAAACTGTTGGGCTTTGTCTATTCTTGTCCAGTCTCTCCTTGAATCCAGATAACCGTTCTGCATCCACAGTGTCCTTTGACCACTCGATATATTGAGAATACTTCCTTTAATTTGCTCCACAGCCAGGTCCTAAAAGCCTTGCAGTCTCTTACTCTTACACCAGGAGATAGTCACTGATTTAGTCAGGCTCTCCCTATTGCTGCAGCACAACTCTCAAGCAGTTGCTTTGCCAGCTCTGAGTGCTTGCTGACTCTGTCATCCTCTCATGCAAAGTGCAGTGTATCTTTTTAGAGGTGGGGGACCAACACACACCTTGCTCGAGGTGTGCTGGTGAAGGAATTACTCTTCTAACTAGAAGAAATACTCTGATCTCAGTTCCTGGCTGGCTAAATTTAAGAGAGTTTTAACTTCATTTTAAGGGCTGCTCCCTGGCACATGGGAATCAACAGGCTAAGGAACCCAAATTCAGTGTGTGGTAGAGTGAGGCCACAAAACAGACAATAAAATGGCATCATTTATTTCTGAAGCATTAATCAAACTGACCACCCTGAAGTACCTTCTCTCACACTGCTAATACACAGCTAAAGAATAAAGCTTACTGGATGCAATAATAATTTGCAATCCACAATGACAGCAAAACAACAGATTGCAATGTATGAACAAGCAGATCCTTGTGAAAGAAGTATGAGGGCAAATTTAAACCAAAGCACACCCTACTGCCTGCAGAAGTAACACAAGTGACTCTTTAACCAATCTATTCTAGTTCTTTTTTGTAATATGGGAATACCATTTTAATTCTTACCTTCAATAACTTAGTAGCAAGCTTTAAAACATTGTTCACTAGTGTCAGTTCCTCCTTCTTATTAGGCTTTTTCTCCATTTTCAAGTACAAGTTTATCTGATTTAAAACAAAAAAAACAAGTATCACCACCTACTCAGAATTTAAAGGATTAATTTGGAACTATTTAATATTTCAACAATGTGATTACTCAGCAACCATATGACAAAACTGCAATGACATTTCTGCAAGCAAGCCAACTTTTTGTTTCCTTTTTAATATTCAGGAACAAGTACTGGCTCAGCACCACAGGAAAATACAATGCTTTATGATATAACAAATTACATTTGACACTATTATAGCACCAACTTTGATGTTTAGTCTGAACTATAAATTAGGCACGAAAAACCACCAGCATAGGTAGGGATTACATTTCTTTTCCCCATTCAAGGGTTGCCTGAAGTTTGACAACTCATCCCCAGAAGGTTTTTATATTAGTGGGCAGACCTTACAAAACTTAACATCCACAAAAGTTATTGAAGAGAATGAAATGCTAAACCATAACTCTGCTAAAGTGTAATATCTTTTAAAAGATTCTAGTGTAATTGAGTACTTCATGAGCACCTTGAGTGCAGAAAATCAATCTTTCCAGTGCCTTGAAATATTTGAAAAATTATTAAACTTTTCATTGCTGTAGGAGAGCAGCATATTGAACATTTCAATACTTCTGTGATGCAGAATTTTTTAGGTCATTATTTCTGAGAAAGTTAAGAGTTCAAATTAGCTCTCTTTTGGCCTTTTAGCAATTTTGAAACATCAGCTTTCATTCTCAACCAATCTATCTTTGATATCCTAGATCAGAGAAAAGCTAGTTTTTTTCTTTTCTATTGCATAATCAAAGAAAATCAAAGGAAAAAATGTCTTGAAAAGCCACTAACGTTTTATTTTAGGATGACACCCTTCAAAATAAAAAATGAACAATTTAGCAGCATGCTGAAGTAGCCCTTTAGATGACACCTATCTGACTACAGAAAGGAAGTGATGCTATATGATGCTATGATATATGTAACCACCTGCTTGTATGGTGGTTATTGAAACAAGGGCCATAGACATCTAAAACAAGTAACAGATTATCAGATCTCCCTAAAAAGTCTACTGTAAGTTTCTTACACAGGTTAAAAATCAAAATCTATGCCTAATATATTCCAAGGCATATTAAGCTCCTGAACTATTATCACTGTATTTGTAATTAAAATTATGCTTTCAGAGCCAAAGACATGCCAATCTTTAAAGATAGAACTATTGATTTCAACAATGCAAGATTTATAAGCAGGACTAAAAAAAAATAAGGCTCTAATTAGCAACTCTGAAAACCCTAGGAAGATTCAAATCTGTTTTAAGAGATGATTAATTATTATGATTTCCTTAATTTTAATAACAAACTTGGCATCAGGAGAAGTGTGTATGCACATCTACCACACTTACTTTGACATTCAAAACTGGCAAAATGACAACTGTGGTCAGACCATACATTCTATTTTGCTCACAGATTTACAAGATCAATTAAAACCACTTTCAGAAGGACCTGAAAAATTACAACCAAACAGCATAAAATAAAAAAAACCCCTTTTAGTTTCCCATCATGACTTCTAATCATGAAATTCATACGTTGACTATAAAGCACAAAGAAGTGCCTGGCAAAAGAACTTTGCTGGCAAAAGTAGAACTTTCAATTTCATCTTATCTGTGGAGCATTTAAATTGTATCTGGGAGTTAAAATTAATTTCTTTTTTTGTTATTTTTGTTGTACTTTCCTGTTTGTTTTCAGCTTTTTTCTCTTCTCAGTAAGCCTAATAACTGTAGTGTGCCATTTTCCAGGACACTGGATCAGATGTGCTTTTTCAGATAAAGTGAGTGTCAGTCAATTTTCTGGGCTTGACCTTTCTTAAAAAGCCAGAATGTTAGACTTCCATGAGTATGTCTCAAGAACACTGTAACTGTGCTGTAGCACCCAGCTCTAGCAAATGAAACCACTCTAAAATGAGTCCTACCCAGGGTGAAGTGTATCCTTTTAATTTTCTGAGAAACAATTGTGAATTCTATTTTGGTTTTTATTTCATAAAGCTCTCAGGCATTTTTGAGGAAAAAGACTTGTAACAGGATAAGCTGCATTCAATGCAAAGATAAGTCTGATGCATAACACTTCTTTAAGTTCTGAGGACATATAGGAAGTATTTCTTTCAACATGCATGCTAGATTAAAATGTTCAAACATTGACTTCCAGGAAGAGCATAGTATATAAACCTATGAAAGCAAAATAAAGGCTTGACAATCTATCTCCCCTTGCTCTCTGCATTTTTTTTCCAATCCTTATCCTGAACACTTCCCTCCATCTTCATTCCAGAAACAGCAGACAAACTTCACTGGGACATTCAGCTGCTTGCACTCTGAGAATCAACAGAACAATGGAAAACTCTCCAGGCTCAGGAACTCCGAGAGGTTTCAGACTGGGGCAAAAAATCTCATTCAGGACAAGGCAGAGGGGCAGCCAGGCTTCTCAGTGTCCAGCTTTATCTTTAGTGAAGGCAGAATGAGTCATTTGTATCATCTGTCACAGGCCTCACATCCTGACTTCGGGACACACAGCATGGAAGATTTTATTCTCCTACTTTAACACATTTTCTACAGGAAACCTGTGAAGGCTTCTGGAACTGCCTATTTACCTTGCCCTGAAAGGGTTGTTTTATACCAGTGTGAAACTTCAGAAGAAAGAGATTTCTTTCCAACCTAATACTAACTGAACACGTTCAGCATGGAAAACTACCAGCAGTGCCAGGCAGAGCAGAGAGGGAAGTTTGAAGTACAAACACCAACCAGAACATTCCTGAGAAGAAACACACATAGACCCAAAGCCAAGCTCGAAAAATGACTGAAAAAAAAGATTTCCAAGGAGTCTAGAAGAGGCTATATATAATCCATGCAATCTAGCAGTCCTAAGATATTGGACTGGAAACAGCAACTCACTTCATAGAGGGTTAAGTTTGTTTTCAAATGTTTTACTCACCCAGTCAACACTGAGATTCCAGGGGGTTTTTTTGTATTTAAAAACGATTTTTTATGTTTGTGTTCTGTTAGATGTCAAATTATATCAAAGGAGATGGTACCTCTAACCCCACTCACTTAAACAGAAGTTGGGATAGAGTCAAACCTTTATCTCAGAAACTGAACTTTGGGTTGCAAAGTCACTTCACTTGCCCATAATTAACTCCCTAATCCAAACTATTTTAATAAATCTACAAGGCCTGAGACCTTCCAGGTGTAATGAGTTGCTTAGATATAAAACATAGGTCTATACAAATTCTCACCTGCTCAGTAAGTAATATTGAGGTATTGCTGTACTTTTTACTTGTTTCAGATCCAAGAGTAACAAATCTTAAGAGAAAAAGGGTTAGAGAAATGCACCAAATTACGAGTTCCCAGTTGTAGTGACAATCAAGGAAAATTTCATGCATGTGAAGTAGCTGAAAAGAGAAAAGAAATCAAAATTTAATTTGAAATAATAATTACATTATGATACAATAAAATAGTTAAGTATCTCCATGACTTCAAGAAAACATATCCCAGTAACAAATATATGGAAGGTTTTTAGGCCTATAAAATTTGACTCATACTTTTAAATCAACACTGTATCAGAGATATGAGGTGTGAGAAAAGATAAATAAAAAAATACACTAAGACAATTTTAAACTCCTGTTCAAACTTGCAAAGGCACTACATGGGAAAAAAATACACCCTCACATGTACTAAATTTTATGTACATCACATTATTCATAAAATGCTCATAGTTAGGTAGGAGGCAAACACAATAGAGTTTATTAGAAATTAGAAAGAAAACACAACCAGAAGCCATTCAGAAGATCCCCTATATTTTGAAACAAAAGCTCAAAGACAAATCTTAAGCAACAGAAATCTTCTTTAAACATAGATTTGCTTACTAAAAGATTTTCCACTAGAGGGCAGGCAAATATAGCCAACAAGCTTCTCACAAAAAGCATCAACCAAGGTCAGTATCAACTGTCTTTGCAGAAGTGTGTTTTGATGCAAAATGAAGAAAAAAGAAAAAAAGTGTTCCAAAAACCACAATGAAAAATGAAGGAAGACACAGATTTAACATGTAACAGTGGTATCACAGAATATCCTGAGTTGGCAGGGATACACAAGGATCACTGATCAAGCCAACTCCTGGTCCTGCACAGGACACCCCCAGGAATCATACTGTCCCAGGTGTAGAATCCACCACTTGTCCTCATTAGACTCCACACCATTGGTGATTCCTCTAATTTGTTACAACAAAATTTGCTTTTGTTATTGCAGAAAAATATTCTAAAGTAGATGAAATGACAACACAAAATGGAGCCCTATTCCAAAAAGCTCTAATAGCTAATACTGGTTTTTCACTGGGGTCTTTAACTTACTAGAAATCACCATGCAAAAGGCACTCAAGATTGTGTTAAAAACTATTTAAGTCATGGCTGTTTCTCTACAAGTAATGTTTCCTCACCTGTGCACAGCAGATAAACACAACTGAGATAGTCAGTAGGAAGGCAGATGAAACTATGACATCCACTGAGCGCTGAGGACCTCGACGCTGAAAATACAGGATATGCACACGTGAGTGAAACCCCACCCCATCAGCACTGGTATTCAGCATAACACCTTAGAATCACTCTTAGAATCACTGGTTATTTCTCAGCTGAGTCAGCTCCCTACACACCTGCCTCTGACCACTCTTTTGTTAGCCACATTATTACACAAATGTTCCAGGCAGCACAGGAAAAGATGGAATACACAAGTGTGGTTACAAGGAAAGAAAGGAAGACATTCCACAACAGGGTTACCATACACAGAAATTTAATACAACTAAATTGCATTCTATTATCCAAGTGATGTTATCCTCCTTTCACCCCACCAGCACCACACTAAATTTTGTTTGCTTATGCTTCCTGTTTTCTATGCTCTCCACACAATAATTCCTTAATATTTTCACTAATCTTTTTCTGCTTGTATAAACCAGTGATAGGACATTTCAGGGATCAGAATGTCTTACAGATAATACTTGGGCATAATTTCTAGCTTCACCTGGCACCCATACACTCACAGCACAAATACACAAGAACTAACTTGCTCTATAAATTCCTTGTGTTAATGACACCAACTGCTGAGACTCTAAAAATAAAAATTTTATTAAAGCAAAAATACGCATTATTTCACCTTTAGATAGGACCTGAGAGAAAGCCACATTTTTATATTCTGCACTTTCTTCAAGCGGAAGTGAGGTACCTCCGATTTTCTTGCCCTTCTGGCAGATGTTAGATGACCAAAAAGTTTGGCAAAAAGTAGCCTCTGCAGAGAAAAAAAAAATTACCTTAACTGTTAAATGATTTTTAGAGGTACTAAAAAATAAGAGAATAGACTTCACTAAATATGTCAAGGTAATGTACAACGTACTAGTGTAAATTAAAATATGCTAATATAAACCAGAAGTAAATGCAGCATATTATTAAAGAGAGGAAATACACTAAAACACTTTAAAAGTCTCCACATTCTAATGATTAACAAAATTTAGCCACGCTTTGAGTTCCTTTCTTCAAATTTTAGACAACAGATATGCCATGCTCTTAAAATTTGGGAAAAAAACCCCACAAACCTGCCAATTATTTGCATTACAGAGCACCTATACCACCAAAGTTCCTATCAATAGAAATCATTATTAGAAGCAGGTTAATTCTATTCTACTGTATTACATCATATATTTTGACTATAATTTGAGAACAGAAGGAATAAAAATGTTTCTTTTGCAGACCAGTTAGTGTTCATATGCTGCAGCTAGCAAGGGTGCTCTCTGAAGTGTCAGTTGCAATAGCAAGCAATGGTGCAGAACTTCAGAGAGCAGCTCTCACCATCTCCAGCTACAGAACTGATGTAACAACAAAGCAGCCAGGGCCTTGGCCAGGGATGGACAGAACTGTTCTGAATGCTCCATCCCTGGAAGTGTTCAAGGGCAGGTTGGATGGGGCTCTGAGCAACCTGGTCTAATGGAAGGTGTCCCTGCCCATGGCAGGGAGGGTGGAACTGGATGATCTTTAAGGTTCCTTCCAACCCAAACCATTCTATGATTCTGCAAATTAAATTGAAGGGTTTGAAGGAAACACACTGGAAATTCATAGAGCTCTTTTCCAGAAACTACTTCTCCTTGTGGAAAGCTGAAACAAACTGGGAAATGACTAAGCATTGGGTTAATGCATTGAGCCAGTTTTCCCCCACAAATTCTCTCCAGGAAAAAAAAAAATCACCAACAAAAAAGACCTCTTTTAGCTTCAGAGACTTCAGTCCACTGGAACTGAGTCATCTCTTAAACTGCAAGCCCACTGAAGTGTTTCTCATCACTGATCTATGACTCAGAGTGTGCTGAAGAAAACAAGTTTAAAATATCCACAAAGTCAAAAAAACACAAACATTAAACCTTGGTTTCTTTTAGATGAAGTCTCTTGGTCTGCTGTCCATCCATACCTGTTTATATGTTCTCTCTGCTACACAGAGCAGAAAAAAGAAAATCCACACTAGAGACACCCGGACCACAAAACTTATAATAACCATTGAGAGAACCAGAACATCTCCATCTGATCCAAATGCAGTCATGCAAAGCTCAGTGGCAGAATGTGCAGCTAGTTGTTCTAAATCTTTAGCTTGGGAAAGTCGAAAGACAAAGGGCATTAAACCCAAGATTAAAGATATGACGTTTCCAAAAATCTGATAGCCAATTCCTGGTATATAGCTGTTCACCTAAAAACAAAAGAAAACAAGGTATATATTTAATTTTGAAATTATTTTGTCATTAATTCAATTAAAAAATATTAATGTTTTTATTTTATTACAAAGAACACTTTATAGTCTGGTAAATTGTATGAAAACTTCAACCAGTCATCTTCCCATTTTACTATTAAAAAACCTGGAAGTCCTCAAAGAGCACCTAATGCACAGGAACCAAATAAGACAAATCATTTATTAATCACAACAATAAAACACTGTAGTTAAACTCCAGTGCATATTCCTGCATTAAAAATTCACTGAATGCTGAACTAGCCAAGTGGGCCAATCAGACTGGGCTGCTTGGATCCTGTATGTTGCTCCTATTTCTGTTAGGTTTACGTTGTATCCTTTTTAGTGGAACCAAAGTGTTTGCAGTGCAGACAGGACTGCAGTTCTCTTGTGCTGGCTATGGCTTGCTGAGTTTCTCTCTGCTGTGTATTGCATCCAAACCTGTAAATTCTCAGTCAGAGATCAGAACTAGGTTTGTGAATAAGTTGCTTTTTAACAACTTGGAGAGAGTGAGTATCATCTTGTCAGTACTAGTGAGAGCTTTCTTTGCCTATGCTTGGATTTTATGAGCAACCTACAAAATACCCACGTTATCTATGTTGAAAAAGAGCACATCAATTAAATGCATTTCCAACTGTTTCCTGGAGAGGAGTACTAGGAAACAGGAGAGAGGACTAGTGAGAACATCCCACTCATCCTCTTAGAGGTTTGCTTCCTAAAGGGGAAAGCTTTCTTTTCCAATCCTAACTTTAGCATCCAGATACTCAGACCTGTATACTCCTAACCCAATAAATTACTTGTTCATTGAAATCACAAGATAAACTCCTATATTCACAGCATCTATCAATAAAACTGAGGTTGGCTATGTGAGCAAGCACCTAACAATGCAAACACCTTTTATTGTCCCAACACTGAAGATCAGGCAGCTCTTTAATTTAGTAGTAACAAGTAAATCAGAGTGATGTAAGCCATGGAACAATAATGTGAATAACACATACCTAAACAATAACATGAACAACAAAATAAACAAATTAAAAAACCCACAACCAACCAATAATAAACAAACCCTAACAAAACCCACAAAAAACCAACAAACCAACCAACCAACAACCTCCCCAACCAACCATAAACCAAGCTTGGTAGTGATAGTGTTGATAGTGGTAGTGCTTACACTTCTAAATACAATATTTGCATAAAGTAAAACAAATACTCACTCTGTTCATTATCATGCCACTGATTTCAAGCACAGACATATCTGCTTTCTTGCAGTCATTACCCTCCCATACAATTGCACTTATTTTTTCTAGTCCTGGATTCAAACTGTGGATCCAAGGCAAATGACTCTGGGAAAGACAAAGAATATCTTTCATCAGAAATAAGAATCTATTTTCATGTCAATATGCCTTTGTCAGCAATATACTAACAAACCCTCTCCCTGAAAAAAAAACCCATAAAAACAAAACAAACTAAAACCCAAAAAAACGGCCCCTCAAAAACCAGAACAAAAAACCCCAACAAACCAAACAATCACACCAGCAAAAACCAAAAAGGCCAACCAACCAAATCAAAACACTTTAGACTGATACAAATATTGCTATATAGCATTTATTTCTACTATATGTTAACCTCATTCCTCAAAATCATCCCTTTCTTTTCCAATAAATAGCTGTGAGAATAGAAATCTCTCCTTCTCTATACTCCATTTTCTAATTAGAATGAGTTAATGGCATTAAGGATTTATTGGCTTCTTTTTCACTCAAACATATAGAAGAAGAGAGAAATATGAAAACGAAGTTCTACTTCTGTAATTTTTAATTCTGACACATTTAATTTTTTTTTATTTACCCCCAATATTCTGAAAAGCACTCTTCTGAGGTTAGGCCTAAGGGAAACAGGTTTTTTAAATTTGCTCTGTATGATACTTGTACACTTCACAATCCTTGTTATGCATAAAGACCCCCCTGTGCATACTGTGTCTGGCCAGCCTCAGAGAGCAGTAGGTGTCTCACAACTACAGGCAGCTCCTAGAGCCAAGCAATCTTATTGCTTAATCTTCTGAATGCACTTAGGGCTCAGGGGCCTTTTTTTCAAAGCACAGAGCCAAGTGAGAACTAAAGGATATAGAAAAAATGTTGAGGTGACAAGAACTGCTGTGGCCATTTCATAATTTTCCTCCGCCCTGTCTCCCTCCTGTCCCATTCAGGAGATTAAAATTGCTTCCAGCTTCAGTCACCTGGCACTATGTGCATCACACTGCTGGAAGTGGTGGTGCTGGCAGAGGCAAGGGCATGCTATTATTTTTAGATTTTGATTATCATTGATTAAAAGTAAAGCTTTGTTTTCATTTTATTGCTTGCTTTGTAAGTATTGATCTGAAATCTTTGTAATCTGCTGAGTACTCAAATATCTCCCTTCTTACTTCCACTGGGTGAAGAAGAAATTATTTATAATATTAAAATAGCTTAAATATTTGCTGCAGGTTTTTCTTAACCAGAGTTTACCAAGCTCTCCCTCTAGAGGGAGTATCAACACCAGGAGCTGAAACTCAAAAATTCACAATCTGCAATCAAATAGAAGAATTCTCAACTGGTCAAATCAATATAAATCCTCAAGTACATATATATATACACACACACACACATATATATATATATATACACACACACTGTAATTCAACTCACTACTCCTAGGTTTAGTGTTTTATGGAATGCAAGCAGGAAGAACTAAAAATAAAAAAAAAGACTGCACAAAATAATCCAAATTGCTATTATTAAATTTAAGGAAAAAAAGATTAGAACCAAATAGAATTTAAAAATGTATAATACACCCATGATATCATATATACACACATATACATAAAGCATTCATTATCCTTCTGTTTGCTTTTCTTATATATGCATTTCTAAATAAGCAAATAGAAAGACGTCTGATAAGTGCTTATAAAAAGCAATTCCACTAGAGAAAAACAAAAGTGGGGGGAAACTCACCAAAACCCAAACAACAAAAAATTCAACAAAACAAACAAAGGGAAAAAAACCTCCAAAACAGAAAAATATACAACCAAACAGAACCACCTATCACAGAGGAAACTTAATTCAATCAGCACTTAACCTAAATTAGAATTAAGATTGAAACACTCAAATATTCTATAGGCTATTTTGATATAATTATCATACCCTCTTCTTTTGACAAATTAATGACTGAGTAGTAGAAATCAAGTTTTACTTGTTTCAATTCTATCAAATCACTTTGGCTTTGTTACTTCCATCTAATATGGGTCTTTCTTCCAGGCCTCCTGTGACCTGTGATAGGTAACACTGAACTTGTGTGCAGTGTGAAAAACCAGAATTGGTGGGTACCAACCTGATGAAATGGGTCATCTCTGAATTCTTTCTTCACACATGGGTTCACCTGAGGGCTCTCCACGTCAGTCTCGCTGGTACAGGACGAGTGGCACTCAGCACAGTGCAAGAGGTCCTCCCACAGCACATCCTCAGTTTCTGACTCTGGCCTTGCACTCTCAGAGTCTTGCCTGGAGCTTGAGCACCGAGAACTGCAGCTAGTACCTGATTTAGGTGTATCCTGAAACCCAAACATCCATTGGGATTAATGCCGCTCTTTTATTCTGCATCATTTCCTGGCAGAGATGTTATAAAGTTCAGATTAGTGAATCTGTGTTTATCTGGATTTTTAGGTTCTAATCCATTACCCTTGTCATCAGAAAGATTTGTATGTTTATTTCAAGTGTGTCTAAGAGGTTGCATACTTTAAGATACTGTACCAAAAAGCAACAGTCCATGGCCCCTGCTTTTTAGGGAGGGGGTCACATGAGGAAGACTCAAATCATACTCATTATTAAAAGGAAAAAACTACACAGATTTTGAGAGCTCATTAGTTTAGAATTGAACAGCAATTATTGAGCCACAAACTCCAGCTATATCTCAAACTTCTGAGGAACTGACCCTCAAAGTCCCCTGAAGTCACATTGTTACTACTAACACACCTTCTCAAAGACAGAGTGAGATGCATAGGTATAGAGGGGAAAAATAAGCAAGGGTACACATAGCTAATGCCAGGTTTATGTGTAATCTGCACAGTTAGACATAAAATTTTAATTATTTTAAACAAACTGCACTTGACAAACAAGCATGCCTTTGTAAACTCAAGTTTTACCTAGCTCTTAGATAAAGAAAGAAAAATCTTAAGTTTGGCACATTCAAATTTCCCAATGCATACACATGAAACAATCTACTGTTCTCTACAGAAAAATAATGTAGAGTTTACACTACTTTCTACAATAAACAGAATCCATTTCCAGCAAGACAGAGGTGTGGTATTAAAGCAGTATCAGTCTACTCATTGCCACCCTCTGGCAATTTCCATTCCCTCTTAGCACCAAGTTTATTTCTTTCTACTAATTTATCTTGAGAACACACAATTTTTTACACTGAAAAAAAAAATTAAGCACTGTTTCAGCAGACATACTAACTTACTGTTATTCACAGTCCATTACTTTGTGAAGAAATGTTCTTCATTCTTTCTGAAAACCATGCTTAATGTATTTTATGCAAGCAATTTTGTAAAGAAATGTTCAGAAAAAATCTCGTCTGAACTCCTTCTCTATCTTTTACAAAGAGAGGGATAACATCAATGCAGAAAGAGTCTGAAGGTTTTTTTTTTTAAAGCAAAAAGAAGATATTTTTAGAAGGGAGTCGCTACTGGGTACCAGTGAGGCTGCAAGTTAATAAAGAACATGAAAAATAGCTTGCTCAAACAACAATTAAGTAGACACAAACGTGAAGATAAAAGAAAATGTAGGACAGAATTAAGAGTATATCCACTGACTTACTATTTTTTTCTTTTAAATACAAAGAAAGCTTTCACTGATTTGAAAACTATTGTTGCATTTCTTTTGTAATGCTGCGGGGGAGGCGAGTTGGTAGCAAGAAAGAAAAGCTTCCTCTTTCATTGCATCAGTCAGACCAGTGAACAGGGAGTAAGTGTGAAACAGTACTGCCATAGCTAAAAATGGAGTACATTTTGTCTCTTTAGTTGCTGAAGGTATCTACAAAGTCTTCCCTAGCTTTGAAGCACTCAAATATATCTAAGCTGAAAAACAAAAGCAATCAACTGTAATGGTGTCTTTCTGCTTCCTTCTGTGAAGCACTATGGCCGCACAAGCAAACAGTGAAGGGACATCTGTAACATGAAACAGTGTCATTATCACAAACCACACATGCAAAAGGCATTAAATGTTGAGATCAATTAACATACTGGATCTTTCTAAACAAAGTCTGTGAGAAATGAGTGAAAGAACAGCTTATTTAATAATGTTTTTTATGCAAAACATCAACTTCAAGGCTTTGCAGTTGTGATCAGAGCAAGCATTGCCCAAATCCTTCCAATACACTTTTCCTACATCAAGTAGAGAGTTTACTTATGAGACTGCCCATCATGCCCCTCTGTCAGTGGATTTGTCAGTGTTGATTTTACTCTTTGCTTTCTTTGTTCAGTGTTAGTGAAAAAACAGCAATACAGCCTTTAAAAAGTGTTCCATATCTGTGAAGTTGCATACAATTAGCAAAAATCATAATTTTTTAAAATAATGAATAAATAAACAAAATCACAATAAGATATCCCATTCTCTTTCAATGTCTGAGTCCTTACAATTAAGGATTCTGCTAATATGGAATCTGTGAAGTCCCCTATTATAAGCTGTAATGTCTCTTAAAATTTTGGTATTTTTTATACTTTAACAATTTTGTTAAAATTTCATGACACAATTTTATATTGTTGTTTCAACGAACAAGGAAATGAAAAAAATTCGAAGTCAATCTCCACAAGAAAGCGAGTGAATCCAAAATATTAAATGGAAAGAAACAGGAGCAGTACCATGCTGAAAATTTGCATATTCCCAATTACTACTGTTTCTGCAGCAAAGCAAATTTCCAGAGGAGATAACTGGTGTCACAAGACATCAACAGAGTTACCACAACCCGATGCATAATCTAGCAAATGTATTTTAGTCTCCTTATAACAAATTGAAAAATAGGATAAAGCTCAAAGAAACTAGATTACAACCTCTGAATTTCAAAACACTGTCATTAAACAAAAGAAAAAAAATTTCTCTGTTCCTCACTAGCATGACTTCCAATTTACAGACTCCTAAAATCTGATACAGGGAAAAAAAAAAAAAATTTGTGGAAATGTCATAGTTTAACTCCAGCCAGCAAGCAAGTACATGCAAGCTGCTTGCTCAATATACCTTACTCAATAAGAAGTCAAATGGTTTTAAAAATTTACAGGCAAGAAGCAACAGAAATGAACATACCTCCAGAGGGTAATGCTTCTTATAATTGTGAGATTTCCTGTTTCGAAGGGTACAATCACTAGAAGTGCGTTCCACATTGCGGCGTAAAGAATAGCCAGTTTCAGGCCCTTCCTCACTAGAAACTTCATCTGATAAATTTGTCACAGTCCTGTGAGTATCCTAGTGCAAGAAATACAGTAAGACACAAAGGCATAATTATTAAGTCTTGCTCTCAACTAGTGAGATCAAATTTCTTTCTATGACTTTGGTATCTATGCTCAGTTAAGCCAGATATTAATGCATTTTCAAGACTCAAAAGTAATTGGCAGAGGAGGAATTATGGAACAGAAATTGTAACATCAAAAACATTTTTTCAAAGGAAGGCCTAGCTCACATTAGCCTCAAGAAAGATTATGATGTTCTTATTTTAAATGTGATTTTTCATAAACTGAACATGCCAAGATAGGCTTAGAGAAAAAGTATCCACATCTGAAAAGAGAACAAACCAAACCAAAAAATCCAAACCAACCAACTAATTAAAAGTAACAGTATAGCTGAATTACCAACATATTCAGTACAAAGTTAACATTTACCACCTCTTACAAGGAGGACATGCTTAGAGGATGTATGCTGAATACTGAGGTCACTAACGTGTTACTTTGAATACAGGGTATCCAGGAGAAAATAAGACCCAGACAAACTAAAAGTTCTGCTTTCTTCCATGATCACTTCCAACGATTCTGTAATGATTCTATTGTTCCCTCTCATTCCTATTCCTCACTATAGAGAGTCCTGCCAATTTCACTTGGAGAGAAATCCTGCTTTCCTCATCTTTCACACAGATCAATTAAAAAAAAAAAGGAAAAGGAAGATGATTCACAGGCAAATAAGTGCTCAGAATGACCTTAAAATTACAAATTGTCAGTAATCCAAAATCTGTTCCATTTTATCACAGAGACAGACCATAGATGGCCAGACTCTCAGATAAGGCACAGAACATTTACCTGGTCAGGAAATACCCACAGATAAAGCAAAGCACACAGATTTGTGCATTGAAATACAGAATGTTAAATAGTACCATTAAGGTTCCTCCTACAAGAAAAAGGAAACACCAGGAACATGATGAACTAAGACAACTCACTATAATTTTTGGCTCCAGGACCCTAAACCTAATTTAATTTTTAAAATATTTTTAAGAATAAAGTAGATAAAAATGCATCAAAGGCATCATAAAAAGCACCAAACACACTTACTTTGTGGTGACTGTGGTTGCTCAAGGCATCTCTCACTGTGGAAGGGCTCCACCCTGTCTCCATTGGCCTGATCACCTCACAGCGACGTTCATGGCCCTGCACACATTCTTCACTGCCTTTACCTGGCTTTTTCCCATCAAGGGACACGTAGCCATTATCAGTTTCAGTGGATTTATCTATTGAGTTTTTTGCTTTCTTAGATCTGTATTTAAAAGAAATGCATGTATTAAATTAATTACTCTCTTAATTATTTCCCAGTCTAAATCCTGCTTATTCCTATTAACCAATGCCTTACGTTTACTAAGATGTCCACAAACCAACCATATTAACACTTGATTTTGATGCCACATTTGTTACTATTTAATTTTCTAAATAACACCCATTATCCTCTTCTAAAATTATTATAAATTAAACTGTCAGTGTGTAAAAGAAATGTGTATCACTAGCTACTGAGAGAGAAGGAAACCTGTTTTAAAAATAAAACTTCACAGCAGCTTTAGCAATAGAAAAACCACAAGCTTCAAAAATGAAAGAAACACCCCTCTATTCTACCTAAACAAACAAAAGAGGTATGCTAGAAGTCGCTTTAATAATTATTAATTCAAAGCAAGCATGCAATTTCCTGAAGCTGCAAACAAACATGCTGTTTAGTACTCTGTACACAGATATTTGGTGTTGTTTTGAATATACTCTGCTTACTGACAACTCCTACTAAACAGGAGATCTACTCTTTTCTGTATTATCCAGTAACACCCCAGGCAACATTTTTCAATATCTCTTACAAACATACCAGTTAAGCTGTTTTTTAAAGGACAAAATCTCAAGACCACTTACACTGAAAAGTCTCCCATAACATCCTCCAGAATCAAGGCCCTTTCCTAGACAATAAATGTGCCAGCAAGACCACCTAATGCAAGAAGAAGGCCCTCTCAAAGCAAACATTTGGATGATTATACTCCCAAACTAGAAAGTGCAGTGGATGAAGGAATGAAGAGGAATAGCAACTTGCAACCTTACTGACAGGGACTTTTAGTCTTCTATTAAGCTTCTGTATTGTCAAAGTAAATTAAATTTTGTTTTTTAGATTCTCAGAACTCCTGGTGGGAAAAGCCGGGGGGGAGAAGAAAAAGGGAAAGTGTTATAAAAAAGTCTTCTGAATTTTTTTATTTTTATTTCAAGTAGAACACTGGGCATAGGTCAGGGAACTATCAAGAATCTGTTCAATTGATCTTGTGCTCCTGTGAGGGAATATGCACTGCCTTTCTCTTTAAGGACTGAGGCATTCTGTGAGAGTTTAGATTACACAGCAGAAGATTAAATTCCTCTTTAATATGTACATCAAACAAATTGGGAGAATTTGGAGAGTCGCCTCACATTCCTTCCAAGATAAGGTATCCCACATGCAAAGGGGAGTCCTGAACACAGAAAATGGCCAGCGACAGCTGGATAAAGCAGGGGGAAAAAAATCAAAAAAGGACCAATTCAGCTCACAAAATAACAGCTTGCAGAAAAAATGGAATAAAGGGATGCAGACAAAATGATTAAGAGAAGAGACAATGTTACTAAGGTGTTTAATCCTCCTTTCCCATCTTTAATTTCATTTTGTCACCCTAACTAGGAAAAACATTAACATTTATAGTTCTTTTAAAGCAAAGGGACTGCCTTTCAGTGGCAACGCATTGCAAAATAGTAAGGTCAGCTGTGAGTCTGAGGAAATAGCACTAAAATTAAATTATCTGCAATAAGGAGGAATCAAGATAAGCTAATCTGTAATTCATTAAATATTCCTCCAGCACTTTTTAAAAATTCCTTTCTAATAGTGCAGAAGTAAATGCAGTTCTCATCACACACATCCAGTCAGAAACACTTCTTCCACAAGTTACTGAACTTTATGAACAGATGAATGGGACAACTCTTCCAAGTTTGATTTGAGAAGTTTTCACACAATTTAAACAAATCTTTAAAGCTAGAAGAAGTAGTCTCAAACAGCTAAATAGGGATAGATAAGAGAAAGAAGGAACATATGCATGTGTGCACAACTTTTTCAGATGGGATTTCACTACTCAAGCAATGTTTGAGTGCTAAAATCACAAAGCTACTTGTGGTAGCTCTGGTATCAATTAAGGCTCATTCTAAATATCAGGGAGCTTGACTGAAGTCTTTATTTGCTTCTAACAGAGAAACCAAAGTTATTTTTTGTGAGACTCCCTAAATTTAAGTGGAAGCCTCAAGCCAGCAGTACATACATCTGAGCTTAAAGTTAGGCTTTTGTGCATGTGTTGAAACAAACAAACAAACAAGTAGCCCACAGTAACAACCAAACTATATTTCCCTAGCTGGCAAAAATGTATGATTTTCTAGAATTACTATATATACATACATCCTTAATCAACTTTTACAATTTTAGGCTATAACTAAAAATACTTAGAGTAAAACAAAGAACACCAGGAATAAATACAAAGTATTAAAAGGCTTGAATATATGCAAAAGCTAAACCAAGAATGACTTTCAGTCTTATTCATGCACTAGCCAGAGAAAACACTAAGTTTCTGGAATAGTGTGAATTTGCACTCTCAAGTATTCTTTCAATGTATTTTCATTGAAGTTGATCAGAAAAACTCTTCTCTCTGTTCTCACTGCAAAACTTTCAGAGAAGTTACAAGATTCCCACTGGAGTAAGGACATATGCAGAGCAAATTCCCAAGTCAGTACTAGATTCTGAACAAATCACCTGCTTGGCTACTGCCCTCTCTTCAAGTAGAACTTATCAACAGCATTTTCTAAATTGCCCCTGTGCTAGATTAAAGTTTAGAATTAGAATTTTTAAGTCAGACTGAGTTCTGCTAATCAAAAGGGTATTTATTGAATACACAGTTCCAGTTTACCAATGATCTGAGCACAGGCAAAAGGTGTAGGTACACAGGGTCCTGTCCTAACATGGAGAACATAATTTCTGAGGTTAATCTGAAATCATGTATTTATGACCTACACTTAAAATTCCAGAAAACAGTATGTCAAAAATTAATGTAAGTGAAAAACTGCTGAAAATAAATACTAATGAGACATTCTCTATAAGACATTCTAATGTGCTTATCTAAAGAACTTCCAAATATGTCTGAAGAAACAGGACAGGTGTAGCTGTGAAGCTTCCTTGCATTGAGATTTCATAAGATTTTCTTTAAGCAACATCACAAAGTAGTCAATGTACTCCATCCACACTGTGCTCTTGCTTCCTCATTCCCAGCTCCACTCCCATTGTGCTGACAAAACTGTTTGCATTACCATGAAAAAAATTACATGAAGAAACTGAACTGCATGTTCCCCTGGGTGAAAAAAAAAAAAGGTTATTTTTTTATCTGGACAAGTTTGTATGGCTCTAGACATACAAACAACTGTGCCTCTGGGATAACAAAGGACTAAGGGTTTACAGTGTTCTCAGTAACTCAGTGTCCTTTTTCCTCTGAAGATACTGTATATACTAAGTAGTCATCATGGAGGCTTAACGTCTATATATATACACACACTACCTCTCATTAAATGGTTTAAACAAGTCTTTAAGATAAGTTCCACACAGCCCTTCCAACTGAAAATACTCTGAGCCCACAGCAGGAAAGGCAAGGAAAAAAAAAATAATCTTCCAACACTCTTTTTACTGCAGATCAGTATCTTCAATGAAGGGAAAACAAAGCATTAAGAAGTTTACAAGACTACACTTCAAATATACCAGAGAGCAATGCCCACAGACCCAAAGAACAGCTCCAGTGCCCATCACTATGACCCACAGTTTATCAAAGAGAGCTTAACCCACACAGGAAAAAGTAAAATGAGCTCTGCTTTTATAACACTTTTAAACATTTTTAAAACTTGTCCAAGGTTTGCAGTAGATACTCCCAGAACATACTGTAAGTTTTACCAGTGGTTAAGAGCACAGATCACAAGTATGACAGATATGTTCATGTTCCTGTATTTACAATGCAGCATGCACAACAAACCATCAATGTAATAACTTGCATTATCCCTTTCTCAATTTAATACTACTTTGAGCATATTTTCACTTATTAATAAATGCTCATATATAGCACTCAAAATGCTGCATGCATAGCATGTCTTGCACTATAGAGCTATAGAATGGGTTTTTTTAAAAACTTTTTTTAGGAGCCCAATCAGAGTTTGTTTGAATCCTGAACAAAAAGTGTGTCATTTGATGACAGTGACAGAGTTGAATAAGCATTCTCTTGGACTAACAAGGAGGTAATGTTATAAAGTTTAATTATAGTTGAATTCTTCTCTTTGGATTAAAACTGAGAAACTAAGTTGACTTTTTTTCCTGATAACTTACATAGTGTAGTAAAACAACAAAATATAATTTAACTAAAAGTTAATTCTGTACTCTGCTCTCATGAGATCCCACTTGGAACAGCATGCTAAGCTCTGGGGCCCCCAACACAAGGACATGGAACTGTGGGAACAAGTCCAGAGCAGGGACAAGAAAATGATCAGAGGGCTGGAGCACCTCTCCTGCTGAGAGAATTGGGGTTGTTCAGCCTGGAGAAGAGGCTCCAGAGAGATCTTTGAGCACCTTCCAGAGCTGGAGAAGGACTACTTACAAGAGCATGTAGTATCAGGACAATGGGCAATGGTTTCAAATGGAAAAAAGGTAGGTTTAGTTTCCAGTATTAGAAAGAAATTATTAACTGTGGGGGTGGTGAGAGTGGAACAGGTTGCCCAGAGAAGCTGCGGCTGCACCATCCCTGGAAGTGTTCAAGGCCACACTGGATGGGGCTCTGAGCAACCTGGTCTAGTGGAAGTTGCCCCTGCCAAAGCCAAGGGGAGAGAACTAGATGATCTTTAAGGTGCTTTCCCAAACCAAATTATTCTGTGACAATTCAATATTTTTTCAAAATTATTGCATCATCATTTGCAAAAGTCAAGAAACAACACATTAGTCCATTTTCAAATACTCAGATGAGTTTGCTGTTAAGAGCAAAAACTAGATCAACAGAAGCTTAATCATTACATCAATATTTACTTAATTAGAAAAGGGATAGTGCATCTCTAACACATATGTAGCCTTGAATAAATACAAACCCTGATAAAAAGAAAGCAGCATGCCAGATATCTCTGAAGACAGCGCCAATATTGCAAGAGGTGCTTGTACCGTAGCTCTGCACTGTTCCCTCCTGTGTGTTATCTGTGGTACTAGAGCCATCTCCTTCCCTATGTACTTCCAAATGTGCTGCTTTCCTTAATTTCCTTCAGCAGAAGAGATTAAAATGGGAAGGTAGTTTTGTAAGTGCAATCTGCCAGTTCTATAATGTGTTCAGCAGTTTAAGCATGCAAAAAACAAGCAAGATTTCAAAGTATTTTGCTAAAGCTTCATCACATCAATTTAATAAACTCTGTTTAATTAAAAAAGCATGATACATTCATTATTATAATACTTAAACACAAAACACATTTCATTTCATCATCAGAAGCTTAGACCTACAGAATTCACTGCTGCACTGTTTACTATTTTAATGGGACAATTCACTGTAGCAAACCACAGTCAGTGGAATGCTTGGAAGACTTAAATTCTACATTTCCAAGAGCATCTCTTTTCACATATACTTTCCACAGACTATTAGCCAGATTTATAAAACTAAATTTGCAGTAATATAAACACTGTCACTCCACCACTATTCAGACAACTGTTTTGAGACAAAATGTCAGATTTAATGTATTAAAATTCAAATAAAGCTATGCCTAAATTAGTCAATGCATAAAAGTTAAAGAGCACCATTTAAGCACCATTTTGAAGTTTCAAATAAAAACAGAGCACCAATTTCTCATCTCTAGCAAAGCACAGGCTGTAAACCCCTATATTTTTTTTTTCATGCACATTCTCTACAGTAGTTTAACAATCCTAAATGATAAAGTACTTTAACACAGACTATACCTTCTTCTTTTACCCCCTGTGCTGGGAGGTGGCTTAGGAGTTCGTGTTGAAACAATCTGACAGTGCACAGTCCCAAGCAGCAACATGAGCCATACTGGCCCAATGACTTCAGTCAGAGGTATATTATGTGGGCTCTGGGCCGTATAGAATAGCACTACAGCAGCAACTGGAAAAGAAGGGAAATGAAGTTGAGTTTAATGTCTGAAATGGCCAACTCATATGGCTTTTGTCAAAAACAAACCAGCCAGATGCAGACCTTACCTGCATCTTAAGCCAACTCATGTAATTCTGAGAGAACAAAATTGTCTTGCTGAAAAACAGCAGTAATAAGGGTCTAAAGAGTTCACTATTGTCTTAATACCCATCTTTTGTTTCATACTTGTGATATTACAGGCATTGCTCAAAAAAAGGTGGCTGAATGAAATAAGAGGGGGAAATGTTTGGAAAGCTGTATCTGTCATGAAACCACTTTAACTATGGTGAAATGTCAGTAGGAGACAAAACCAAAAAAGGAAATATACTTAAGGTAGCCCAAATAAATTCAATTCTATATCATGCGTTATGACAAAGCACAATCCCATGAGTCTGATGAGACTTGAGACTAGAAACTCCTTACACACCAGAATGCATTTTGAACTCCCTCTCCCAGCCATGGGACAAAATTGCCCACATGGGCAGGCAGCCATGCATAAGTACAACCCTATAAATGTTCTAGATGTACTTGTGTGCATATTTTTTAGCAGTGAGGAAAGATCAAAAGACAAACTATGGGGTAGTCCAGCTGAAGTGACCAGGGCTCCAACTAGCACTTGTGGTTGGAAAAAGGGCCAGCTTGCAATTCCATGGGTAACTGTTACTTTGTAACCCCATAAACACTTTTCATTTGCAGCCAACATCCAGGCTCCTGTACCCAGAGCCCAAACACTCAAACATCTTTACAGGCTCCAGTCAACCTGAACACATCCACCAGGCATGAAGCAGGCACAAAAGGCAACCCCTCTGCTCTCTGCTTACTCTATGTCCTTGTTGCTCTGGCTTGAAGAGCTGCGATGTGTAACTCAGCTGAGAGAAGTGATAGAGAAAAAAACAAAAAATCAAAAAACACCCACAGAAACTCCAAGAAACATTTCAGAAACAGAACCAGGAAATAATTCTCTGTGCCTAACATCCACACATGCTATGAGAACTTGGTTTTGGTCATGTACTACTGAGAAGTGAAAGTCCCATAATTTAGACCTATTTCTAGCAAAAGAAATACAAGTTCAACAGCTGTCACCAGTTCTCTACTGAAATTGACTGAAAAAAATGCAGTCACATACAAAGCTATGTGCCACGTTCAAACATCTAAAATAAATCCCATGAAGCAACACCTAACACAGCAGATACCTGGATGTGATGTTCTCTACTAAAAAGAGGTTTGATGTGTTTTGCATGAACTAATCTTTAGCAAGGTAACCAGTATTAGAAATATGATGAACATACAAAACAATGGAATTATTTGTGATTGTGAAAAAAATTATTTCTAATTTCTCCTCTGTCTTTTTCCTAAATTAAAGCACAAAGATTTTGCATGGGAGTATCCTTTATTACTGTAAGTAAACTACATTTTTGCTGTATAAGGTTTCTCAAAGACCACATGCATCAATGAGAAATCCAACTTATTAAAAATCGATAAAAATAAGTACAGATAGCAAAAGGTAATGTTATCTCTTTCTAAATGAGCTTATCTGAGTTCCTCACACATACAATTAGCTCCATGAGGTATAAAATGTAAAGAAGGAGCTGATTTTGGCTCCTATCATACAATTTGGATAAACACATACATCTGAGAACACAGAGCTCCACAGATCCATGTAAAATGATTTGCAGGAGTAGGCCTACATGAAATAATTTTAAAATACACTACTGCTACTTAAAAAAAAAAAAAAAAAAAAGTAAAGCAGAGCTGTCTAGAGGAGATCATCTTCCAGAAGACAAAAATCTGCAGACTGCAGATTCCTACCATAATATTTCACACAGATTTAGAAAAATATTACCAATCTCCTGATCTTTTTTAAGTACGATGGGAGTGAAATCCAAGAATTTATTTCTGCACAGTGTGACAATACATTCTAGTTCAGGTTATCCAAGAATTGCTCCTACTAACAGCTAGGTAGGATTGGTTGGAACAGTATTTCTTACAGCACCTTTAATTATTTATGTATTTATAGTATTTTGACCTCCACTTTTCTAAAACACAATGGCTTATTTTGTAAAACAGACACAAATGAAATAATACCACATTGAACAAAAAGCTGCCTCAGAGAAAGCAACCTTATAATTCAAAGGCCAACAAGAGTACATTTTTAAAATATTTAAAGTTTGGAAATATTTTTAATGCCAAATTTAAAAATGCATACATGTATATTTATATATCTCACCACCACAACAAACAACCATTACATCACTATTAAAGTTTCTTGCTTTATACTTAAGAAATACACAATAAACACTAAGTTTGCACTTCATTTTTCCATTAGAATATAAAAATGTTTTAAGTTAAAAATTGAGTATTACGATATACTAGATGGATAAGAAAATAGAAGAAAAAGGTTTTATTTCTATCTTAAGTCACTGGCCTGTTCCATGACCTTGAGCATAAAACATTTCTCTGTAGTTCTCTTATCACATATTGTGCTAATCACTTTACACTAAAGGAAACCAATGCAAATAAAACCTGGAGCTTAAATCTACAGCCAAGGAAGAGTCTTTCTCTTTAAATCTACATAAATGCTAGCAAGCATCTTGGTAAAGCTAATCAATTTTAAAGCAGTAATTCCAAGAAATGCAATTCATAAATCCATAGAAAATACTTTAGGTAAATTATTTAATTATGAACACAAATAAATGAAATCTAGTCAGACCATTTTACAGCAATGTCAGTGAGAATCTGTCATGATGACAGAAAGTCCAAGCTACAAGAGAAAACCCAGATTCAGGGCAGAAATATGGCCACTGGAATTTGAGGTGTTTTATTTTTAAGCTTCCATCATGGATTCTTCACATTTTGATACTGCCTTACCAATCCTGTATAAAATTAATAACTGAGCACACTTTCTGAGTTAAATAAAAGCAAAACTTCTATATAAGTCCTTGGGGGGGGGTTGTTTTGAATAGTACCCAATAAGTAAATATGTCTATTTAATTTCACTTACATGTTTATTGTAACTATTTTAATTTACTTCAAAAACTACCAAAAAACTGCAGCTAATTCTGCAGTTAGCTAATTCTACAGTTTCAATATCAAGTATTTCAAATAGTTGGATTATAGTGTAATATGGAATACTATTCATTATTTCCTGTTATTTGTTAATTTACAAGCACAGAAATACTCAGTCACACTACAGACTATAGGGATTAGGGAAATGATGCATTCCAACCACAACTTAGTAAACCAGAGAACCTAAGAAATCTCAGAGGAAAAAGGCCAGTTATAAGAAAGCTCTGTAAAAATGTCCTAAAAACTTGCTGGCACTCAGAATCTGCATTCTCTCTCTTTTTTTCTACTTTTAGGGTCTTATGGAGGTGCCACAAATCAAGTGTGAGTATATTTTTTAAAAAATAAATTTACAAATAGGAACATAAGTTACTGCAATGCAGTTTCTCAGAATAAGACAGCCATGAACATGGTAACAAACCAACAACAACTTACATATTTTACTACATGTATTACTGTAAGCAAGATTAAAATTATTAACAGTATGGGATCACTTACCATAGTACAGACAAATTAGGAATCTATTTCAGAAATGGGGATTAAAAAAACTTTTGATAGAAGGCCACATGAGTATTTGTCAGGACTGCAGGTCTTGAGGCACTGGCACAGTGAGATTAATTTTATGCCTGCTAATAACAACACCACACAAGAGGTACTGCCTTGTTTTTAAAACTCCATATATTTTTCTAATTAAAATTGCCAAATGATACAATGATTCACAACTGAGACGACAGATGGTGAATTTGAAAAAGTAATATTGCATGTTAATTGGATTTCAGTGGAAAATTCATTAGTCATTTAGCTTCTCAGAGTACTTATATTGCTCCCAACTTCCATTAACCTTCTGTTCCATATCTGTTGTACAAACTTTTGAAACACTTATTCTTTTGGTGACTTTCACTGATAGATACTGACTCACTTCATTACATTCTTCCCTTTCTAATTTTCCTCTTATGTATCACACATAAGAGACCCACAAAGTCAGACTGGTAGAACTCAATACTGAATGTCCCAAAAGCTGTGAACTGACTTCTGTTTGTTAACAGTTGTCCTGAACTGAATTAGATAGTCCTGAAAACCTGAATTACATTCAGATGTCACAAACTAACATGTGCCAAATGCTGAAGAAAGCCTGGGAGGAGAGTGTTAAATTTTTCATTATGCATACTTCATATTTGTAAAAGAAATGTTAACCAAGAGACATATGCTTGGGACTGTGTCATTCCAATATTTTCTGAAAATACTGGAATAGACCTTAACAGCATGAAGTGAACCAAGCAGCACAATGCAGCTCCCATATGGTTAAAATAAGGCATTCAGTTGAAGGTGATGTTGTAATCCAACTCTACCTTGGAGAAGGTAAAGAACAAGCAGCCAGAAAAAAATGACCCTTGATGTCACTTGCAGCCACCACCTGTAGAAGAACGGAAAGAAAACAACTCTCACGATTCCTTTGCGGGTCAAAGATGTCCAAGGACTTTCAGGTTTTGCTTTAGCAAAGGCAGATCCTTTAAAAAAAAGAGAAGAAATTTGAATTTATTTCATCATTATGTCTAACAGAAACCTCAGTTGTCCAATAGCAGAGTAGTTGAGATAGTTATTTAAAGGAGCAATTATTAGATGCAATTATTTGAACAAATCTTGTACTTTCACCATTTCACTATCTCCTCAATCCAAATATCGCATAAATTGCTGATGCCCTCTTGACTACCATTATCAGGAACTCCTACAAATACCTGGATTTCAGAGTTTGAATAACAAAACACTGCCACGTCAAAATTATTTTAAAATGAATTATTTAAAATTGTTCTGTTTCATAGAGGTATCAAAAAGTTGATAAGAAGCAACAATTCTCATGAAAACTCTACATGCCCATGCAGGCACAACAGAGTCCTTTCCCAACACAGAAAAGGGATCTAAAATGCCAGCATCTGTAAATTGCACCAGCCATGTCATTCAGGAGAATGGAATGAGGTTGGGAAACACTGAAATGAATCCATCCAACTGAGGACTAGCCCCAGGAGCAGGGAAGCCACCCAAAGCATAATTTATCTTTGTGTCTCTTTGGACAGCATTTTTTTTCTCTCTCATTCAAATGTCCTTTCTCTCCCATATCTCTCCATTTCTTTTTCTTCCCAGTCAGAAAACTGTAAAATTTACTTAATGGGGATGCGACTTAAATTATGCAAAGATATTGACTGAAAGGGTAACTACTTGCATGCTGTTACACCATCCCCATCTCATTTACAAGCAGTATTGGCATTAGTGAGCTCTGCACTGCACAGGTAAAATACTGTCAGCTCTGAAACTACTTTATTGCCAACTTAGACACCCATGCAATCATTTAAATGCTATTCATGTACATCGCTGCACTGAAAAGGTTTCTTAGCTTCTTGTAAGTTCAAATGGCATTTGATTTGTTTCTCTCACATTCCCATTTTTAAAAAATTATACCATTAGGTGATGTGAGAAAAGCTTATCTGCACAACCACAGAGGAGTTCAAAGAAAAAAGAGGAGGAGGGGCCCCAAATAATACTTCGCAGGGTCCTTCCAGGGCTCTCCTCATAGACCCATCTCTGGAACCATCAATCCATTTCAGGCCCATCTCCATGAGGTCAGAACAGGACAGAGGCAGAAAAGCAGGTGGGAATCCAAACCATGGAATGAACACCATGACCAGGCTGGTGGGCTGTCCCATCACCCAGGGCTGTCCCAGAAGAGCCATCGACTCCACTGTCCAGGTGTGAAGCCTCACCATGCACTGCTGGGAGCAGCTCTCCAAGTCATCTTTCAGAGGAAAAGGAATGCTGCCTGAGGGGTGGGACCCACTGCGGGATGCCAGCAAAAAGGAGCTCAGATGGCACAGCACTTAGAGGGCATTAAGGAAGGAATCCACAGATGGGAGAAAGAAAGGGTTTGGGCAATTTAGAGAGAAAGAAGTGCTGTGAAATTGAGGGGTAAGGGGATAAAAAGGACTGGTCACACAAACAGCCACTGCCCAGCGTGCTGCTTGTCTGGCCATGCCACAGGGCTACTCAGCACAGCCTGGACTGACTTCTCCTTCAACTCCCTGGACCCTCCAGGGCCAGGGAGCGTCTGCTCTGTGTCCAAGGACACCGACATGACGCTGAGAAATGGGGCTGAGTGCAGTCAATGCCAGAGCCTGGGGGGAATTGTGTGGCCATGGTGTGGCCATGGTGCAGCAGCCATAGCAAGCGCAGCACAGCCAGAGAGTCTCAGCAAGGACAGAGCTCCCATCGGGTGTGGCGGCGGGGGCGGCGGGAGACTTCAGGGAGAAAGGGGCTGAGGCCCCGGCGAGAAAGGGGCTGAGGCCCCGGCGAGAAANGCTGAGGCCCCGGGGAGAAAGGGGCTGAGGCCCCGGGGAGAAAGGGGCTGAGCAGGCCGGCGCTGGGTGCGAGGGTGCCCAAAGTGCACTACCTGGCTTCCTGGAACGGATGCAGGAGATTGTGCTGGCTGCTGGGCTCATGGATAAAAACGCTAAATAATGTTTTCCCTAGCCTTCACATGGCATGAGGGAAATTACATACAGATAAGAATAAATTAAGACTAAATAAAGACTTTTCTAGAAGTGTCATATCATCTGACCTTCTGTTGCTGTTTCGTTATTTAAAACAGGCAAAAAACAATCAAGGCCTATACACTTTTTACCCTCCAGAAATTTCAACACAGCATTCCCTCTAGATGTCAGAAGACTTGAAAGAAGTCTAAATGCATTGCAGTAGGAGACTTTTAAACTAGTAACTCTAAAATGATAAAAGACAATGCATAAGTTTCTTTCCTTTTATTTTTCAAAATCCAGAGCTATACAACAAAATTTAAACTAAATTCCTAACCTTTAAATTTAATCTTAATATCATTATTTAACAGTATTTTCTATCCATCTGCTTTAGGGAAGAGTTATGTAGGGTTGGCTGTGTTTTGTTTCATTTGGGGTTATTTTAAACCTACTAATCCACTCTTGTTGTAAGACACAGGATGGCTGTTACTTTAATACTAAGAAATTCAGCTTTTTCTAGCTCAGAACCTACCTCTTACAAGATCAACATCTATGAGGTCTGGTTTCACATGTCCTGTTTTCTTTGGTTTGTTTCTCAAACCCTGCAATAGACAAATACCATCAAAATACTTTCATGCAGATGACAGACTTTACAAAAGACAAAAATATCTATGTGGCCAGTAATTACATTTAACCTATACTGCTACTGAAATTTCAGACAAACACATCAACTTCATAGATCTAAAATACTACAAATTAAGCATTCCAAATAACAATGCACAATGGATGTCTTTTACACACTTTACAATCTATACAAAACCCAACCAATTACTGACCCACCAGGCTATTTTTCAATCAGGCACTGCACACTCATGGCTTTGCATTATGCAACGTACACACACACTTGCAAGAATTAGTAATACGTGTCTATTACCTTTTCAGAATTTTTTGCAACAAACTACATTCTTGAATCTCTCTTATCCTTAGATGTCTAACTCAACTTCACAAAATGCTTACATTGCAATTCCTTAATTCCAAACCCAGATAGCAAATCATATTGCAATGCAGGAGCCACTAATCAGCAAGCTCTCAAAAATCCAAATTCTAGAAACATATTGAATTTTTCCTCCGTAGTGAATATAGATTAGCCAATTAAAAGGAAGGGGGAAATCCCACACAACAGGAATGCAGCAGGAAGAAAAGCAAGCTTATTTTGTCCTTTAGAAGCAGCATCTTCCATCACTGCTTGAAGAAGCAAACTCTCTGGCAAAGTTTTCGTGTTTGTTTTTATGTCAGAATGTGATGCTGTACTCTCAGTCTCAGAGACAGCTCTGAGTTTATTCCGCTCCCCTTAGCTGAGATTCTTGGTCACATTAGACAGTAAGAAAATCACAGCATATGATTCATACAGCATAAATAAAAAGTTTTTAAAAATATTTAGGATACAAATGGAATTAATATGAAAGTCATTTAACTGTTCTCATTCAAAAAGCATTTAAATTGGTGAACTGTACATTTCCACTATTGCCATGGTTCATCCCCATGTAAAAACACTACTGAAAATGTAAACATTAAATATAAATGAAAGCATAAAAATTAAATTGTCAGTGAGATAAAGATAAGTGAAATCTGGGAGTGTTAATTTTTGTAAGAATAGTATCAAGCAAAATGTTCAATTGAATGCAGCTCAAAATATTTCTCACATCTAAATCAAACTGGATATCTTTTTCAGAAATAAAGATAAGACAAAAAATCAGACTGAAACAAGCTAGATATGTAGTCATTTGAATGTGTCTATTAGAAAAATGAGTTTGCTTGAAACAAAAAAAAAACCCGCACAGAACTGAAATATGAATAGGACAAAATGTGCTCTAAGAGACAACCAATTGTATTTTAAAATCAAGCACTACAAAGACCTTATGATGCAAGATTTTTACAGAACTGCAGTCCTAAAACTGCAGTAATTTTATGAGGAATGAGAAAAGAAATCCATAATTAGAACTGGAAATTACTGTAATTCTAGAATCAGCTACAGATTCTTGTGAATTTTGGGTAAGTGAGCCACTCCATTTCATAAAGAAAAGTGAAGCTTAAAAAGAAAATGCTGAATGATATAACCATTTTCCAATGTATTAGTGCTTATGAGACACAAGATCTCTCTTGAAAGTGTAAATACAGATGTGCCTCTTAGAAGAAATAATCTCCTACAAACACATGCTCAATCCGAGGAAAAATTTACCACTGTGGCTCAAATTATGTTTTCATGCTAAAGAAAGAACTCTGAAAAAACTGAGTCGAGTACAACTTTATGTGACCTTCAGAGGAAAAGAAATGGTGACTCATTCTTTAAAAATTCCATTGGTCAAACAGTACTTTCAGCACCCATGGACTTCACTGAGTTGGCTCCTGAACTGTTTGCCACGCACAGTAGAAGCATTCAGTTTATTCAGATGCAATTTCTACACTTTCTTAATGCATCACAAATCTCTAACATATGTGAAAAACAGCAGTGTTTCAGACTAGGGTTATTAAAACAAAAAATTCAGTGTTTTATAATGCTCAGACTCATCCAGTTAGTTCATATAATTTCTAGTCAGCACCAAACACATTTCAGGTAAGCATCAGCAAAAGAAGATTTAAATAAAAATGCTTAAAATTACTTGTTATTGTTGTAAAAACTCTTTCACACCAATTTTAAAATTAATCAATGATTCTATTACAGTTATAACTAAATTATATATTTGTATTAAGAGAAACTTAATTTCTACTAAAATAAAAGAATTTTTCAGATTTTTAGTGAAGTTAATTTATAATCATTACATAATTATTTCTAAGTTTATAATGTCAAAGTGCTGTAGGGAGCTCAGATTAAAGCACTAATGTGTAATACCAAAACTCAGTCATGTGCCTTGGTGTTACCTGAATTGCACTTCATTCAGCCACCCAAACTCAGACATCAGCAGTACTTTGTTAGTTACTGGACTCCTGAGCCAAACAAGACACTGTTTCCAATCAGCACAGGGCACTATCTGCAGTAACTATTTGAATAACATGCTGTTACACAGCAGTCAGTGAACTCCCCTCCAAGCTGTGACGGGGTTTCATGGCCATGGGAAGGACCCTTCAGGCAACCAACCCCAGGCTCAGCTGTGCTGCTGAAATGCTATGGGGTTCAATTTCATGTGTGTATATCTGTACAAAATCTCTGCAGCTCAGGTCAGTAACAGCTCCCACAGAAGGCAAGCAAGCCCCCACATACAGTTTAGTTTAAGTACTGGGGAGTGAAAAAACCCATCCCTGAGGAAACTGAAGCAATGTACAATTTACTGATGGTAAGTAATAGCAACGCCTTGAAACTCATGCAGAAATAGCACAATGCTTCCATGCAGTGTTGGAGGGAAAAAAGGGTTAATTGCAAAAAAATGTTAACTAAATAAACATCATGGGTATTTCATACACAACCCATAGAACTAGTACCTATAGGATTGATTCCTTTATCTCCAAAGCAACTGAGCAATGTGGCAGACACTGATGGTACTGTTAGTTAAACCAAAATGCACAGAACACTGTTAAACTGCTTGTTCAGAGGAACAAAGCCTGAGGTACTTACCAGTCTAATAAACTGTACAAAACAATGACAGCATCATAAAGGAGGGAAAGTAAACTGCAGGTATAAGGTAACTAACTGAAAGCAAAGAGAGCTCAGATAACTGACATTAGAATTCATCACAAAGAAAAGTGAAAGACAGAGGTATTAACACAACTAAGCCCTGTCTTAAGATAAATGAAAAGGAAAAAAAAGTACTGAGATACAGAAAGATGAATCACACTAAATGCTGCAGAGTTATTAATTATGTAAAATAAATAGAGCATAGTATGCTGGTTACATTTGGTTACACTCCAGAAGTCTAGTTTTACTTTACCAGTATTAAATACCACCACATACAATGTAGATTACTTCATCACAACCACACCAAAAAAAAAAAACCAACCAAAAAAACNTGCTGCAGTTATTAATTATGTCAAATAAATAGAGCATAGTATGCTGGTTATATTTGGTTACACTCCAGAAGTCTAGTTTTACTTTACCAGTATTAAATACCACCACATACAACGTAGATTACTTCACCACAATCACACACACACACACAAAAAAAAAAACAAAAAAAAACCAAAAAAAAAAAAAACCAAAAAAAAAAAAAACCAAAAAAAAAAAAAACCAAAAAAAAAAAAAACCAAAAAAAAAAAAAACCAAAAAAAAACAAACCACACACCAACAAAAAAACCCCTGTATTATTACCTTTATTTCTCTTTGCTCTACTGATTTTTCCCATATTTGTTGATCATATGCCCCAATCTAAAAAGAAAAAAATCCACATTAGGATTTAGAAGACACTGATCAAACAAAACCAAATCAACCTTCAACAAGAGAAGCATAAAGCCAGCAAGTTATTTCCTTGGGGAGTTTACAAAAAAATCTTTATCTTAGCTGGACAGGATCAGGCTAATCTGTAATTGAACTGTGATAGAGGGGAGAGCTGAGCCTCACACAGGCCCAGCCTCATCCCAGGACTTGTGCAAGCCCAAGCACTGGGAAGACAATGCTCCCTCCCACTCCAGGTCAGGATTCCAGCCTCCATATGACAGAGAGCAGAACTATGGCAGCTACACTGACGTGGTCTTTCAGATAACTTCAAAAGAAATATGCCCATCTAGTTGAACCCATACTCTCAATTTATTTTTTTTAAACTATCTATAATTCTCATCTCATTCCACATACTTTTAAAGTCAAACGGTCCTTAGCTTTATCTCTTAACAGTGCACAGCAACCAGATACATGGTCAGGCTGGTAATCAACCAGCTTATAGCCCAGGGAGAGCCCAAAGAATATCAGCAAATAGCATTTTTCCTCATTGACTGTCAGATATTTAGAGGAAGGGCAACCTTAAACTTCAGGATTTAAGATGGTGAGATGAACAAGTCAATATATGAGACAACATATCCAAGTCTTATAAGAAGTTATCAAAGATCACCAGATTGCTTTGAACTCTACACAAACAGTATTTCTAGGTAACAATCAGTAATAATAATCTTTTTTACTATGACAATTTTAAAGCCTTGACATCTCAGCTGTTCCACCTAGACACAAATCGTGTGTATCCGGGGATCAATTCAGATCAAAAACTCTGAGCAGTTAAGTGTAAGGTCACAAGAGAGAGACAAATGCAGTTCCTGAGATTCAAAGATCCTTTTCCAGCCTGCAGAGGTGACAAGCAGCTCAGACAGACACCTGACAGAGAAGAGAGAGGAACAACTCCCATCATCTGAGCAAACCTGCATCAATTCAATCTTACTGCGAGAGTGTGACTCCCCCTTCCAGTTCACGACTGCAGCAGACATAAGGACCCAAGCACAAGTGCACACATCAGAAAACATTGTTCTCATTTCTTTTAGTATTTCAGCCTTCAGCATTAATTTAGATGTTATAAAAGAAAGAAAGAAAAAGACATTCTTAATTAAAAAGGATCTTTTAACCAAGGATCCAACATAAATGCAAAAAAAATACTCAGTGAAACCAACTCACAAACACATAAACAAAGAAATCGAAAGGCATCTTCTGTGCCTCTAAATCTGACCAATAAGTGGAAAAAAAAAATTAATCTAATTTAGAGTAGTAAATTGCAAAGCATATCGAAGATTGAAAGTGAGAACAGCAAACTGGATTACTCTTTCCCAAATTTAAATATTTCCCATTCATAAGAGCTAAACAATTTCTACAGTTTGCTACTTTAGAACTTTGCTAAAGAAACAATCTACTGGCTTTTTGATAATAAATACTTTACATCTTGCATTTGGAAAAAAAAATAAACTGTGGAAAATAACTAGGGAGTCAAGCATAGTAGTGGGCAGAATTAAGGACTTACTACAATTAAAGTAATTAAACCAAAGGAAGTTTAACAGCTAACTCCACCTGGATAACAGCCAGCAATTAAAAAGTCAATATATTGAATAACTACTCCACCCAGGCATTTATAGCTAATTGTTCTGGTTTTTCCTCTAAATACATTTCAAATGAAATTTCAGGCCTTTCTGGTTTTCATTAAATTTGCTAAACCCCAACTGAAATTTTTATGCTGTGTAACATTGTGTCCTCCCCTCCTCACTGCCAAAAAAATTTCTTTCTACAAGGGCAGAAAGGGGGATGCAAGTCTGTGTCCCTCTGTTGTGCAAGAACCAAACGCAGAAGGAAGCCTTTGTGCCAATAAAGCTGCAAAGCAAACTCCATTCGTAATTCCATTCATAGCTGAAACTGGTATGGAGTTGAAAGTCTTCAAGACAAATAACAGACCATTTGTTAAAGGAACTCTGGGAAACAGATCCCAGAAGACATCTGACACAATGAAGTCGACTGACTGCATTATTTTTTTTACTATATTTTCCTACAAATATTTCTTTCCCCTCTTTAGAGAGCAGCTTCCATCTCCACAAAAAGACAAGAAGCAGGGATTTTGCCATTCACATTTCTCTTTTAACACTGCCCTACAAAGCAGTTCTTCCATCAGGAGATAAAATAAGAGAGCCAGAACTCCTTTAAAGGACAGGATCCTTTACAACTGTTTTACTGGAGAAGTGGATCTGTCCAGCCACCTCTGATCAACTTTGGTTATTGACATCTGAGCACAGGACTGTTCAGTAAGGCAGGCTGGTGTGAACCAAAAGGACTGGAGGAGAGAAATACAGACAGCAAATACTATTACAACCTCTCACATGGTTTTTGTTGTTGTTTGGGGTTTCTATTTTAATCTAGCTTCTATCACCTCTTTGTGTTTTAACAACGTGTAAGGAGCACCTCAGGAAGCAGGTATGTGTGCCACTCAGCACATCAAATTCCAACTTGATACTCAACTTCCCTTCTTGCCATCTGCATAAGCATCCCTCTACATTTCTCTTCCAAATGTATCAGAAGAAAACACATGAAAACAAAGGTATCACCATAAAGCAGCATACTGGGTACTGGCACACTTCATGTCCCACATTAAACAAAAATAGGAAGAACTAGTGTTACTGAAATAAGGCAAGTGAAAAACATAGGCATTAATTTTTTTTTCTCTCCTTTACGTCACGAAAGCAGATTTAGAGTTTGTGAAATGTGTTTTGCAGAATTCATTGAAAGGTACATTTTCATTTACAACAAACTAAATTATAACATATTATGATTATCAGAGATGCTAGACACATATATGAATTAAAATCAAGAACATAATTAGTGAATGAATTGAAGAATGTAATTTAATACTAGCAAACCTTCCTAGTTTTAAATTATTGAGTGCACCAGCCAGTTCTAGCTTCAAAGAGTTTGGATTTACAAGTATTTGCATTTGAATTCTGTTTTATGTTAAATCTAATGTAAATCTAAAACAAATATAGGCTCTTGGCTATTCATGTACTTCCTTACAACTGTACATACCTGCAGGACGCGAAAAGAAGCCTAGCACCCAGTCTAGCACCAAAGAAATTAAGCTCTAAAGGCAAGTAAAAGGAAGGAATAACCTTCCAGAGATAAGATCAGGTTGGAACCTGAATAATTTAAATATACACAAAACTTGATCAAAGCAAGGTCTCCCTCAATATGCAGCTGTCCCAGGGCTCCTCTGCAGGCCAGGCACTCAGGCTCTCTTGGCTGGAGCTATTCTGCCAACAGGAATGCCCTGACCAACTCCAGTACCCATTTACTGCCCACCCACTGTGCCTCGAGTCTCATCCCTCACAGCTGCAAGATCTGCACCATCCTTCGGAGAAAATTTAAAGCACAAAACACAGGACAGGAGTCCAAAAAAATGGTCCCATTTTTAAGTACACAACTGTAGGAAATGCTTCTAAAACCTCTTCAAGATTTAGTGCAAGACTCTTGGTGGAACAGTTCATCACTTATACTTTCAATCCATCAGTCCAGCCTACAACTGGCAACAAACTTTTCTTAAAGCAAACTATAAAACAATATCCCAATTTTAAACTGATTTCACACAAAAATTTATTCTAATTTAATTTATAAAATATCTAATCCAAAGTTGTATTCTACAGCATTTTTTTATTTGTTATGACTTGGTAGAAAATAGATTAACAAAAAGTTAGATAATATGCCTATTGCCTCATTTTGAAATGTAACTTTTATCACCAAGCATTAACACAACCCTGTTGTAGGAAACTTGTCAGTAATAAGCTACAGATATTAAAAACTGTGGTATAACCTACCTGTAGCTGAAGTAGATAAAGTAGTAAATGTTATTTCATACACAGTTTAAATCATGCATCCCAGGCCTCCTCAATGCCAAGATTTTATCCAGTCTATCCAACTCAGTTACCTCTAAAACACTCACTTCTGAAGATCCCACACCTCAATAAATACCAAATAAAGAACATAAAAGGGATTCTGTTCATTTATGCATTTGCAGAATTAGCAACCGTTCTTCAAGCAACTATAAAAATTTTCAGTATACAAGGGATTAAATGCAAATAAAAACTGCAGCCACTCTTTCACAACAGAGAAGCAGGTGTTTAACATCCTAAATTAACAAGGTATAATAAACTTTCAAATAGGTTTTATTGAAAAAAAATTTCCTCACAAGTAAACATTAAAAAAAAAATCTAACTTGCATGTGGCTTGGCATGGGAAATTGCAATTACACCTTTCATAAACTCCATAAAACCAGCTCTTTACTGAAAGATTAAATAAATTTGAGTGCAGACTCCTCANTGGCTTGGCATGGGAAATTGCAATTACACCTTTCATAAACTCCATAAAACCAGCTCTTTACTGAAAGATTAAATAAATTTGAGACCCTTTTTAAGTGCAGACTCCTCATAAGATTTTCTGGGTTTATGAGATATGTGCATCTCTTGCAATTACCTAAAATAACTGCACTTACTCTTTCCCAACCAAATACGTCAGGAAGCATTTGATCAAATTTCTTCATACATCTGAAATTTGGCAGCGCTACAGTTTGGTTGTATAACAGCAATAGCAATTAGCTTAAGTAAATAGCTAAGCTATTGAAAACACAGCAATATTTAGTTCAAAGCACAGTGGAAAGGGCTTTAGCACTGCACAGTGCTTCTTCCCAGTGCCTTTCTCTGACAGGCCACGTGTGCATCAAGATTGAACTTGAGCTTTGTGAATGACACTGATATTCACTTTAAGCTAATGTAGTGATGGTATCAACCTGTAGCCCAATACTTGCAAGGCCCTTCTGATTCTAATGGAATTGATCAATATTTCAAGAGGCATTTATAATTTATGACCATGCAGACTAGCAAAGATTATAATCCTAAGAATACATAGTATTTCCTCTTGGATCTTGAAACTTTAATGTTTATCAATAATGAAACTTGTGTGCTAAACTTTGCTCTTTAAAACCTCTAAACACTTTTACAAAGTACATGACAATAGTATTACAAAACCGAAATATGTAAGATCTCGAGTTTGGTAAATAAATAATGAATTGCTTCCTTGGACTGTCTGACACCTTATTAGCTAATATGCTTTATAAACTTCTACAGTCCAACACAATTAAAATAACTGTATGATTTTCTGTATCAATTTTAATATTAAGATATCCATATATAAATAATTTCTATACAGGCAATATTACTAATTTTTACAATAGGTCTCATTTTCTCAAAACTCAGAGCAGGATTATTAAAAGTTATTTTAAACTCCAGTTTATTTCTTACATGAACTGATCCCTGTTGCACTAAAAGCAATACTCTAGTAGCTCAGCAGTATAATTATCTCTGGTGAGTAGATTGCTAGTCTTGGGATGGGTATTTTCCTGGATATTTTTCATTTTCAAGGGTGGAAGGTTTTTTTCAGTTTTGTTTATGGTGGATATGTGGACTGGACAAGCTAAACTAAGACAAACTTAGCCAATAAACCACAGATAGAAATCACTATATGACAGTTGTATGCTGTCTGTTAAAAGCAAAAAGTTTAGTTACTTTTAATCAGAAGGAGAGAGACATTGAAGGGATTAAGGTTCTATATACTAAGGTACAGAGCTTTGAATTTATAATTGCTGAGTTGTTACTTCTGATTTTAAAATATCCCGATACCCCTCCCTTCTCCCTGTTTGGTGCCAGAGGGAGAGCTGAAAGCAGCTGTTTAGAGTAAAATTAAGCAAGCAATTCAAAACTTTAACAAGAGTTATTTATTATTAACTATTTGAATTGCCAACTAATGACCCACTTAAATTCTGCCAATAACTGCAACAGCACTGTATTTACAGCCATTTCACTGAACAATAATTTTACTAAGGCTTATTTAGAGATACCATCCCTTTCAGAGTCCAATAATAGCTAATTAAACATTTATCAACTACATACTAATGGTTTTTCTGAACTATTCTTTATAGATTAATTCTTCTTAAGACCTGTCAGCCATACTTATAAAATGTTATGAGTACCGGTTTACAAATTTCAGCATATCTATGAAAACCACAAAACATCTTTTATCATCACACAATTAAACATAAACTATATACAAAAAAGCAGTTAGAAACCGTTTGCAGGTTAAACTAAATGAGAGTACAGGAATAACCAAAGCTAGAAATGCCACCCTAGTGCTGTCTGAGCTGGTCAAGAGCAATCCCTTTCCTACATCCATGGTTACACCTTTGCTAGCAAGGCCCAGCTACCTCCAAGCCTTAAGGATTTAAGACCTCTGAAACATTTTGGGTTTTTTTTTAATCACAGTGTACTTGCACAAAACAAAGCAGCCTCAAGATGTAACTGGGAAAAGAAAACCACTCTGACAGGCTCATTATTCAGTTTAATCCCCTGAAGACCTCTGAGATTCCAGCAACTTTACTGGTGTTGCAACTAGGATTTTAGAATAGCATTGCCCTTATGTCCCTGATCATTTCCACTTCCCACAGCATGCTTTCCTTGTTGCCCCTGCATTTGTCTGGGTGGCTAAAAGATCAATCAGATCACGCAGGAAGAGAAAAGAAAATGTTAGGTTATAATTTCACAGTTCCTAATTAAACAATTTAAGAATCAAGAACCCTTCTCAAGACAGAGGGATTTCATCTCGTCACTCCCTTGCCAGGTTCATCTCCTTGCAGACTTGCAGTCTTAGTTTTAACTGGATGAGTTTCCTGACCAAATTCACTAAGTAAATGTATGCAAGTCTGTGGGGAGGCATGGGAGCCTACAGGCAGGCAAAACACAAGCCTGATTTGTTCAGCCACAGCCCCTGCTGGAGTCATCTTTTGCACTAGATTCAGAAACCAGAGTTTTGCCTCAGCAAACAAGGCACTGAAGGTAAATCCCCACTAGGTCAGGCGACTACTTGAGTACCAAATGCAGAAGAAAATTCTATCTGAACATACATTTTCTTCCTCAGTGCTCTGACAAATGCCAGCTCCAACACTTGTCAAGTTTCAGCACTTGAAGTCAGATGCTTTCAAATCAATGCAGTTTTGGCATCCAAAGTTTTAGGTAAAATAGCCATACAGCCTTCCCATTTGGCAAAAACTGCCTTTGGTGCCAAGATGAATAATGCATCATGTGAATTCAGTGCCAAAAAGGAAATCAGGTGGTTTAAAGGTAGGATATAATTTTTGTTTCATTCCTCCTCTATTAACTTAATGCAGGCACCAGGTTAGGAAAGTTAAAGCACTGCTAGAGTTAAATGTGGGCAGGGACCTCAAGGGCAACACAAACAAGCTTCTACAGGTTTGTTGATGACAGAAAGAATGCTAGGGAAAAATGTGGGCCTTCTGTGGAAAGAAACAGGAGACCTGGTTACCAGGGACATGGAGAAGTACTGAGGTACTCCGATATTTTTGCCTGGGCCTTCACTAGCAAGTGCTCCAAGTTGCAACCTGCTCTAGTGGAAGATGTTCCTGCCCATGGTGGGGAGCTTGGAATATGATGAATTTTTAGGTCCCTTCCAGCCCAGGCCATTCTGTGAATCTAAATAGGCAAGCATAATCTTAGACTGATGAGCTGTAAAACACTGAATATTAAGATCTTAAAGCAATGCCATTAGAACTCTAATTTTGCCCTTTAAAGCCATGAGAGAGAAAACATCTCATTTGTTTTGTTGTGCCCTTTAACAGCTGTACCCAAGGGAAACCCAAAGCAGCAGAAAGCTGCATTGGCAAAGTTAAATGATATGCAATCAGGTGCAGGATTCATCCTCAATTCATTAAGTTTCATTCTGCCTTCCCCTACAACCATCCCCAAGAGAAGGAACAACATAATTGTACAAATTTGTTGGTAATATTGCAGGAGAAAGAGTTTCCCATTTTAGCAGCAAGACTTCTGTAAGGATTGAAAATCAGAAAGTCATTAAGGTAAATTTACATAGCTTCTCCAAACTGGAAACCAGACCAAAAATTCCACCTACTATTATCTGTAAAACTTGAAAGTATTATAAGAAATTAATGCAAAAAGTTATAAGCAACAGAAGCAGTATTTTAAATTATTCATAACTTTATTATTTTTGACATCAGTTACTGTTACTCAGGCAATACTTCAAGTACATATATATTACCAGTACCATACAAAAGTTATGCCACCAGACACTGAAATTGTTTTCATTAAATGTGGCGTGTCCGATTTTTTTCACAGGAAACACCATGATGGCTTTCTCCATAAAATTAATCAATTACCAAGCTGAAGCAATTTCAGTATTGTGGTACATACACATCATCCCAAGGATATTAACCAAGTGGTGCATCAATGTGAGTAGCAGCTCGGTAGCTGTCTGGAACCCCTGCAGAAAGCAATGCAGACACTCCTGCCACTCCCTTTTACTGCAAGAAGCAGGGCAGCTCCAAGGGCTGAAAACAAGCCAGACAAACCCTCTGTCACACATCAGCATCTCAGCACTGTATTCCCCAGTGCATCAAGAAACACAGCAGAAGGTTTTATTTATTTTAATTTCTACAGAGCCAACCTGTATCTAGCAGATTTCATGCCTTGAAAAAGTATTTGTACTGGCTGGGAAATGCAAGCAACCACTGGAAGCATTAAAACTCTGTCCAAGCAATCTTGTATCTCAAATAACAAGCTGCTGTAATATCACTCTGAAATCTTACAATCCAACTTAAAATAATTCAGAATTGATTACTGTATTTTTACAAGACAGTAATCAGGAGCTCCAGTGCCCTAAAAGCAGAGTAAATCTATTGTCAAAACAGAAAAACATGTTTACATAATAAAAGGTCTGACCTTTTAAACAATTAAGGGTATTACAAAATCATCCTGGTGTAAGGAGCTCAATTTCAGACAATAGTATGAGTCATGAGTAAACTTGCTGTTTGCAAAACTTGCCTAAAGTAGGGTTGGAAGAGCTCAATTGCTTAACTCTTTCCATTGAAGAGATATAAAAACATCTCTTGTTCAAGAAACCAAGAGACCTTTGAAACTCAGTAGAGACACATGTAATAAACACATTAAAAATACATTAAAATTGAAAGCTGAGAAAGACAAGGAGCAAGTTATCTGTTCAGTATTTCTTACAGAGCGCCAACCTACCCAAATGTTTCTTAGTCATGTATAACTAGAAATACCAGAAGTTAACATTATTTTTCAAGGCATTCATACACCAATTTATTAATCTGAAAACACTCTCCCAAAACAACAGCTTATTTTCCTCATTTCATCATAAAGGCAAGTAATATCAGTTTGATCAATACTAACTGCAACCCTGGTTCTCTCTTGCCCCAGAAACAAACTCCTACTACCAGAATGCACCACGTTTTGTTCCCTTCCCCACTTTCAATTCCAGTTACAGCTGTGATGAGTCAGCAGATGTAATCAGTGGGACAACTCTGACAACTACAATAAAAACTGAAATTAAAATTTAAAACTGGAAGCAAACAACAGGTCATACAGGTCAGTTTCTTGACATCATAAGCAAAAAAAAAGTCTGGTGTCAACTAAACACTAGCACAACTCCTTCTGTTCCCCAAATTGAAATCTTTGGTTTAAACAAAAAATCCATGGGTAAAAAATACTGCGCCATGTAATAGATTTAAACAAATAAATAAGCAAAATCAAGGGCATAGGTGAAAGAGTCTAAATACTCCCAGGAACAGATCACACACTATAGAGTTACAAAACTCTTCGGGGTTACTAGCCAGATCCAGGAGAACCATCAATATGTGATACCTAAGAAATTACAGTCGAATTCACATGAACATCTGCAACTTTTCTGCAATACAGCCATTTGTCTCAAAGCATTACACTTCCTCACACTAAAGCAACATAACTTGCTCATTTGGCAGATCCCAGTCCACATGTGTATTGCAATTAAATTTTGTTCACACCAGGGAGAAGACCAACATCTGGTTTATACATGATCTTATCCCTCCTGAAGACAGCTCAGTCCTTCCAGAAGTAACAGAAGCCACCTCACCACAAAGGCACTGTGCAGCTCCTGGCTGAGCAGACCTCTGTAAAAGCCTACAGAGATTCACCACAGAAATGCTGGTTTTACTATGAAGGAAAGAAATGGAAACATATGTGAAATCATTGGAAAAGACGACAGAAAAAGGGTTAAAAGAATGACCTGCAGTGATAACAAGTAATCCTGTTAGAAGCAATGCCCTGGGAAAAGTAAAATTGAGGAATGGGTTGTTTATATCAGGACCAGAAGGCCTGCCCTCTGTAAAATCACACCACTGTGACTCATCCTGCCTCCCTAACATCAGGAGCATGGAAAGTTGAAGCACACCAAATGTGTCATTCCTTTTACTGTATAACCAATAGGAAAACAGACAAATATTTGAAAAAATACCCAAAACCAACCAAACAACAAACATGAATTTCACTTAAGATTTACAGAGACTGCAGGCTCTTTCTTGCATCAAAGGACCATCAATATGTAAAGCTGAATATCATGAAAGATCTGTCCACAGGATAGTGCATCATCACCAACAAAAACAACCTCAGAGGATGAGTATCTGACACCCAGCAGCTCTTGCACTACACAAAGAGATCCTGGCCAGACCAAATACAAACACTGCTCGGTGTTTGGATATCAGTATTCTGATATCACTACATAGTGAGTGAATTACGTGTATGAGAATGAGTGGAAGCAGGTAAAATCAACATCATCGTCCCCTTCCATGAGACCCTACATTTGAATTTCATTACATTAGATCTTTCACAAGTCATCTTCCAAATCAGAGTACATGGTAAAAAAAACAAACACAATAGTCATAATTAAACTGTGAATTATTTTCAAGTTTTTAATACATAATTGAATAAATGGTATAAATTAAGTCAGCAAAATTAATTTTTCTGCTCTTTCAACTGTACATTTAATTCATTGTCATAAAGCTCTCAACAAAGCAGACCAATATTATCTTATTTCTAAAAAGTAACTGTTGCTTTGCTAGAAGCTAACCTGAATTTCTGTTTTGAAGACCATTGCCATTATTTGCTTAAGGACAAGATGTACCCTCTCCAAAAGACAGCTACAGACCCAAGGAAAACACTAACTCACAGCAACTCATTAAACCATGGAGAACCAAGACTCTTTCTTTTGGGTAAGTATTATACAGGTTTTTTGTTACTGACAGAAAATTTGTTTCAATTCCTACTTTCTACTTAAATGCAAGGATTCTTTTCTGTGCTACAGAAACATTCTCCTGTACACAATAACACTCTACCAAGAATGCAAAATTTCTTTTTTTGCAGAGCACAGGTAACCAAGGGAGTAAGGAGTTTTCAGCATAGACCAAAAGCTATTTCATTTCACTAAATACAGCCACTAAATATTGATTTACCTATGGAAGAAAAGTTTCAAGCTACTCACTCTCATACAATGCTAACAAGTAATGCACAAGTATTTTATATTTGTTATATTACACGTAAACACAATAAGTCACCATAAAAACAAATAGAAATCTTACCTTTTTCTGGTACCAAACTATAGCATCAGTTACTTTGGACGCCATTTATTCCACTGAATTCACAGAGTCATTTTAGGCTGTTAACAGAAAGAGACAGAACTTTACTTCCACTTCCCTATGAAGGCCAAAGAGGGAATGCAGAAACACTCCCGTTACCTGCAAATAACTGAACAGCTGTATTTACTTTACACATTGCCTCATTTCTATTTTAGTAAGAGTTTGGGCTTTCTCCTCTAGGCAAACAAAAAAATCCGAATCTGCTGCTACAGGACATCAAAAGACCCAGTTCTGTCCTTCCTTCCCAGTAAAACACACAGGCTGCACAGAGATGATCTGTCATTGTCTTACAAGTGTTTTATTACATGCAGCTTTTTGGGTTTTTTCTGATGAATAAGCAACCCACAATTATTAGCTCAACACAGTACTTTGAAGTCCAGAATAATTATAAAATGCAAGAAAAATTCATACAGACTATTAAACACACTTGGAGAAGAAAACAATACCAGTGCTAGAACTTCACTAACCATCAAATTAATACCCTCATGAAAACAGTAGACCAAAACTAAGTCAAAAAGTTAAAACTAAGGAAAAATTCTATGGTTGTTTTAATAGTAACAAATAGCAATACCATCAGTTAATCTTTGATGCCACTGTAATAATTAGTTTTCAGTATGAAAAAACCCCCCACAACCCAAACTTTCAGCCTATGTAAAATATTTTTATCTTGAAACTAATTTTTACAGTCTTCTTTTGTGTAATCAGTCAGCCAGAGTTCATTAAAATAAAGAAAAAAAACCCATAAAAAGCCTTCAGGTACATCTGTGTCTCCCTCATATTGGGAAGCCCAGAACTGGACTCAGCATCCAGGTGTGGCCTCACTGATGGCAAGGATGTGGTTAAGGATGTCATAAGGATGGCAGTGGCTTAGTCCCCAAACACCAAATTATGCATCAAGCATTTGCCAAGACCCATCTTGTGTAAAAATATTACACTTGCTATACGATTGTCAGTATCAACAATAATATTACACCTTATATTTCTTCATTAAGAGGAAGCAAGAATTATTAACCTGTAGGCAGTTCTTACAGTAAAAGATTATTTGGGATCTACCTCCTGACTTAAAGACATTTGTTTACAGCTTTTACACAGATAAGAAAGGCAAAGAAAAATGCAACATTCAACACATGGGATGGAAACCAAAACTGTATAAGAGATTAAAATGAGTGTCTTTAAGAAAGACCTAAGCATTAGAGTAACTCATGACACTTTACTGTACATTATTCATCACCAAAAATTTCAGGGTTTGGAGTGGTTTTTTTTTTCAGGTATTAACCATATGAAGTTTAGCAAGGAAAGTGCCACATTCTGCACCTGAGACAACTCTAACTGTGTATAAAGACTGGGAACAAGAGGTTGGAGAGAAGCTAGAGAAATGGACCTGGGAGTCCTGGTCTGTGGACAGCTGGACATGAGCCAGCATTGCCCTGGCAGCCAGGAGGGCCAACCCTGTCCTGGTGACATCAGGCACAGCATCAGCAGCTGGGCAAGGGAGGGGATTGTCCCCTCTGCTCTGGGGTGACCTCACCTCGAGTGCTGGGGGCAGTTTTGGGCACCACAACACAAAAAGACATTAAGCTATGAGACAGCATCCAATGGAGGGCCACATCCATGGGACTGTCCTGTGCAAGGCCAGGGAGATGGACTTGATCCTTATGGCTCCCTTCCAATGCAGTATGAATCTATTTATTTAAAAAATGACCCTCCAAAAGACTCAGTTCTGCACTGACATTTGTTCATTCTTCTCTGATTTGTGCATGGACATACTCCTATTTTATACAGCACATTACTTAAAAGATATAAAAAATACTGCCTTTAGTTTGGACATGCAGCATATACACTATAGTACAAACCTTCAACAAATGGATTGATATTATATCAGTGCCTGAGAATTTCTAAGAAATATAATGCCATACATGTTCATGTTTCCCAAACAAACCTATTTAAGATGTCTAACAGTGCAACTCCAATATCTTTTACACAACTTCAGATAAAACTACAACTCAAGAGGAAGAAATGTCAGTCATTGAAAATTCCAGAAATATCAGAACACTGACGACTGGTGCAACTGAGCGAGCAAACACCTCAATTTTTCCACTGCTGAAAGTATCGTGTAAGTCACATCAAGTCAGTTAAAGCTGACTTTGACTGTCAACATCTATAATTGTTTCTGATCTATTTGCTTCTGATAAGAGAATCTGTTTTTCTAAGAGCAACTATCAATTATTAAGAATTCATTGGCACAATAAATATAAAAATACTATCACATAAAAGGAAGGAGTCCAAAAGAGAATCTGACATAACCTGGCGTATCACATAGACTGATCACTTCTCTTTCTCACCCATACAAAGCTTACAACAGGACTTGCTTTCTTATTGGAAAAACTCTTCAATTGAACTTGACTTTAAAAATCCTTTGCTACATTGGACTCAAAAGTGACATAAAACCCTTCCTCACACACAAATGGCCTCCACACACACCACCTACATCACACAGTCACAGTGACAGCAGTTCACGGCTACAGAGGTGTCAGTGCAGGAAGGGGCCACACAGATACTGACCACATTTACACACACACCTTCCCTGCCTTCATGACCTCATCTTGGAGGACCTTTAACTCCTTCTCATTTCTCTTAAATAACACCCCTCTCAAATACAATACACCCTACTTCCTACCAGCCTAATCACAGGATGAGAAAATGGTTGGAACAACTCATTAACAGCAGTAAAGAACTGCTGAACCTGGACAGAAACCTTGCCCTCAACAGCTACATTAACTTGATGTCTTTCTCCAAGGTCAATGATTTTTCAGGAAACCAAACATTAACTCATGAATCCAAGACTTCGAACTGTGTCAAATATGGCTAAAAATGGATCAGCCATTTTAAAGGCAGTAACCTTTGTTTGCAGTAGCTTTTCAATTCACTCAAAAATCCTTTGCCTCAAGAAAAAATTACCTCACAAAACTATAAAGCAAATACAAAGAAGCAGTTTTATTTGATCTCTATCAACAAACCTGTTATTTAGATTTTCATGGTTTTCATATTTTTAAGAAACTCTCTGCATTAAATCCTCCATGGAATCAATTTTTGTGGCATTTAAAGCTTATTTGCACACATTTGCATAAACAAATGCAAAGATGATGCTTACAAAAGTAAATATGACAAAATCATGGGATGGATGTCTCAAAACAGTTTGGTGTGCTAAGTAAAAATACCTCTACCAGGAAATATCACATGCTTCAAGTGCTACACAACCATTTCAGAGACAGCACAGTAATAGAAGGTGAAAAGGTTTATTTAATTATTTCTGTACAGTGTTTCTGCTTGCAGGAGCTGGGATTTATCTGTGGTTTGGTTTTTAGTTTGTCTTTAGGTTTTGGGGGGTTTAATGAGGTGAAATGAGACATTATGGGTTCAATAGACTCAGCCTGAAGCTAGCTTATCTGGGTGAGGGATGGATGAAAACAATTCAAGGCACTTCAGCTGCAGCCCTGGCTCTATCTGCCCACAGCTCACTGAAAATCTTAGACTGGAGACTAAGTATTTTAGCAATTTCAGAACTCTGCATATCCTTTACAAGTTACTCTGTCATTCATGTTTCCAAGTGACATTGATCCTGAGGTCAGCATGTAAAAGCCTGGCTCTAAAGCTCATCAGCATCAACCAGGTAAAAGTGAGTAAGTGAAAACAGCTGATAGACAAACACAAGCAGGACAGAGCAGTGCCTGTTCTTCTGCCTGGCTCTCCCCTCATAATCCCTGGACCCAGCCTTCAGTTCCATGTCCTGTGTCAAATACCTGCATCTAGGACAGGGACCAGCTTAAGCGCTCAGCTGTACAACGTCCCGTGCAGAGTAATTACAGCATAATTAAGTTAATCTTTACTAGCTGAAGAATAAGAGCAACACAAAAAATACTCCCAACTTCAGAGATTAGACAGAGCATCCAAATATAAAATCACGATCACAACATCTAACATTCAACAGAGCTTTCATTACATTTCCATCAAAATCACAGTTAATGCTATGAATAACTAGCAATATTTTTTAATCAAAACCTCATTACTTTCTTAAGTAATAGGCTTAATAGAGAGCACTACCTAGTTTTGGTGGTCCCTGTTCAGAGGTGGGGTTTCTTAGCTACTTCCCAGTTCAGGTCATAATCATATTACACAATACACCTTGCAATCAAATTAGCAGTTTCTCAAAAGCCTCAGAAATTTATGTTTAGATGTCTTTAGGTAGCTAAGAGCTCATGCAAGCCCCACAGTACTGCAGTGCTTATTGAGTAAGATAGGATTTAAATAAATTCAAAGTATATTTAGAAATTTTACTCATATCTACAGGCCAGGTTTTGGCGACCCTAGTCAGACATAAATGTATGTATCTCTAAATGACAGTCTAAAGCAATCTGAACTGACAGAAGTTCAGAACAAAACTGTGCTCTTCCATAGTGACAAAGAAAAAAACCCAGGTTTTTTTAAGAATATGTAAGTCTAAGCAGTGTCAACTAGCAAAAGAACATAATTAAAAATACAACACAAGCAAGGACGCATAGGCAAATAGTTGCTTTTCTTGCCTGTAAACACTGTGAATCACTAAGTACTTCAAGGAACCTGTTCCCCTTATAGCAATCCCAGCCTGAATGGTCAAGACACCAACCAGCTGTTGAGTCAAGACTTGAGTGTCCTTCTCAACTCATTATGATCATAAACTGATGAAGCAATAAAGTTGCATGTTCACTATACATCATCAGAATTAAAATTGCAAAACAAGTTGCTTTTGTCTCAAATGTTTTTTAAAAAGCCATCGATTTTTAGTACCTTCAGGAAATTAAAGGCAGTTTTAAAAAGGTTATCATATAAAGCCATGAGAATACTACAACCTGGTTTCAACTGCTTTCCAAGATAGAACTGTTTTACCATTATGTTAGATCCTCCATATTGCAGTTTCACAATCACAGGCATAATTTCACTAAGATTCCCTGGCATGCAGAGTAAGAAAATTCAATGAATCAGAAGAGTAAAGACTATGGCTTAAACTAATAATTTTATAGCAACATTTGTATCACACAAACTCTCTTAAAGCATTACACTTATTCATGCACAGCTAGAAAACAACTTTAATGAAGGAAAAAAGCCTCACTTTCTAGGTTCAACATCAAAATACAAGTTAACATTATCATCAAATTGCTGACATTATTTGATACTTTAAGTTTAAACGAGCCAAATAAACAGCTGAGTCACATGAGGCATCCGCTGTTGACTGAAAAGCTGATTCTGCCATGAGTAACAAACCAAGGGAGGTATCCCTGTAATGCAGATACAGCACTAAACTTACCAGGAGTCATCCTTGCTCCACTCAAACCCAGGGGAGTTCTGCCACAAAGAACAGGATGAAAGTCATAAAGCAATGCTCCAAAAGAATCATTACTTTTAATGTGCATTACACACAAACCATTAAACCTACATCTCCTTTTTGAAAGGGAACATCAAATACCAAGCAATGCACTCACTGTTCTTTTTAAGTACTTTATCTATGCATCACTGTTCTCAAAACAGCATTTCAGAATTGCAAATTGTATACAAGCAAATGAGAAACTTGTCACTCCCAGGTTCACACCTTTCAGTGGAAGTTTTATCATGTTCCTTCCAGCTACCCTTAAGAAAACCTGCAGCAGTCAAAACAGAAGGAAAAAAGTCAAGTTAAATTAAAAAAAAACCAGACACTACTAACCAAAGGACGATATCCAGCAACCAGTATGAAAAGTACTCTTCCTGCCATGCTTGCCAAGCCCCTCCAACTCATCTTGCAACCCATAGTCATAATAGTTTGTAAATAAAAAGGAATTAACATACTTGCTTTCCCCAAGGAAGACCAAAAATTCTGCTAAAACTGGATACCAGCAGTCCTAGGATGCTGCTCATGAGAGTTAATGTTCAAACTCTGCCCTTCACGCCATCTCAAAAAAACCCCAAAACCCCCCAAAAAACCCTGAAAACCCAAAATACAATCACTCTCAAACAATTGATTTTAAAAAAATTTAACATCCCTAGATGCCTATTTCAGGAGGTTTTTGTTTGATTGAGCAGGTCTGTTCCATCAGGCCAACAGCAGCAACAATAAGACATGAATCAGATCCTATGCTGGCTGCTGTGTTCTTTATGAACAGAGATGTACCAAACATGTGATTTATGATGAGAGACAGACATGTGGCAGCGTGTCCATGCCTGCCTGTGCCTCCAGTAAGATGTCAGATGCTGAAAAGCTGATCCTTTCTCAGGCCTCGGTATTCTGTCCATAAACCACTGCATCTGACCCTATTTCTGCTGCTGCCTATTTCCTTATAAGCTCATGCCCTTGATCACTCACCAGCCAAAGCAGGAAGCTATCACAGACACAGCACAGAGCATGCAGTGAGAACCAGCTTTCAAAATCTGATTGGAAGTAGACTCAACTTATTCACCTTCGCTTCCACAGCAAATCCACCAATATCTGAAGCAACGAAGTGCCACACAAAGTAACTCTCACCCAAGGAATACTTGTTTTGCCAGAGAATTACACAACTGTCTGAAATAGCAACAAAATGTTGACTAGCAGGATTTCTGAGATTTATTTCAGGTTCTGGTAAAAGAACACTGCGTGCAGTTGTTGCAACTGCTGCAGCCATTTCTGGAATGTCTGCCCTCAGCCTTAAAATCTGTGCAAATTTCCTAATTTTGTTACATAACTGGTTCATGGCTCCATTTGAAGTAACACAACACAATCTCATAGATACCTTACTCAAAATAGAGGGGAAGGACTCTGAACTGAGAAGTCCAAGATTCTACACCTCGCATAATTTACTTTTGAGCCTGCTGCAGTATTTATTAATTAGCAAAAAGCTTTCAATATTTAAACACATTCTGCTGTTCAATGAAGTAGAAAAATCCAAGTCTTTAAAGAGAACTATACTCAAGTTAATTTTGCTTCTTATCTACTATAAGAAATGTCAGTTTCAAAATTCTCACTGAATACAGTAACTGCTGTCAGCACACTGGATCTACAAGCCATTTCTGAAAATGCTGTATCTTTTTAAAAAAATTAAATAAAAAANGTTCCTTTCTTCCTTCTTGAGATTCTTAACAGTAATAAATCTTGCTCACTGGAAATACTGACTTGTGTTTAGGAAGACATGTTTATCTGTCACCAGGCGCTGCAGAGCAGAGTTGTGGTTTCTTGATGACTACAGTCAGGAAGCCGAAAACCACTCCTAAATCACCAAGTTAGCATCATGTTCTACAAATAGTTATCCAGCAAGTTTTTGAAGCAGCTGAGGCATGAAGTGGCTGAGCTGTCAGAAAAAGCTGCTGTCTCTTGTAACAGCCGCCGTTCTGTAGGAACACAGTTGAAAATGCTGAGCTTCTATTCTTAAAAAAAAAAAAAAGTCTCTGGAGTGATCCAAGCAAGGAATTGCAGAGTAACAAGCCTTACATGTGTATCTGGCAAGGTCCTCAAAACAATCATTAAAAATGGAACACCACTATACCTGAAAGACTATCTGATAGGGTCTAATCAGCAGTCTCTACACAGGAAGATCATGTCTCAGTCTATCAGTATTTCTGGACATGTCAAACTAACTGATAAACAA
>VXBB01005716.1:334460-382977 GCA_013399915.1 Illadopsis cleaveri
GGCGGCATCGCCGTCTAATGAGAGCGCGTGCGAGGCGGGGCTGCGCTTGACCGACGGGAGGCGGGGCCGAGGCGGGGCCGCTGTGACGGACAGCCCCTTCACCAATTGGTGACGGGGGCGGGGCTCCAGCCCGACCGGCCTCCCGCCGGGAGGCGCGGCCCGAGATCGAGGGGCGTCACCGAAGGTTGAGGAGAGGAAGGCGGGATTAATCTGAGGGACGTCGCCATCGCCCAATGGCAATGGAGGGCGGCAGGACGCGCGTCCCCGCTGGCCAATAGTAGACGCGGGACCGGTGAGGGAGGCGGGCGGTTCCCTGAAGCGGAGCGAGAGGGGAGGGCCCGACGCCCCCTCAGCTGAGCGCGGGCCCCGCGGACCGGGGGATGCGCCGGGATCTGCGGTAGGTGACGGGCAACCAGGGGGGCTTCCGCCTCGGGGACCTCCGGCACGGCCGGGGAAGAGAGGCCTGGCGGGACAAGGCCGTGAGGCCGAAGGAGGGGCCGAGTTTGTAAATACAAAGCCGTGTTTAAATGGGGTTTTAAACCGGGCCTACCGCGGTAGTTCTTTCGAAGTGTTAAATTACCCGTACGATCGGAATAGGCTCTAAAACGGTATTTAATCGAATTGGGGTCCTGTTTAATATGGTTTCACCATAATACGAATCTCAGGATTTTTTTAAGCGATGTTCAAGGTTTAAGTCTAAATGTATAGGTTCATTGTTATCATTACTACTGAGCTGAGTGTCATGTATAAGTTGCCCTCCTCTTTATTTTTCCTTCGAAACAGGACAGAATTAGCTATCATAATATCCTCGTTATGCAGATCATCCCACCAAGGTCAGTGATGCTCCTTGGGTAGTTTCTCCTCACTGAAAATTTTCACTCCCTAATTATGTAGGTCCTGTAATAGGAGTCAAAAGCTTTTCTATTTTCACACTCTGACACCCCATCAGTATTCTCACTGAAGAGCCAGTTCAGACCTGTAGCACAGCTGCATCCTTTTCCCAGTGTCCCATCTTGTTGGGATAGTTGGGTTCCAGGAAAGAATCTGTCCATCATCTTTCTTTCAGCATGAGATAATCAAATGCTCTATGTAATCAAACCCTTCATTGTTATGTTAGCTCTATGCACAGCTCTCAGCCTTCAAAATCTGGTAGCTTTCTTTACTTGGACACTAAAACCTGAAAAGTACACTTGGATTTTCTTGAGTTTTCATCTAAAGATGCCTCTAAAACTGACTGGAGCCTTCCAGTCCTGCCCAGTCTGGCAGAGATGTCTGTTAGGTCAGAGAAAGGCAGCATAACTTCTTCCCATGCTGAAATTTCTGCCTGTTTTTTTCCAGTTGTTGCAAACTGAAAGTATTTTCAAGTGAGCAACCTTCGAATTGAGTAGCCCTATGTAATACATCTTCAGTAGCCTTGTGTTTCCTCCTGAAACAGGTGATAGCACCTTCTTTGAGTATCTGATAACCTGATACTTCTAAGAGTGTTGAGTTTCTTTTTTCCTTTCAGACCCAAGTTTCCAGTCTGTTTGGTTTCTGCTTTCTCAATTTTGCTAATAAGAGAGTCTCCTTCTTGTAGTGTTTGTAGCATTGATTTCTAGAACTGGTTTTGAAAAACATTCCCATGAAAAGAATGTTGAAACATCATTTCAGAGCATGACTCTTCACTTTAGCCACAGACTTGCACTTAAGAATATTGGAAATGTTTTCAAAATACTGTGAATACTTTGGGCCAGACATAGTAATTGTTCTGTAATCCCCTGCCAGCTGGTTTAGGTTTGTTTCTGTAACAAGAGCAAAACAATGCTATCTAAGCCTCCTCTGATATTTTTGTCCCCTTAACTCTTGAATGCTGCTTCTGAGCTTCACCTCTTCCCTAAGGAAGAGGAGGGTGGGGGTCTTGGTTCCACCCTGTCAGGAACTGGCTTTCACCAGACCTTTTGGTGATCTGAGCAGAACCAAGACTGTGAAAAGCAAAACTACAGAATCCTACTTTAAACTTCTTTTTTCTTCCTAGTTCAGCTCAGGGAACTGGCCTGCTTTGAACACAAGTGTCAGCCCCAAAACAAAGAGGGGATGCACTGACTGCAACTCCAATTTAGGTTATTTTAGGCAAAACTGGATCTTCTTATGAGAAATCCCACTGCTATCCACTAAATCAAACCCATTCAAACTTCAAACCCAGATAGAACAAAACAGTAGATCTGTTGAACTGTGTATCAGAAGACACAGATTTAAACTGTAGGATGATTTTAGTGATGTACAAAATTGTAATCCCCTCACTGTAAGGTAGCAGGTGATCTCATAACCACTTGAGACAGCAACTTTTACTTCCCTCCTTCCAGCAGCAAATCTTCTCTGAGCACAGAATTTGTTCAACTTCCTAATCTGGCAAAAAACTATCCCAGTTAAAAAGAAAAAGGTGGCAGCAGATTTCTGCTTGTTGGGTGAGTTCAGGAGCCATAAGCAGGTGATGTTGTGTGGATTGGTAATGACACAGAGGAAGCAGCAGCAGCTTCTGGGCACAGGCACTGGGGGCACAGAGGGGAAACAGCTCTTGTCCTTCCCTCAGCATCTGGTGCTGAGGATTGCATGCTTCAGAATACATCACACTATCAATAATTGAAATATTTTTGTAGTCTGGAACAAATCAAAGCTCATTTTCTTATTTCGGGTGAAATTATTAGTGTTATTAATTATTAGTGTTCTAAAGAGAATTATTTTAAAAATTACTCAATTTTTAAAAATAATTAAAATACTTATTTCAGCACCATTTCACTGGTAAAATTATTCATTTTTGTAGTATGAAATCTAGAGAAAGATCACAGTCCTTCACACTTCTGTTTTTTACACTTGTAGTGAAAGGTTTTTGGCAGATGCAGTAGTAAAACTTTCCAGTTAGGAATATAAAAACTTAACTTCCATGACTGTAGTGGCAGATGCATTTGTCTTGTTTTTCTTTCGTCATGACTACAGAGAAATTTAAATATCTTACCCAGCCAATAAACCTGTCAGCCAGTGTCTCAATACTTGAGATACCTGCCAAAAAGCAAACATTATCTGTAGCTTTTAGTAATTTCAAGATTGCTGGCTGACAGAAAGCTGGGCAGTACTCACTGGCTCAGTTTGAGCCCAGGTCACTTCAGCTGCAGCTCTGCAAACTGCAGGATCTCTCCCAGGGTTGTTGCGCTCCTTTGTGCTGGCTCGCATTTTACTGTGGTTATTTTGTTACAGAGAGACAATTGTTTTGTTTTCCAGTGTTAGCTATGAGTGCCTCAGTACTAGTGGAAAATGGATCTAAACATATTCTTAGCATTCAAAAATCCTTAAATGAGTCTGACAGCTTGTTTAGGATTAAAGTACAGTTCGTTTCACAAAATAAATTCAGATGAAGGCAGTTCCACAGCTGATTTAAGGCACTGCAAGGGAATGGTGGACTGGAACAAACACTGTTCAGCTGAGCATGGTAGTTATGAAAGTGCTGGGAAGCACTGTGTGGGTGAGGTTAGGAGTGGGAAAGCAAGAGCAAGGAATTGGTCTCTTGTATGGAATATCCCTAACGGTGGTGTAGTGCCATCTCCTGATGCCTTCCCTCCCCGTTTTGTTTTGTTAGGGGGTTGCTGCCAGCGAAGGACTTCCTCTCAAAGCTGTTTAAATGAGAATGTCCCTGGCGCAAAGAGTGCTGCTGACATGGCTTTTCACGTTACTCTTCCTGATCATGCTGGTGCTGAAGTTGGATGAGAAAGCACCGTGGAACTGGTTCCTCATTTTCATTCCCGTGTGGATATTTGATACAATTCTCCTAGTCATGTTAATTGTAAAAATGGCCGGGCGGTGCAAGTCCGGCTTTGACCCTCGCAATGGCTCCCAGAACATGAAGAAGAAGGTCTGGTACCTGATTGCCATGCTGCTGAAACTGGCCTTCTGCCTCGCCCTGTGCGCCAAGCTGCAGCGATTCACCACCATCAAACTGGCCTACGTGTTCATCCCGCTCTGGGCCCTGCTCATCGGGGCCATGGTGGAACTTGGATACAATGTCTTCTATGTACGAAGAGACTAAGCTATGCCAAGTGGTTTCCAGTGCCAAGATGGGCACCAAATTACTAAATTATTGCCATTTTGCCACAAATTTGATCTTCAAACTAGGAAGTCAAATGAGTCAAGCTGGAGACTTAAGCTAAAGCAGGCTGAAGACTGAAAGTAGACTTGTTTCATTTTTTTATTTTAAAACTCACATATGCTCTTGTAAATAAAAGTATTTGTTCAACATAAGCTGTTCTAATATGATTACTGTTATTTGTTACATGGAATAAGATACAGGTTCTTCACATGCAGGTAGAAGACCTTATCAAAGGAACCACAAATGTTCTATTCAGCACATTGAGTAATCCTAGGAAAGAGGACTAACATTTTCTGCCACTTACGCTGTAAGTCAGGAAATAACCAGTTAACAGTAATTTCCATAAGGAGCTGAGTTTGCTTTAAAAATCAGTAACAATTGACAGCAGCCAAATAAGAGCAAGAAAAGGAATAAAGTAATACACCTTTTTTTTTTTTGGACAGTGAGATTCCATTACCAGTCTAAAAACAAGCACTGTTTGCTAAGCTGCTGAAACAGCCCATAACCACCAGTATGATAGGGAACCTTAGGGAACACAGCTTGTAGCTGAGCTGTGCCAGCAGTCCTGAGGTCCAGAGAAAAGGGAGACAATGGTGATTCCTTTCCAAGTGAGAAATCACCAGGAGACTGAAAATACAGGGTGAGTTCAGTATTGCATTTGTACCTGCCCAAAGTGGTACTTGAACTCTGGTTCAAGTTTTTAATACCCAAGGATATAAAGTTTTTTGGGGGTGAAGCCCTGGCTTCATGGAGCACTGGCTCAGATGTGAGGAAATTACCTGTTTCAGGTACCAAATGAATAGGACTTCAGGAAAGAAGTGTATTTTGTGGACTAAAGTGCTCTTTCAGGAGATACAGTAACACCAAATTCAAATGTAGCAGTTATCTTGGACATTATTAACATGCATGCTGAAAGTACTGATCCACTTACAGTTCTAGAGACAGAAGTCAAGTGAAAGAAAAACAGTCCAGGGTAACAGGACATACCCAGACCAAAGTGTCTCAGTAATAAAATTTTAATTATGTACATTCAACTTCACTTGTATGTGAAAAGTCTTCCTGAAGTGTTTGGATTTACTCTTGCTGTTTCATCATACAGATGTGAGTAAAAATACAGAGGAACCATATTGTGGGAGAACTGCTGAAAGAGCTTTTATCCAAGAAAACATGTTCTATTCTAAGGCAACAAATCTCAATTCAGAATAAATCAGGTAACAAATAATCTTCCAGATGAATTTAAGTCATATTTATTTCAAAGTGGTTGACTTGTAATATCTTGCTAAAAGAGAAGCCAGGAAAAGACAAAACCAAAAGAATTCTAAACCATAGCTGTTGTTAAAAAAATGTAAAATATTTATAAACTCTTTATATTTATTCTAACAACTATCAGCTTTTACTAAGCAAACCCATGTACCCAGCCCCAAGATATGCACATCAGATAATTTATGGGGAGTGCCTAGCAGGAACAGTTGTTTTTAGGAGGCATATCTGTGCATTGTATAGTTCTGAAAAATGCTTAAGGGAAGGACCTTGATCTGTGTTCTGCCCATTCATGTGAGGTTCCTGTGGAGAACTGACTTCCTTCAGTCTTGAGTGACTTTTCAAGTAAAACTGGCCCTTGTGATAAGGATGAACTGTGGGGAGGAGCACATGGATCTCAGAACATGCTGTGAACCTGCCGGCTGCAGCAGCTGAGCGCGAGCACACGTGCAGGTGCCACAGGAACCTGTGTGGGGTGGAGAGAACGGGCTTCATCTGCTCCTTCCTCTTGGTTCTGTTCTGCAAATGGAAACCTGGCCTACTGAGCCCCTGCCTGGGAGGGAATGCCACTCCATGGCAGGCAATCTAGACCTTGTGAATTTGGTATGGCTGCTTTCAAAATGTATGGAGTGTCTAAAGCCCTACCTCCAATTCAGGTAAACTTTGATGACCCACTTAAGCAGCAGTGATACATGTACCAAGCATTCAAGCACCTCAGACAAGATGATTTTATCTGTGCACACACACACACTTACCTGTAATAGGTATGGGACCAAGCATAAAATAATACCCACAGTCCTTTCCCATCCAATGATTCTGGAAGAGTAAAATTCTAAATCCCCTTGTTCAGAGGGTGCCAGAACACCCCCATGCTGCTCAGGAGAGCAGAGCAGCTTTTCTCAGCCGAGCTGATGGTGGTAATTGATTGTTATGACATAAAACAAAAGATGGAATAACAAGAACTGGCTTCACTGGAACTGGGTGTGTTATTAGCAAGATAGGCCGTGAATGGTGAATCTGCCCCCTTAATAAACCCCTTCTCTTCCACAGATGTAACAATTATCTGAAAGTTTGGCATCTCTAATTAACTAGAATCACACACAGTCCTTAGAAATCTCCTTTTAATTGTTGCCTCTAATTCAATAGAAAAAGATCAGCAATTTCAGTGTTGGTTGTGAGTTTGGCTTATCTTTTTTAAGGTTTACAAACCTTGAAATAAATTATTTGGAAAGCTGAAGCAGAGGCTTCTTGGTGTCATACAGAAGTCACACACAGGCAGATGGAAGTGCTCAACTTCCCAAGTTCCTTGTTCTTACAGGGCAACTTGGACAAAAGCATATCCCTTTTAAGAATTCTGTATCCTATTTAACTGATCTGAACAGTACTGAGATCTTTGTGCACACTGTGTTGCTCTTCTGCCTTATCAGAACTTCACTCAGAAGGATTTATGATACAGAGTACACTACAGCCCACTGTGACCTTTCCAGAAACTGCTGCAGGAATTAATTACATCTGTTCATAATTACGCTGTTCTCAAAGGTGCTGATGACAGCTTGGAAGTGGAACCAATGCTCCTCACACATTTTCCTAAATTTACCAACTGACCAAGTGATCTTCAGTAACAAGATAAAACAGGTGAAAAGCAAATTTGCTGAAAGTGGCAGGGGAAAGGAGAGCTCCACGCTGAGATGGCTCACACTGATTTGTGATAAAAAGGCACAAGGATGTTGTCTCAGCTCCCTGCCACAGCTGATGGGGGGCAAAGGAGAGAACTTGGCCTTCAGGAGGTTTGTTTTACATTGCAATTCAAAAGCTTGTTGAAACCAACTGGAAGGATTTCTCTGCACTGATCAGATATATTGGACATGGAGAGATATATTCCACATAATTTCTCTCTTTCCATCATTTATAGAAGTCTGAACACTTCAGCATGCATTGCAGGCAAATACCTGTTTTCGTCCGATTACAGAAAATACTTAATGCACATGTGTGAAAAGTCATGAAACTAAAATTTTCAATTGCCAATTCATACTGGGTTTTTTGACTTGTCACCATTTCAGAACAGTATCCAGTTTTGTGAGTTTTTTATACTTGAAAAATGCAGTTATGTGAGAAACTACAACAAAGTTTACCCTGAATGCTCTGAGAAAGTGTGCAGACACACACAAAATGCACTGCTGAGCACAGAGGGCAACATCAAAACCTGAACTAGCACAGACAGGAGTACACAACAATCTGAGAGATGTGCTATCAGTATTATCTTCTGACACATCTGCATCATAGTACAGAGGCAAAGTGTTTGCCTAACCTCATGAAAATTTTCACATTTCCACAGCGTAAGAAGTTGGGTGACACAACGTGGAATTAAAAGTGAAAATTATGAGACTCCCAGAAGCTCAGAATTTCAACATCAGGTGTTCCCTTTTTTAACATCAAGATAATTTTGGGAAAAAATAACATGGCTTTTCTGTAATAAAGCTCCTGAATAACTGCATCCTCAGAAAGAAGTTGTTTGAATTTACCAGCATGGAAAACATAGCACTATCATGTAACACATACTGTTTTTTAATTAGGATTGCAGTAAAAACAACTATGCTGAACTGTGAAAAGAACATTTGCACCTTTTTGCTGTAACTTTACTGGTTTTTAAGGTTTTGATGGAGTTCATCTCCCATATGAGCCTTGTAGACCTGAATGGGCCTGGGTATCAACTTGCTGCTGAAAAGCATCAGGCTGAGAACTAAGGCAACTTAAGGAATCTCTGCAGCTGGACCACTAGAGTACTGTTCAATATCAATTCTGCATTTTCTCCTTGGACTTGTACTGAAGTGGGATAAAGAATAGGAAAATCTGCAGCTCACTGACGCCATTCTCTCTGATCTGCCTTTCCTAACAAAACCAACATCCCAAGCAGATAAATACAAGAAAAGTCTCCCTACAGTGCAGAACAACAGCCAAAGAGCATGAAGCAGGAAAGCAATGAGAATGTGAGCTCAGTTCATCTGCCTTAATGTTCATCCAGGTGTTCCTTCTGAAGGTCATCAAAAAATCACTGCTTAAAGATGTTTTTTTAGTCTAAAAATTCCTTTTCTGTGATTAACTAAAACTCTCAATTGCTTCAGTTCACACTGGCAAGTACCTGAGTGTTACTCTTGCATGCTAAGGATAAAGATTTAGGAGCCTTGACTTATGTTACGTAGTCTTCCACACACAGGTCTAATTCTCAAGGTTTTCATCTCCACACACCAGGAACAGCTTTCTCTGCTAACTGCCCCACTTTGTCTCAACTGGATAAAAAAGCTCCCACAAAAAGCAGAGTCCTTAGAACACAGGCCTGAGCTGCACCCAACATGGCACTGTCATTCCAGTGGATGGCAAATTAAATAAAACACAGTATCAAAATAGCTATTGAAAAATCAAACTTGATAAAAATAGAAGTTTAAACTGCTGTTTAATCAGTGTTTGTATCAGATAACTGTACACCAAATATTAAAGGACTATTTAGGACTAACGCTCTCATCAGTAGGCTCATCTATCAGCATGACCAGAACAAGAGAAGATCAATGTTTAGCTGGCACTCAAGTACAGCACGGCTTCAAAGCAGAGATCATATCAGCATCAAAGCACAGAGAAGAACAGTGGTTAGAATATAATACACTAAATTTGCAATGTCAGTATCCCTGATGATTTTAACAGAAACAGCAACCTAAATATTGTGAAGTTAATCACTGCTTCTGAACAGAACACAAAATAACTTGCATTTTTAAGAAAAATGAAATGAGTGACTGATGGGAATCTGTTCCCCAAATATTCCCACATATGCTGCAATTTCAGTGGGATCTGCACAAAATATCAGTAAATTCTATACAATTTTAAAGTGCATTTCATCTGTTTAAGAAAGTAATAAAATATCAGCTGAACACAGTGACTCATAATCAAATCAAACATTCTTGACAGTCATTCATAGCAAAGCATAAAGCAGTGAAAATTTGTCCTTTCTATTTCCAGCTTGGACACATCCTGGTAAGGTACAGGTGCTGTGCTGCCTAAACACAAGGCTCTCCACGTACCTGACCACTACAAGAAAATAAATTAAATGACACTTGAGAAGCTCGAGGAGTTCTTTGATCTCTTGATTGGAATCAGTACAGCTTTCAGCCTAGCAGGGTCACGTGGTAGTGTACTATCTTACAACAGTTCATTTTGCCAATGAACAAGGAAAAATCATGGATTTATTTTGGTCAATTCAGCATCTTATTCACATGCAGATATTAGAAAACAGTCATTTTGATAAATGAATACCAGTCTTGTGTTTCTTGGAAGACTTACTCAATTTTCCAAATCTGTAATGTTCAGATCTCTTTCACAGCATTCTACTATTTCAGATTTCCATTTCCTACATCTTTTGAAATTCCAACTTATTTACTGTGCACATGTATATCCACTTAAAAATGAACTTTATTAATTGCCAAAGAATTCTTTCACAGATGAAGAATTAAATCATCACCCTCTAAAATAATACTTTAATACTAGATAGAATTAATGTTTCAGTGAAAGTAGTATTGAAATATTCGCTATAATAACAAGGAAGGGAGAATCTGCATGCCAGCAGTACCTGTAATGAAAATGTTCTTTCAGAGTCAATTTTCAGGCATTTGAAGGGCTGGGGATGACACAACACTGAGTAACACTTGTATGTAACACATGAAGTCAGTCGCCAGTGAAATGCAAAAGATCCAGTAATATTAAAAGAAAAAAAAAAATGTTGCTACCCCCTTGAAAGCTTTTTTAGCAATTCTAACAATGCAATTCTTTGCTACCCAAAAATATGTACCAGGATCTAGGAAAACATCTAATTTTCTGCACATCATGTTATTAACTGGAACACCACTGCACGTGCAGGGAGATAGGAACAGCACCAATGGGCTCGGGCAGCTCTCTCCAATCTGCACAAGAACAAAGGCCAAGAGAGACAATGAAAACACTGGAGATTTCAGCCAAAATAACCGAGATTTATATATCACCAAAATCCAGAGAAGGGGGAAAAGCAAGGACCAATTTCAGTACAGCAGAACACATGAAAGATTTATTGCTAAAGCAAAAGTCTGAAGTTGTATGCAGCAGGAATAAAGGCTGTAGCACATGATGGAAGCAAGGCCTTTGTCAGACTAATGAACAATTTGGGAGGTGAAATTCTCAGAAAAAGTACTCCCCTCTCAAAGGACAACCTCATTAAAATGAACACACCGCAGGAAGAGGACAACACTTCTTTTAAACCTTTTCTTTAAAAAGGAAAAAGTAATGCAGCCAGTCAGCCCAGACTGCAGACATCTGTAAATGCAAAGAGAGGTCTGGTAGCCATTGATAATCCTATTATGGTTCAAATTCTGTCTGCAAGAAATTCTGCCTAAAGTGAGAATCTAGTCTGTCTCAAAAAACCAAAAGAACACATAAAAACTGCAAAAAAACCTGCCACTTTAAAAAAATCTCTTGAAGTTCTGAAAGTGGTAAGAAAAAATGGGTTGAATATATGGCCACTTCAGAAGCAAAATCTCAGGACTAAGATACCTGAGCAGAAGTTCAAGACCACTGAGCAGGTCTCCAAAAGAAAATAAAGTTCTACTCATAAGTGTAAAGTTGTATTTGCTAATAATTTTCAAATATTTATTACTTCTGTTTGGACAGGGCCTATGCTGCAGAAAGTTGGCAGCTGTCCTGGGGGATGTACGCCCACACTTCACTAAAATCTGACAGGTTACCCAAAATTACTTGAACCCAAACGAATGGCTGGCGTATGCATGACCAGCACACTGGTAAGACTGTTATTCTGAGTCAACTAAATAGTTTTGGGAGTTTGTTTTGTGTGTTTTTTATTTTAAAAAGCAGCATCTGGTATGGGTTTGACCCATATTTCTAAGGGCCAGCCTGGCAGAAAAGTGGCTATAATTAATTTGAGCCACACACAGATGCCTGAGAAACTTCAGACACCCTGCTACAATCTGGCAAGGCTGGTTTTGCTAAAGCTGGAGCCCTCATTTATCCCACCTGCAGAGCTGCGTGCTTGGTGCAAACTACAACCTGCAGCTCTGCTCTGTTGCTGTTCTCCCATGGGCAGCACAGAGAACAGGAATGGAAGGCCGAGTCACTGTATGTGGATGTTCATGAAGCCAGAGATTACAGGTGGAAGCATTATTTCCAGAAAATCCAGAAAACAATAAAGGGAGCTGAGACCACATTCCTGCTATAAGGAAGGCTCTAATTCTCACATGAACAAATTAATTTTTTCAGATCAGAATCTGCTAAAGCAATAACTTACCACATCACACATGAACCATTTGCTCATGGCAAAGGGGAAAGCAAGATCCCTGAGGCTGAAAAACTGCTAGTAATCTCTTAGCCAGCATTAAAGAAAACAGCAGTAAGACTTAAGGACGTATTAGCCACATCCAAGAGACTCACATTTCTATTGCTTCTCTAATACATAATTATGGCTATGTAGGAGTAATGTTTAGCAATTCAAATATTGATTTAATTAATAGTTCCTTGACAGACCTATTTTGGATTAAATCAGTCAGGGCACTCATCTAACAAATAGCTGATTTTAGTGCCATCTGTGAGTATGCAGTAACATTTTAAATTTTAACAACCTATGAGGAAAAAACATTTACAACGGAAGGACCTCAGGTAGTTGAACTGGACATCGCCAGAAAATCACATTGTTCTATTGCTACAAATGAAGCCAAAGTGACCACTAAGTGCATCAAAGTTTATAAACTGGGTACTTAAGGATGTACAACTTCCAAAAATGTTATACAGAAAATCCTAACAAAAATCAGAGATACAGAGGGCTTTGGAAATAATAGGCCTTGGATCTGAAGTTTTATATATTTAGCTGAAGGACAGGCTGGAGGGCAGTTTACTGCTGTGTGCAGCTACCCAAGGGACGTATCATTCAGCCGTGTTTGAACCACACAGGAGTACATTACACAGAGAATAAATAAGTTAAATGACACAGCTACCAGATCAGATGCTAGCTAGCCTCGAAATTCTCTTCCCTCAGAACACAACTTAAAAGAATCCAAGTGTTCCATAGATGGGGGAAGAGAACAGTTAACTTGGACACTGCTGTTACTTTCTTAATGAAACACCTCTTGCTTCCACACTGTGACTCAGGAGGAACCTTCCCACTACACATATTGGCAAGCCTCTTTATTGCCTGGCACCATCAGCACAGGGAGCAATTCAAATCCAGGTATGTCTCTGTGAATTACAGGTCACTGCTAAAGTTGAGGCGTTTTTAGCTTGGTAAGTAACCATTTAAATATTCTTTTAATTGCAGTCAGATAACAGATTTGAGGGAGTGGTTGCTATTTTGGCTTGTTTTGTGGGTTTGCTGGTTTTTTGGTTGGGTGGCAGTTTTTTTATGTGAAATGGAACTGTCTGAACTGTGCCTTGGGCAGGGCCAAGAGGCAAAGCCCAGGAGGGAGTTTGTTCCCTTGCACCAGCTCATCTAGAGAGATGCAGGCAGGTACTGGTAGCGCTCCTGGAGCCCACTGCATGTCCAACTGCCCTCCAAACAGCCAGCTTGTCTCCCTGTTCCACGTGAATATCTGACAGCAGGAGTTTGGGGCGTGCCTGGAACGAGCACCCATAAGGAATTGTGCGAAGAGAGGACTGATTCTGCTTTCTGACTAATCTACATTTACAAAGATGCCTCAGCTCTACCTCAGTTTGCTACAGCTCCTCACCCTCAAGGCATAAGGGCATCCTATGCATTAGTGGCAGGTAGAAACATAACCACTAAGAGAGGCAGTTGAACTGAATTATTTTTTGCAGACCCAAAAATAAAACCAATCTGTTATTATGAACCTTTATTAAGCGGCTCACATTTCAGTATAAATCACACTAAAAAGATTCTTAAAAAAGATATTTACACTACAGTGCTGACACATTTAAAATGAAAAAATTGGTATAAATAAGCTCTATGGAAAAGCCTGGAATTGTCAAAAAGAATTCTGGCTCATCTTACAAAAAATATATATGTTAAATGTCAGCTCTACTCTAAAACCTACAACTCAAAATTATTTAAAGACTTCTTTATGTTAAACCTGCAGTGTTTACAGTGCATCTGGCCCTAAGTGCTTTGATACTTTCACAGTTATGGACAGGCACTGAGGAATGTTACAAAGCTACATAACTATTTTCTGTAACAGATGCGAAGACAAGTTCACAAACTTGCCTCACAATTTATGATCTTTACATTATTACATCATTAAGTTTAAAAAGGAATTTAAAACCATATATACAAATTTAGCACAAAAAATCATCCTCTCTTTGTCCATGCAATTTTGGATATGATGAGCTAGGTTGTCTTGTATCATCTGGATGTACATGACCTCCAGAGCACAACTTGCCTTGTAAGTCCTTGTTGCCAGGTTCAAATTTAGAATCCATTTCCAACTTTAGTGATGTCAACTCAACGTGATCCAGCCTAGCCTGAACATTCTGTCCCCCGACGTCATTAGGTGTCTTTTCAGCAAGATCAACATTCATGGGCTCTTCTTTTACTTGGAAAGATGCAAGAGGTTCATGTTTTACTGGCAAAAATTCCTGCTGCAGGTACTTGGCCTGCAGAGCATCTGGAAATTTGGTGTCTTCAGAGGTCTCTTTGCTCATGGTACAAATTCTGTCAGTCTGAAGTCCGACAACTGAAGACTTGGGGTCTGCAGAGGTCCCTGCTTCAACAGTACTTGTGTTTTGAGAGAGTTCTTCCTCTGAATGATAGAGCTTGAGCCGGATGTGCCAAGCCAAACTACACACAGCTGAAACTGTTTTGAACTGGTGCACAACATTCCTTGGGATGAAGTAAATGTCATTATCGAATAACTGGATTCTGGCATATCGAATGCCTTCCCTTCGCAGTTGATTAAGCTTCGCATCATCAACCCACTGGACACACTGTAGGGAAAAGGTGGGGGAAAGGTAAAAACTCTGACTTAGTACTCAGACAACACTGACCATCAGCTCTCAGTGTGCTTACCTGTGAGAGTGGAGGCTCATGCAAATCTAACTGCATTCGCTGAACTACCTCCAAGAAATCCTCAGCATGAAAACAAATTACATCTTTGGTTATACGAGGCTGCTCAGACCTACAGAAGAGTAAGAAGTGCACAGTCAGAGGCTGAAACTACCATGCTGCAGAAAATAACAAAAAGTCAAAAATTTTAACTTAAAAAGCTCAACAATTCTACCATAACCTACATTTTTAAGAAAAAAACTTGATCAAAACAGTTAATTCTAAAACACAGCCTCATTAAACTGGTTAAACAAATTAACTACAGTTTCTTTAAAAGTGGAAGTAAAGGCAGCAATAAAAAGCCAACAAAACACAGTTTTTCATTTCTATTTTTCTGTTTTTAACTGGCCTCTTGGCTGTCTAGATGCTGAAAGACAGCTGTCCCAGATAGACTGGGCTTACTCTGTCAGCACTCCAACACAATGCACCCATCAGGTACCTGAGCATGCAGCAGTCTGACTGGCAGCACTATGGCAACCACTGCTCAGCATCTCAGCTTCAAACATCAATCACCTCAGAGACAGGAGTAAAAGCTGAACCTATATTAAGCTGCCACAATGCCAGTAATCAGCCAATACTGGCATCCTCCACAAAACACCTCTTAAAAATGCATCCCTATTTATGCTCACTCGAGAGAGCTACACAAGAGCGAAGTCTGAATCAGTGTCTCCATATTCAAATTGTTAGGAGAAACATCTCTGTTCCAAAGCATCTCTCCCAAAGAAATGCACACCATTCATACAGCTCCTCTGGAGACATCATCTGGAATCAGCTCACAAAAGGCAAAGGCAGCTACAATCCTTGTAACTTTCTGATCTAGAGGGATGTTTGCATTTTAAAAGGATTTTTTTATATTTACATGTGATGACACGAAGATTTCATTTATAAAGGATAAAGCTCACACTGGAGTAGTTTTGCAAGGACAGGTTCTTAGCCAGAAAGAATCTGGTTAAAGATTTCTTTCCTTCCTCCTCTGGAGTCCCCTGGGCTGACAGGAATGCAGCACCTCCTCAGCCTGTAATGGGCACAGGCTGCACATCCAGGCGCTGCCCATCGGGACCAGGGACTGGACCCAGGGATCAGCACCACAATCCACTGCTGCTGAAACATTTCAGAATCTAACAGATGTTCAAGAGCCCTTTTTAAAAAGCAAGATGATCACCTATTTCTGTATAAAGATATATATATGTCCTGTTATTATTGTTCTAGGAAGCAGGCAATGATGTACACTTCATCCAGGCTTTTTAAACACAGGAGATATGTTTATTTTATTTAAGTCAAGACCTCAATAAAGCAAAAAATAACTAGTCTGAGGCTATTTTCAGGAGAAAAAAAAAAATATCCCAGATCAACTACTGAAAGTATGCTAGGAAGAATTTTCAGACCACGTATTTTACTTTTGGTTTTACAATGATTAAAATGTGTCTGTGTATTTTGATCTATATACTCCTGAAGAGGATTAAACACTGAAAGCAAAAAGCTTCAGAAACACTTTTAGTAAGTGTCATTAAAAACATTAACTACATTTATCTACCTTTTATAATGCAGGTTGGTTCTTTTTTTGAAAATACGAAATTGCATTTGGAGTCCCCAGTATTTGTAAATGAAGTTAAGGCTTCAGATCAATTGAAAGAATATTTTGCACACTTAGAGAACTTCAATCCAAATCAATGTGTTTTCCCAGCAGTGTCTATTCTGGTTTATGCATTGCCATTCCTAGTCTCAGTCCATATATATCTGTCCAAGAGGATGGATCACCAGCTCTGTGCTGCAATTCTGTCACAGAATTGTCACAACATTCCCTTTGCAAACAACTGAGAAAAAATACCATCAGATAATTTTAAATTCAGTATTTGCAGATTTTATCTTTAGCACAATTTTGAGATAATATTTTGGAAAACCTTTAATATAGGTATTATGTACCTACGCCCAAGCAAAACTGCAGCACAGAAGTTCAGTTAATGTCCAAAAAGACATTAAATGAAAACAAAACACAAGATAACTTCAGAAAAACACATTTAAGCCTCTACTAGAGAACTGCTGGAACTGGTTTTGGCAGTATTTTTTTTTCCCCTTAACCCCATTCTTCAAAAGGATTGGATTCCTTTTGCTGTGACTTTTCAAAACAGATTCAAAACTAGTGTTACCATTAATATTTCTGGCCTAATGCATAAAGACTGGCAATATATAACAAATTCCTGTGATCATACAGAGAAGCACAACTTCAGTCTCCAGAACACAAACCTGGAAGCTGCTTGCTGAAGCACAGGTTTCATTTTGCCAACAACAATGCTACAGAGTGCCTTCTGCTGTCCCTGTAAAAACCCACTCAAATTTCCCACATAAAAATCTTACAAATTTCGGTAATTTAAAATTTCATGGGCACTTCCTAAGTTCTAAAGCTCACTTGGTATCACCTATGAAAATGGCGTTAGGTAATCAGCATGATCACACCTGCATTTATCAGATTTTAGTTCAATCCTTAAAATGTTTGCTAGTAAGAGTTCTCCTGTAAACTGTAAACACTCAAAGCAATAAAAAGGAGATCAAAATACAGTAATTTTACAAAATACCCCAAATCAAGATCCTATCACACTTGGGAAAGGATAAATAGTTTTTTCTTCTTCAAAATACTGTATTTTGTTCTCATGTCTGTCCTGTAGCACCATAACCTGCTTTTTGCTTTTCAACATTTCTGTTCCTGTCTGTTCTGAAAGACACCATTTATCCCACCTAGCATTAACATTCATCCCTATCAACTAGGAAATAAATCTTTCTTTCTTTTAATCTACAGCAACTTTTAAAGCTCTTCTTGCACACTCAATCCATTTTTATGGATTTTGTTCAGGCAGCCCAGGAATTGTTTTATTTTCTGCTCACAGAAAGCATTTTTATATACATTATCTCATCACTAGAACATGTGCATTTTTACTGCCATAGTGCCTTAATCACCCCAGAATATCTCCAACTTTCCAGGTTGGATCAACTACTCAAACAGATTAAAAAAAGAAACAAAATAAAACTGAACAAAAATAAAAACCAGATTTTTCAAAACTTGCATTCATGTTGTTTCCTTTAAAATAAATCTACCCACAGATTGCAAATTATGGCAAAACTAATACCTGAAACAATTTTGATGTGCTACATTAATCAATGATGCTTCGTTATCATAAGCCCTGATCAGTTCTAATCATATAAGTACACTGAAGTGGTTTTTCAAAATGATACAAAAGTGGAAAGGAAAAGCAGGAATTATAATTTAGGCCAAATCAAGCCTGGAATACATAATGTTTATTGTGCTGCTTGTGTTGTATACTTTACTCCTCTCCATTCATCAGGCAAAAATTTTTTATTCTGAATAAAAAGATACATTTTCAGTCTTTACACTGAAATGAAATGCTGATATTTCTTTTTTATTCCCCAAACTGAAGGACTTTCAAGTATGCTATAAAGCTATAGGATGAGAATGGGAAGTTCCCAGACACTTAAATTATTATCAATTCAACGTCTTCATTTCCACAAACATCCAAATTCGGGGAGTGGGGGTTCATTTGGTTTCTTTACTTCCTCTGCAAGTCACTTTCTCAAATGTGCAAGGTGTAACTTAAAATACTCAGATCGATACAGTTATCTCAGCTCTTGACCTGCTACTATGGCTCAGTCTTAATTCACCACAGCACAGTCAGAGCAAGCAGGAAGTTGAAGGCTCCCACTGTCATCAACCTGAAGAGGAAGGAAACTGAAAACCTCAGAGCCCAAGAGACAAACATATTATCTTCTGAACAATCCAGTTCTTCCCCAAAGACAATTATTCTACTTTCTATGTCAACGAACTCATGCACTGTAACACAAATTCGCATCATTTTATCCAAAGGAAATTTGCTCTTATAATTTCTAAAAGACACAAAGAGAAAAAGGTATTTACATACGCCAAGGTAATCTCCAAAAGTCATTCTCCACGGTCTGAAGACATTAATAAATGCCTCCTAGATCTGGACCAGGTAGCCCATATGGTTATGGGCTTTTTATTTGGTTAAAAAGTAAACAAGCTTCAAATGAAGCACATTTTATTTCCTGAATCTCACAAAGGAATTCCAAAGACAGACACCAAAAAATATCACACAATTCCAACAGCATTCTTCATAGGGGAGCTTCCATACATAAATCAGGGTTGTAACAGCCATGACTTGGGAAGCAGAAGAGTAAGAATTCTGCTCATCTCCAGACAACACAAAGAACTGTCAGAAGGTCTCCATATGCACCCCTGCCACAGTAACAGCTCAGTCTCTAGGCACCACTTTAAGCAAAATGAAGTATGAGGTGTTTTTACATCTAACATGAGCTCAGTAACAGCAATTCAATTGTAACTACTGAACTGTCACTGCAAGGTACCTTCTGGTTTCAACTACACAACAAAGCCACATCCAGTCTAAAGAGGGCAAACATCTAATGCTCGGCCAGGACCTATGCAGTCTTTATTGAATCTTTAATCCTAGATTAACCTATTCTGCACTCTCTTCCAATTATAAATGAGAATTCAGGCAAACATTTTTCAGATACCTAGGTGAAGCCAATCAACACCTACCACTCCCCACAGTGCACAGCCTTCAACACTCCCACAGCAGCTGTGGTCTGTCGTTCAAAACCTTGTCCTATGTGATCCGCATGGGCTCGGGTCCGGTCTTCAAAGAGCATTTCACGGGGTTCACTGGTTCGAGGTAGGTACTGCAAGTTTTTTATTTCATTGGTAGTTCTGCATAAGGAAAAACAGTAACAGTGATATACAAATTTCTCTGAACTATCTAATTTCCATCATAGCAAACAGGACTGCTAATCTATGCAAAAAAAAAAAAACCACCCAACTTTTTTTTTCCTTATTTTAAATAGATTTTCTTGTAATTCAGTTTGTGTCCATTCTGTCTGTTCATGTCACTGGGCACTGCTGAAATAAGTCCTTTTTACAACCTTCCGTGAAGTGCTTAAACACTTGGATATGATCTCACTGAGCATTCTTCTCTCAAGAGTAAATCCCAGCTCTCCCAGGTCACCAGACATACTGCAGTATGGCCATGTCTGTCTTAGCCTGGTGAGCCCAGAACGGGGCATGATATTGCAGATGTGTCTCAGCAGTGATGAGTAGAGGGGAAGAACCCTGTCCCTCAATCTGCTGTGCTGCTCATGCTTGAAATGGCAACTTTCCCAGGATGAAGGTGAGACTGACTGGCCTGCAGTTCCCCAGGTTCTGCTTCACACCCTTCTAAATGATTGTAGTGGCATTTGCTTTCAGGAATCTTTGCCAAATGCCATGACCTTTCAAAGACAGTGGCTTTGCAACGATACTGGCCACCTCCCATTGCACCTGTAGGATGTGATCCATCCCAGCAGATCCCCTGGGCTTGTGTCTGTCTAACCCACATGTCTAGTAAGTGTCTTAACCTGATTTTTCTCCACTGAAGGCAAGCAGCCCTTGCTCCAGACGCTCTTACTGTCTCCAATACAGAGCATTCCTGAAAGTAAATCTCACAAGAAAAGGCAAAGAAAGCACTATCTCAGCCTTTTCCATGTCCTTTGTCCCCAGGCCCTTTGCCCCATTCAGCAAATGCCTTCCATTTTCCTAGTCTTTCTTCTTCCACTGTCCCTACACCAGTGGAAGTCCCTGCTGCCCTTCACATCCCTTGCCAAAATCAACTCCAGATGGTCTTTGGCTGTAACTGCATCCCCTTCATGGTTGGACAGTGTCCCTACATTCCTCCTGAGGCACCTGCCCCTGCTTCCACTTCTCGTATGCTCCCTATTTGTGTTCACATTTTGAAAAGAACTCCCATGACAGCTCCTTATGACATACAATATTCAACTTCTGCAGAGACTGAAGAGTCAGCTGGTTCTTATACCCAATACCACAGCAAAGCTTAAAGATTTAATTTGATGTTGGAGTTGTTACCTTCCAGGTGAGAGAAAAGCCCTTGCCCCCAGAGATCATATCACATCCACTCACAGGTAACAACAGGGGTATCAATTCTAGTATCATGGCACATATCAGTAATTGCACGTGTATACTCGTTTTCCTGAAGTTTTCACCTTAAATTTCTACTAAAGCTCCAACCTACCTGGGCACACAGTAAAAACAAAAAAAATCCCAGATTCTTACATAACAAAATAACAAAAGTGGTTTTGGAGATGAAGATTTACAATAATTTATATTAACATATAATATCAAACAGTAAAAGGTTTGGGATAAAATGAATTTGTGAAGAAAAAAATACTAACCAGACATTTACCAAGTAAAATAATTCAACTTACCTCTTCCTTTTGAAAGGTGACTTTGGCATGTCAGCCACAGGGATCATCTGCTCTCCTGGACGTACCCACATAATGGGACCATCATCACTGTCTTTACGACTCTCTAATTTTAAACTAGAAAGTGTTCCCCATGGCAGTGTACACTAATGGGAAATACAAGCCACAATTTTCAAGTGAGTTACTTTAAAGAAATTGTTAAAAGCCCTTATCTCTCACGATGAAAGCCTTTATTAGAACACTCAATTATCTAAACAAGTATCACATACTGTCACTTTACTATTATAACAGCACTACACAGCATGTTGTCCCCCTTCTCCCAGCCCATTCCCTTCTGTCCTTACTTTTAAGAAGGGTGATTCTTCCAACATATCAAGGAATTCAGGGAAGTAATCCCCCACTTCCTCATCAACTGCTCCAACCAGGCTGATCTGTCTCATTGGGCCAGCTCTATAAGTACCATGAGAGTATGTTCTTTTTACCTACAAGTAGAATATGACAACAAAAGTTATACCGAGTCCTCTACTGTGCAAAATCCACATTCAATGAGCACCTGTAATCTCTATGCTTGTGCTGAGATAAAAAGAAAGACTTTTTTTAGCCTTTCAGTCTCCAGTGCATTTAAGATTATTATGAAGTAAATTACTTCAAACTGAAAGACAAAAGATCTTATTAAACATCCACGACAATTTGTATTTTATTTTAACACCTGAAGGTAAATTGGAGTAGCTATTTATTGCCTTTCAAGAAGATAACATTCCAAACCAGTAATTCTAAAAAGGTATCACTGGATGTTAAGCTCAGTAACTAGTCAATAAAATTCTTACCTGGATTACTCAAGTCTAGCTGAATTTCTACCTTTTTTCTTGCAACAGGCAGAACTCTGAGTTACAAGTAATTTAACTCTAAACATTTCCTCTGCTACTCATCCTCTCCAGTACTGCCTCTTTGCGAGCACATTAACTGGAGCAAATTACAACAGTGAACACAAGGCTCATAAAGAGTTGTACAAAAAGCGACACAATGATCGTCACTCCTTCATTTTTGCTGTGCTGTGCTAGCACATCTTGTGCTCCCTTCAGACTTTAACAGCTGTAAAATTCACGTCTCATGAGAAATCTTCTACTGTGAAATTTGAACAGAAACACGTATTGTTTAAAGGTTTTTTTCAACAATCTGATCACCAAAATATTCAGGCATGAGATGGATGAGGATTATGTCCATTTTAAGCTTCTGATTTCCTGTTTAGAAGGCTGAAAGACACAGTGGCATGAGATGAAATACAAAGAGATCAGAACAGAGAAAAGAGCAGATGGATTACTGCACACACTAAGTAAGGCTCCTGTATGGCACCTCTGGACATTCTGCATCCAAAGCAAGAAAAGTAAAGAAGTGCAAGGAAAACAGTTAATGAAATACTGCTTAGCTATGCTCCTCACCCAAACCATCAACATTCCTAGTAGTTATGGCAGTGCAGAGGAGAGTTAACAGCAGTTCCTGAAAATAAAGCACAGAACAACACTGCCCATCTGAGATAACTCAACTAATGTAACCAGATCGTTACAGAAATGCAGAAACAAACACTGTTCCCATCTCCCAGTCATCTCTCATTCCTCTCAGCAAACAGATTCATGGCTAAAAGCAGGACACTACAAAGCATCTTAGCTAATGCTACAGCAAGCCATCACAGACACACTGAAAAGAACACTCCAATAATAATCCCCTATTCCTCAAATCCCTAGTCATACACTCCTGCAGGGTTTTTTGGGGGGGTTTTCTTTTTGGGTTGGGTTTTTTTTTTTGCAGAGACAGCTGGTGATTTTGTGATAAAATATCAAAAAACATTCATTTCTGCTGAATCTGCATCAGCTCAGTCCTCAGCTACACCTGCACTGCCACAAAGCATCAGGAGCTTGTACAACTAGAGCAATGAGCAAGGAAGAACCCCAAAACCACTTTTTGAAGCTACACACACCCACAAAACACTTTATTAAAAAGCCTAACATGCAAAAGGATGTTTCTTCCACTGACATAAGTAGCTTCATATTCCACCACTCCAGTCCAGGATATTGAGATGCTGTTTTTATCTACATCCCTGATTAAAGAGAACCACTTTTCTGCCTTTCTCCACGCTTCCTTATGCTACTTACTACCACTCTCTCAAGTAACAAGTGAAAAGACAAGAGAAAATGGCTCAAGCTGTGCCAAGGGAGGTTTAGATTAGATATCAAAAACACTTCTTCACCAAAAAGGTCCTCAAGCAGTGGAATAGGTTGCCCAGGGAAATGTTGAGTCACCATTCCTGGAGGCATTTAAAAGACAGGTAGATGTGGAATTTAAGGACATGGTTCAGTGATGGATTTGGCAAGACTGGGTTAACAGCTGACTCTTAAAAAGGTCTACCTGTCTTTTTCATCCTAAAACATTTTATGGTTCATATAGAATATGACAAGCTGGTTGTGAAACTACTCCAAGTGAAAACTCTAAAAATTCTCCTAAGAATACTAACTTAAAGCTTGGAAAAGCTGTGAAGCTTCCAGCTGGATCAACCCACCCATTTGGCATATATACCACTAAGTGTTGGGAATGAAACATCAAGTCAGCAAAGTATTTAGCTGCAGCATAATGCTTGCATTAAGAAGGATCAATCAAGTAATTTTTCATTTGTTCCCAAAAAAAGACCATGCCATTGAAAGTTAAAACTGAAAAATGAACAAAACTTTTTCACACATTGTTTGTCCAGCCCCTTTCACCCCCAGCTTTCCTGGTCAACCACCCTTCCCTTGACCACAAGGCAGTACAACTGCTTCTCAAGATGCAGCTTAGGAGAAGAAATACCAACATGAATGCTTAAATAATGTCCGAGTTACAAACAGTGAGTGGTTTCTTTTAAAACCATATTCAGAATCACATCATGGCAAATACAGAATGAAATGTTTGAGTGATTATGAACTCTGTAATGGCTTAACCCCAGGCAGCAGACACTGATCTTACAGCCCCTGCTCGCTGAGCTGCCACAATGGTGAGACACGGGAGAGAACAGGAAAAGCAAGGAAATGTATGGGTCCAGATAAATATAGTTTATTCAGAGAAGAGGAAACCAAAGAAGAAAAACCACCAAGTGGTGTTTTCCACCACTCACCAACTCCCACAAACAGAATGATGCCCAGCAGTCCCAAGCAACAGGCACCTTCCAGCCAACCCATCAGTCCCCTCAGGACTTTTTGCTGAGCATGATGTTACACAGCACAGAATATCCTTGCAGCCAACTAGGAACAGCTGTCCCAATCATGTCCCCTCCCAGCTCTCTGCCCAGCCCAGCCTACTCACCAGAAGGGTCCTGGAAGCCTTGACATTCTGCCAGGGATGCTCAGCAATAGCCAAAACACCAGGGTGTTACCAACAGTTTTACAATCCACAAATAAAATTAACCCGTTCAGACTCAGTATAAACAGGAAATAAATCCATGTTGGTGATCAATAGGGAAGATTTGCTCTCTTTTCCCTTCTTTCCTCATAGCATTAGGTCCTCTGAAGATGGAGAGGGAGCAAGTCTAGGGAACTGGTCTGAACTTAATCCAGGAATTACCTAAAAATTCTCTATTTTATTATTTTAGAAAATAATAAAAAATAAATGAAGACACAGGTCATAAATACTAATGCCTGGCCAGAAAGAACAAGAGAGTTTGAAAGATGAAGCAGCTGTGGGCAAGTGAAAAGCAACTCCTGTATCATTTCTTCCATGAACTGGGTTGCAGTATCCTAAACTCTAATCAGAGACAAGGTTCATGCTTGAACTACATTACCTCAAATTAGGCTAAAGATTTAGACAAGCAGGTATAAAACAGTGAGGTAATTCTTACTGAGGAGCTAATTTTCACTCACTTCCAACTTAAGACTGCTACTAAGTAATAGTGTGAAAACACCAAAAGCTCCCACTGATGTTAGACCAATTACAAACATAAAATTAATCCTAATTAATTAATCCCAATAAAGACAACAACCAAATAAATATAACCTATGGCACATTAGATAACAGCAACATTTTACCTTCCTTTTACTGTCAGTATCCTTTGGCTGGTTTGTTCATAGGAAAAGAAACAGATTCCTCTATATATTTCTATACTCACAAAAACAATATTGATATCCTAAAATCAGCACTTATCAAATTCTATATTAAATCATGCACTGACCACTAATTGAGAAAATATGATTATATATATCTATATATCTATATCTTCTATAAAATAATCTTCCCAGACATAATTTCACAGCTCACAGTGTGACTAGGCTTTTAGAATTTTACAGACTAACTCAAAACTGGAACAAAAAAAAAAATCAAGGACATGCTGCTTTTTGAGCATGTGGTCAGGAATGAATACACACAAATCACCAAGTACATGCAATACAATACTATGGACAGGTAAAAGAGATAGAAACATATAAAATAATAAATATGACATCCTAACTTCTTTCTTCTTGTGTAGCTTACATCTGAAGTATGTAACCTAAAAACACAAAAGGAGACTGTCATTCTCTTGCATCACAGAAATGGAAAATTGTGACAGTAAAACCACCACTGAATCCACAATCAGTAAAACATGAGAATTATCTGCTTCAGTGACTCGCATGGCCTCAACTGATTTTTTAATGCAATAGCAAATGTTTTGACAGAAATGTCTTGGCGTCTGACAAGAATCTGAAGACTAGATGCTAAAATACTTATTATATATATAAATATATTTGAGCATTATCATCTGACAAATGGAAACATCTCAGACACGACAGTTTAAAGATTTTGTGTTTGAGTAAGTCACAAAGCAGAGGGAACAATCCAGAGAAACCATGCATTTCAAGAGAGGAATTTAAAAAATGTAAACTGGGGCAAGTAACAACTGAATTCCTGTTTTTAATATAGTACGGTGTGGGTTGTTGTGGGGTTTAGGTGGAGGAGTTTTTTCTTAATTGAAACTTTGTAACTTTCCTGCTAGAATTTTAAGGTTTAAATTTATTTCAATTTTTCACCTTTAAAACCAAGAAAGTCTGGAAAAACAGTCCTCAGAGACAAAAAAATGAACAACAAACAAACAAAATTATCCACCAACTGAACTCAAAATAATTTCAAAAAACCCATGAAGTCCCATCAAAGACCAACAAAAAACCCCAAAAACATTACATCACCTAAGAATACGCATGGACACTGAAGGAATAGAGGGGTTTTGCTACATGAGTGCAGAAGCAATGCACTTACACACTGATACCTCAGAACAGAAAACATCTCATTTCAAAGTCAGTGTTAATGTCAAACGCTACAGCCACGAAGAGGCCATTACCATTCCTGCTCATTTGGTACATTACAATCAAGTGCCCAAGTGGTTTTCTGCTCCTTGCCAAATTCATTCAAATCCTTAAATGCCTCCTTGTACTTCCAGTTACAAATGGGAGCCAACACTGAACAAATATTCATCAAAATTGCTCTGATTTTACAAATACTCCTTAATCTAGCTGCTTTTTACTATCAAACCACACATACTTCATACTCCTTCCTTCATCTTTTTTAGGTCAGGGTTTTGGTATCAGAACGGGATGTCTTGACAGTCCTGGCAGTACCCAATTGTCATCAAAAACCTAATTTCAACTAACAGTATTTCCCAACTGGAAGTTTCTGGAAATGCAATCTCAAGATTTTTGCTGCATTATTAGTTTCACCAGCATCCTGGTGAACCACTGTAATTCATTTATCACCTGACATGTTTCATCTTGCATATGAAATCCTCAAATACTAACATGGATAGACAGAGGTTTTTAAAAGCAAAATGACTTCACTTTTATTCTGAATTTCAGCGACACAAAAAGAGTGAAGTAGTTAACAAAGAATTTTTAAAAATAAATAAAAAATTAAGGATAGAATCAATTGGATACCTTCATGGAAAATGACGTGGCAAAGGCAACGTAGCTACTACTGGTCTTGTAGCTCAGGCAGATCCATGGCAGGGTCAGCCTCAGACCCTGTCTGAGCTGCCAGGACAAACCTCCAGGGTTTTATTTAGGTTTGGCTTTTGTCAATACAACGCATGTGACTAAAAACAGTAACACAAGACTGTCACCTAATATTTACTGGATGTAACTATTGAGAAGAAATCTAGAAGGGTAACTGTTTTCTAAGTGGAAAACAAATGAGCAGGTGTTGCAGATTTCCAGTGTCATTCCCTGTGAACTCATTCTTTGTTCAGTGGTATTCAGTAAGTGGAAACTTGTGCTTCAAGACAATATGTTGCCATCATTGACCAAAAAGTCTCTTATATACAGTCCTGTAGATCAGTTTTTGAAAAAACTGATATTTTTAAATGAATTTTTAGATAATATTTTTAAACATTTTTAAGAAGAATTTTTTAAAAGAATCAATCTTTTTTTAATTTAAAAAAAAAGAGAATGGGGCAATATATTTGCTTTAAAAAGGATAAAATTTAATTTTTCATCATCCAGAAGGATAAAAAAAAGTAGGCTTTATTTTGGAGGAACTGTAACAGCAAGAAGTTGCTAAAAAATGTTACACTTTTTTAATAACTGACCAAACATTTGATCACTTTTCCTAAAGTGAACAGGCTGAATGGCGTGCATCCTCTCCAAGGACAAAAGCAGTAAGGTAAAACAAGACAAATCTTTAATAAATCAATGAGAACTCCAAGCTGTGTGGTGCAGTTGACACAATGGAAGGAAGGGATGCCATCCAGAGGCTTGGGACTTAAGAAGTTCAACAGGCCACATGACAGAAGGTCCTGCATGTGGGCTGGGGCAATCCCAAGCACAAATCCAGCATGGAGAATCATCTGAGAGTAGCCCTGGGGAGGTGCTGCTGAATGAGAGGATTGTGCACTTGCAGCCCAGAAAGGCAAACATGTCCTGGGCTGCCACCCCAGCAGTGTGGGCAGCAGGCAAGGGAGGAGATTCTGCCCCTTTGCTCTGGTGAGATCCCACCTGCAGTGCTGCATCCAGCCCTGGGGTCCCAGCACAGGGAGGACATGGACCTGTTGGAGCAAGTCCCGAGGAAGGCCATGAAGATGACAAGATGGCTGAAGCGCCATGAAGACAGACGCTTCACAGACAGATTGGAGTTGTTCACCCTGGGGAAGAGGCTCCAGGGAGACCTTAGAGCACCCTTCAAGTAGCTAAAGGAGACTACAAGAGAACTGGAGAGGGGCAGTGTACAAGGGTATGTAGGGACAGAACATGGTGGAATGGCTACAAATTGGAAGAGGGCAAGTTTAGCTATTACAAAGAATTTTTTTGCTGTGAGGGTGGTGAGGCACTGGAACAGGCTGCCCAGGAAAGCTATGGATGGTCCATCCCTGGAAGTATTGAAGGCCACTCTGGATGCAACCTGTCCAGTTGAAGGTGTCCCTGTCCCTGGCAGGTGGTTGGAACTAGATGTTCTTTGAGGCCCTTTCCAACACAAACAATTCCACAATTCTAACTCAAAACCACAAAACAAGCTCTTCTGATCTGGAAGACAGTAACACACCATCTTAAAGAAATAGGTGTCAAGAGAAGACAGAGGAGCTAGAGACTACTTAGCCTAATTCCAATTTACAGGAAAAAACACTTAGCTGGATTTAACTATCAACTACCTAGAAAATAACATAGTAAGAACTAATAAACATGATCACGTTAAAAAAACTCCAAAAAAACAATGGAAACAATCAAGTCAAACTAATCTTTCTAACTATGACTGGATAGGCTTGTTTAGAGGACAAGCAGATAGATATCTTGACATTTCCATTATACTCTAAAAACTGCTACAGAAACATGGTCTAGTAAGAGCAAACTGTGGGTAGTTTTGTCTGTGCTCACATAACTATCTAATTCTGAGGCAGGCAGCAAGGATCCCTCCTTTGAAGGCAGTGTCTCCTCATAAAACACACAGGTATCACAACACTGCCAGTCCGTCGCAGGAAAAGGACCAAAATTAACAAGATCTTGAAACTGGAGAGGAGGTCTGAATGCAAAGGATATAATTCAGTTTAAACAAAAGCAAGAACTACACTCACATAAGTATTTAATGAACTGCAGAAACCTGAAAAGGGAAGTGACCTAATCAGCAGGAGCTGCTGCTATAGCAGATCACAAACTGCTCTGAAAAAGGAACAAATAGATACAAGAGCAATAATTTGCAAGACACTTGCAGCAATCTTCTCATAGTCTTTGACATCAATAAACCAGGCAGACATTGTCGATTTTTAGTATTGTACATTAAGAAAAGAATATAGACTACTGAACTGAACATAACGGGAGAACACTAAGACTAATAACGGTACAGCACGTGATCACAGACTGAAATAACTCAAACTACTTGATCTAGGGAGAAGGAAAAAATGAGCTGTTACGCAATCTTCAAATATAGAGAGAACTGAATGAAAAGGATAAATTGTTTGCCTTGTCCACTAAAGAGCAGAATAAAAGGATAAGAGTTCAAACAAGGAAGAAAATGATTTTACAACAGATTTCTTTAGAAAGAGTGGAATCACCTTGAGATCTCCTGCAAACACATCAGACAAGGACGTGTCAAATATGGCTTTAACATACTCCATCTTGTTTTACAGCAGAGGAATTGTTTGGTACTGTGCAGCACTTTATTTCATCTGTACTAAGAAGTTCCCTCTGATGCAAGACAGTAAAATCAATGCACTAAGCATTGTTCCTGTTAAACATCAACTGCAAGCTTTGGGGTTTCAGCACAGGAATAAAAACTTACACTTGCCCAGCACAAGGAAAATAGTAACAAGTTCAAAATATTAACATTTGTCTCAACAGCACTAAATAGCTTAAATGAAGTGATGTAAGCTGCAAGTCGGTGGCAAAGGCTGATTATTTACGTTCATTAAAATCCTCGTAAGAGCCTAACAAGATTCATGGCTATCGGGTAACTGATGCAGCTGTTGCCATGTACACAAATACACAGCCCAGGGAAGATGGAGCTACAAGATAGTTTTTCACCACCTGGAGGACTGACTTACTGGCTACAAGGACATCCAGACTAATTTCATTTTGCCCAGTTACAGAAACTGTCTGACTAAGCCTTGCAGTCAGTTCAGAAAGAGCTGTTCCACTAATGCAAAAAAATTTTAAGGAGTACTCAGGCATAGGCCCAAGATAGATGATGAAAAAGTCCCCAGTTCCTCTCCCTGCAAAATTTAAAAGCTAATTCTCATTAGAAAGAACCAGTTGCAAATTCATCTCTCCTGCACCTGCTGTAAATATTCTCACAGATCTGTGTCCCTTACAATCTTCTAACAAGTAAAATCGCATTACTCGTATCTGACACAGGTGTACTGGGAAGCAAGCTGCAAGGAGTTAGTTTTCAACTCTACAATTGTGAAAACTAAGTAAATTACTTGAGAGATGCAAATCTTCCAGGTAAACTTAGGAGGACTCCAACTTGACCTCAGCTACAGAATTTACTGTGCAATCTGGCTCTTGTCACAGAACTTGATGACTTAGAAATATGCATGACTTAAAACCAAAAAATTCCAAACCCATATATGTCACAAAACAGAAGGTGGAAGACTGAGTAGTAACAAATGGATCAAGAAAAACAGAAGTTGATGAAACACTCTATAATACTTTCCATTTCAGGCTTAGCTCAGTCTTCATTCTCCTTTCTATAATACTTTTCTTGATCTTTTTAAATACTTACATTTGTCAGATTGATTACACGTGGTATATGAGCTCTGAGAAACTACCAAGGAACCTCTTGTACCAAACTGAGCTTCATTTCAGTGTTTTAGTCAAAATTAGCAAAGGAATACCCAAGTTTCTTAAAGCTGATGAAATCCAAGATACATACTCAAGGCAGACTTGATAAAATCAACTTCCTAATTAGACCTCAGAAAACAAATTCTTCCTCAACTGAGGCTATACAACAAGTGCTAGACATTGCTCAGGCTGCTCAGGACAAGGAACACCACAGCACAAAGCTTGGGCAATGTAGGAACAGAAAACTAAATACATTTAAAGCTTCATCAAAATATACTGCAACAAGACATTAGAATCCCTTTAAAAGATTCACAAAGAACTTAGCGAGACAGGATAATGTTCTCCATCTGCACAAAATGTAACAAGTCAAAAAGAAGAATACAAAGCTAACAAAACATTTTAACTGAAGCAGACCACATTAAAAAAAACACCAAAGTAAACAGCCAAAGTAAAACAGAAATAAGAAAATCATAAGGAAATATACTAGGCAACCAAGACTCTGACTTAAATATTCCAGGAAACAGGAATGCTGCACAGAAAACACTTAAAGTCTGATGTTTGCCTGTACATGTTGTTTATACACTATATACTCCTTAGTTAGCAAAAATACAAGGAGCCAAGCATTTTCTGTCAAGCAACCAAACTGAGAAGTGATAAAATGCCACAAAAACTAAGGAAAAACATTAGGGAACAGAAAGAAAAAGAAGATACCAAAACTAAACCTCCAGCCAAGTAAAATACAGCTTAGACCACGGAGCTGATCAACTGAATGCTGTAATAATACAGTGTGGCTTCTTTCATCTACCACAGCCTCTCTCTGTTCCTCCTTCACTTACACAAAAATGGGGAATTATGATTTCAATCCCAACAAACACAGGACTGGTTTAACTACAGATGTTGATGTTATTATTGTAATATCAATTTAATCTATCATTTTAGTAAAATAATTTTATTATAATTCACAACAATAAAATTTGAGCTTTACTTAAATATTTCTTTAGGGGAGGTACTAGGACACAGCTATATCTGTGTTAATGCTACCCAAGATAACCAGCTGGATTTAAGGAACATACTTACAAGGACAGATCCACCTTTTCTTACAGAAAATGGCCAAAGATACAGCAGCTCTGGAGAGTTGCCCATCATATGTTCTGTGATTTTTATTATTAATGATTCAGTTTACATACTCAAGAAAAACAGTGACTGTAGTTCACAGAATATTCATATTCCATGGCAGTAGACATTTTCTCAGCCAGCACTGCAAATGTTCTCTTGCAGCAACATTTTAGTTCTGCATATCCTTGTGGATAACACACACCTGAAATTTGTCAATACATGCAAGTGTTCTATCTAAACATTAATGCAGCCAAAGGGAAAAAAAAGGCATGTTTTTCATGAAAAATGTGACAGTGTAACTTACACTTGAACTCTTTCTAATTGTCTCAAAAGTGAAGACTAAAAGAGTTTAAAGCTGATCCATATAACATCTAAGTTCACAAATATGGGAGTTAAAAGGGTAATTGTGAGATAAAGTTGATATCATTAAAAACAGGATTGAGTTTCTGCATAAATTGTTTCATACTCATTGTAGGGGGTCCTTCAATAACCTTATCATTAAGGTGAAAATTGGACAGATTTTTTTTCCTAAAAACCAGTGCTATAAAAAATTTCTGTGCAAGAGAAAAGTATTTTCTACAGTAAGTTAATAAACAGCAGAGGTGATGGTTAATCAGCAGCTCTTGTTAAGAGAGTATACAGCAATTTCTCTCAAAAAAATTTAAAATAAAAAAAATATTCAAAAGCTGCCAGTCATTCCACCATTTAACATGAGAGCTTTCCAGAGAATCCAGCCAAGTGAGGAGAAATGCAAAGGGTTAAGGACCAAATCAATAGCCACATTAACCCCCAAGCTCTTCTTTAAGGATGGATTTAGAAAACCAAAACGACAAATGCAGCTAATTTAACTGTGCCCTACACAGGTTTTTATGTATAACATTGTATTACAGCATTTCAATTTTATGACAAAGTTCATACAGATAAACTACTGTTCAGACACCCAGAAAGCCACAGCTAAACCATTTTAACCCTCCAAAACTCATCTAATCTTCAGCTACAGAAACAAATCCAAAGAAACCTACACACACAAGCATGCAAGCACTTGCCCTCCCACCAAAAATCCAATTTGATGTCTCACTTAACAATTTCATGTCTCTTCTCATCTTCAGTAACGCAGAAGTGACTTATTAAAGAAATCCCTTGTTTCTAGTCTTCTGTGTCATCCACATAGCAGAGCTAATAGCAACTACTCTAAAAAAACCCGTTCACAGTTGTTTGAAACCATTATATGACTTTAGAAAGTAAAATGCATAACCTCTTACCTGAGCATGAAAATTTGACATAGTCGTTGTCTCTATATCTTTCTTTCCCAAAATCTCCATTTTCACTGGTGAATTGGGAAAATTAAACGAAAAGTAGTCTAAAAAGTCAGGTAAATAAGTAGCTGCCCCATGAACAATACCCATTACATAGTAAGCTGCACAGTTTCCATTTTCACTAAAAACCAGACCCACAAACTCTTCTGCAAATCTCTCCATCTCCACAGGAGACAAGTGGGAGAGTTCATTACTGTAGGCATGGATAACTGATGCACCTCCATTAGGCTGGTGCTCAATATGAATCAGCTGTTTGAACTCCAATGTGTCCAACCTTTTGAGTTTATTTTGAACCCGTGGCTCCTTTAACGAGACAAATGGAAACTCACTGTTCTCTGGTATCTTGGACTCACAGTCCTTCTTGGGATCCATATTTTTCCCATTGAAATCCTTAAGATGATCATCTATGATGCCTTTGGCTTCCTGATCCTCAATATCAGAAACCAATCCTGAGCAGATGGTCTGAATGGATTTGCTGTACATTTTTGGACGTTTCCTCTTCTCATTCTCTTTATGTTTCTTTTTCTTTTTCTTCTTAACTTTTTTAATCTGTAGCTCTTCTGCATTGGTTTTTGGTTTCTCCTTCCCGCCTGTTGAGAGTTTAAAAAAAAAAAAGATCTCTTAAGGATATTTTTATACAAAATATGCATTTAAACATTGGGATTCAAAGTCATCAAAACCCTCACCATGGCACACAAAGTCCAGAGATCAAAAGCAAGGGTCACAATGTGTACATTACCAAAAGTGAGGAGGGTAAGAGACATCTGCCACGGTTACATTGCAACTGATAAATAAGCTGAGACAACAAGGGAAAGACATCACAATAACCCAAGTTTCCCAAAGCTGCTTTCATGATGAGTAGCAGTCCATCATTCCCCTTAGCTGGTCGTTAGCAGTTTCTGTCCCCATGAAGGCCAGAGTCATCCCAGGGCAGCTGTCCAGCTCTGCCAGACAAGGGGCTCACAAACCATCCATGGATATGAACCCACAGCAGCAAGCTGCCCATGAGATGGCACTGCCAGAACTGACCTTGTCTGATGGGCTTTTCACACGGTCACTCCTTCACAACTAGATAAACTTTGCTGAAGAAGTACATGTGGCAACATCTAAAACATGATCCCATACATATTATAAATAAAATCTAAACAAAAGACACATTAAAGAAAATGCTCACAAAAAAGAAACTAGCTTCAAGTTCACAAAATACTCAAGCTGAAGTGAAAACAAGCTGTCCTAAATGTCCAAAACGCCCTAAAGGCAGAAATTACTCACTTGAGGATAACACATTCACATGATTCCCAAGGTAAATGTTCTCACTTGTTTTAAACAAGTGAGGGGGGTTTTTTTGCAAGTAATAGAAGTGGTAGCCAAAAAAACTTCTAGCACTACACTGCCCTAAGATCAAGCAGTCAAAATGATTTAGCAGATAGTAAAATGAAGTTAGTGGGTATGTTTCAGCACAAAATTATAATCACACCAATGATTCAAGACCAGCATGTCCAAACACAGAAGCTTTGAAGTTTAAAAATTTCATTGCAAGACTAAGTAATATGAAATTCTTTGCAAGNTACCAATGATTCAAGACCAGCGTGTCCAAACACAGAAGCTTTGAAATTTAAAAACTGAGTATTTCATTGCAAGACTAAGTAATATGAAATTCTTTGCAAGAGTTAAGTTAGCCAGTCTCTACTACTATGTTGCAGTAGACTATTTTCAGGTTGCCATCCTCCACCCCAGTAAGGTACAGGAGTCCTTAAAAAAAAAAAAGGGAGACCAGAACTACTGGTGCATGGAATCACAAATTCTTGCTGATGATTAAGAGGTCGGACATGGAAGACGCAGATACTGGAAAGGAGAAAAAGCAACAAGACACTTGGGTCTAAGTCTCCTGACATTTGTGACAGCAGCTAAATACTTCTGGGATTCCTGAAGTGGAGGCAGATTTAGTTATCTCCCTGGATTCTATTTTCTCAAAAAGAGGGGAAGGAGAAGTGCCCTGAGGTCACCTCATTTCTTATTCAGCCCAAACAAGGAAATGGATTCTAGGATTTCTTAACCTAATCCACACAGTTAATAACTACAAAGACTCCCTTCACTCAGAATCAGATTTAACACAGCACACTCTCTGAACACAGCTTCACTTTTAGCTAACTAAGTTCAATAGCCAAAAGGTAGAGTATCTTTTTGGAAGTCTGTCCTTTCTTAGGCTAAATTTAACGTAAACCCAGCATCAAACCTCTGCAATAGGACTGCTTCATCTAGTAGATGCAATATTCACCACTTCTTTGTTAAATCTTCTTTCTATCACCAAAGTCTTTAAGTCTAGTGGGCATGAAAAGACCAGGAAGAGCAGCAAAAGACGTTCAACAACTAAGTACCTCAAGCTTAGAGGAATCCTGAAAAACAGCTCATTCAGGGTGACAGGGTCCTTGCATGTAATGTCATCACCTGACAAAAATCACCTACTGCTACATTCTGGGGTATTGCAATGGTGTCATTATGGCACCAGCTCCAGTCAGCAGGAAATAAAAACAAAGAAATGGTTTATGACAGTGGGAAGTTAAGTACTGCAGGCTTTGAAATCACAATACAAATCTCAAAATACAGACTCAGACATTTTTCCCTTCCTCCTGACTGCAGGAATACGTAACCTGAAAGCATCCATGAGTATAAAGGTATTGCAAACTCTTAAAAGTGCTTTAGCTCAGCATTTTAAAATTGTTCCTCTCTAAATTTTATTTTTTTTTTTTTTTTTGCTATACTGATGGATATCACAAAGAAGTCAAGCATTCTGCAGCTGTTATATTAGTTTGAATACACAGACTATGGAATTATAGCACCAAAAGCTGGAGCAAGGTTATGCAGGGGGAAGCAGGAGTTACCTGCCAACCCACTTCATTTGCTTTTAATGCAGCTCAGATTTTTGTTGAAACGAGTCACTCAGATCTGGGACATCATGCATGGCAGGGAAAGGATGGAAATTTATATTTACTGGGATTCAATCAGAGTAATATAAATGGCAACAAACTTCAAAGCAAGAAGCTATTTGCTGTGGTAAAAGCCAAATTACTCCCTCCTACTTGAGCATGTTTGTAATCACCAAAGAAACTCCTAAGACAACTGAAGATCAGCATCTGTATGTTCTTCCTGAACATCCAGCTACTAAATTACATTCCATCATTACTAGCCAAAATGTAAAGTACTTATCTAATAGATGGGTAGGAATCTGTATCTGTGCAAAACAACAAAACTATTGACTTCCATTCCTGGAGTACCAGAAGGAAGATTATCTGATTTCCCCTTTCAATCTGTCCCATTCCTTTTGATTTGATCTTCTGAGAAGTTTTACTAACAAATCAATTTCATTCAATCGCTCCTGTAATATGTGGTGGCAGTTTCTTTAATCCATCATTTCATGTATTTCAAGGATGCAGGTATGCAGTAAAATTTAAAAAAAACAAAAGATTTCCACTACTAAACAACAAAACAGGCTTCCTTAGAGAGGTGGTCAATGCCCCGAGGCAGTCAGTGTTTAAGAAGCATTACAACAAAGCCCTTAACAACATGGTTGAACTCTTGGTCAGCCCTGAAGCAGTCGGGCAGTTGAACTGGATGATCACTGTAGGCCCCTTACAACTGAAATAGTTGATTTTTTCTAACCAGTAAGCAGCACTCAAGAGAGCACAGTTGTGGTCTCGAAAGCAGTGGTGCCTTTAAGACAGAAACAACATAGACGGAATATAAATCAGTCTCAAATTAGGCAAAGTTCACATGAAAAATCCAAAAAGGTTTGTCTTCAAAACCAGTTGTAAAAGTATTTCTTTTTAAACTTGATATACATCTATGGAAGCATTTAAAACCTTAGAAAGAATTACACTAAGACATTTTTTAAGTGAAGAACATTTATCATTCCCTCTCTGTTCTCACACCATCCCTAAAAAACCTTCAGAGGAGATAGAAGTTTTTAACCAGAGGATAAAAATAATTCTTTTTCGGGTATATAAAAGAAATTTTCTGCTCAGCTTTAAATACATTGATTTTAATATAGACTGCTTTTACTTCTGAAGACAAGATAAAAGGGTTATGCCACTTCCATATATATCAAGTATTACAATTCACCACTGCACACTTCTCAAATCACACAAGGTTGCAAAAATTGTGCACACAATTTGGAACAGAATAAGTATTTGCCCACAGCCCCTCACTTCTGTGCACACTCTCTTCCACAGAATTTTTTTGATCTCATATATAAGAAGGATGGAACTGAGATCAGTTTTAATTCTGAAACACTTGGAAACCAAAAGAGCAACAATCACTGGAAGAACAAAAAAACCCAAAAAACAAACAAAAAACACAACAACACAAAAAAACCCCAACCAAACAGCAACAACAACAATAACAACAAAAAACCCAACCAAAAAACCAACCAAACCCACCCGAAGATCTATAATGGAAAGCAGCAGGGCCCCCAAACTGCTACATGCAACTGAAAGGGAAAAATGGTGTCTGTCCTTGGGAGACAAAACACATATCCTATCTTCAAGGGTCTGAGCTACTGACGTCACTGAAGTGGAAAAAAGCCTTAAAACACAGAAAGCAGAAGATAAAAAGGATTGCAAATGGCCTTTTTCAAAACATTACTAGAATTAAACACTTTGAAAAAAATTACATACCTACAGGAGTAAAACTTAGTTCTCTAAAACCACTTCAAGCAGGAATTAGGTAACACGACTTCAAAAACAGCTTAGCTGTTTTGAGCCTTTTTAAAATTCACATGAGCTTTTGCTACTGCATACACAACACAAGTTCTGTCAAAAACTCCATTTCCCCGCTAGCAGCAAATGACATACATATGGAAAATTATTTTATAGATACTTCTTCATACACCACATAGCAAAGAAAAACATTTTAAAAACCAAATTGTATATCGGAAGACTGAAAAAATGTGACATTCTTAATTATTAGTTCAGTCTTCAAATGGATATGACACAGCCAGCAACGTATGAGCTCACTGCCAGATGATCCAACCCCCACTCTCCTCTGTCACTGCTCCTGGCACACAGTCCTGTACCACTGCTGCTCCTGACTGATGCTCATCAATTGCACACTAACTCAATGGCTCAGCAGAAAACTATTCACTCTGCTGCTAGACCAGTGACCTGGCTGACAGCAGTGTCAGACAGGAACTAAAGCACACAAACCACTGGGAGCAGGACACAAGGAGTACCAGCACCCACCCCGCCTCGGGGCAGCAAACCACCTGGTCTGCTTAGCTCCCCTGTCCCCTACACGTTCCCCATCCACCCCAGCACTGAACAAAGCTGAAGTTTTATGGGTTAAAAGAAGTCCTATCACCTCACCCAACAGGATATTTATGAGACAGGATCAATTTCCTAGCAAACCTTCATAGAAATTTTTGTAACCTAAACAGTGGAACTTTTAAATTTAACAAAGTTATAAAATTTACCTTTTAAAGGTAACATTTTTGTTCATTTAACTGTAATATGGATCAGACTACAATGTCCTCCATCTATCCTCTTACAATGAGTGTGGGTGGTGCTTGCTCTCCACACTGCTTTGACACCTGCATAAGCCCAATTTCAGAATATTTATGTTCAACTATTTTAGTGTACAGACAGTTCTCCTGAAGAATACAAACACAAAATGAAAAACTGATTTCTAGATGTATTTCTCAGTAAAGCTTGAACAGAATGTGACAGATAGAGAAGGAAGCACATTTCTAGCCTAAGGCTTCTGCTCTGACGAATTTCAAAGAACCACTCTGAAGTAATGTTTAAAGCTGCCCAGAAGCTGCAAATACTTAAGAGCAAAAGAAGTCAGCTCGCTGGAATACTGGAATGGCTATCAGCAATGCCCAATAAATACTTTTCTTCTTTTTCTTCTTCTGCATCATCTGTAGAGAGGAGCAGAAACACACTCACTCAGTCATTCCTCTGCTGCATATATGACAGTGCTTAGAAGCAAAATGCACAGCGGCTTCTTCCAAAACCAATAATGCTGCTTTGACACTTCACTAATGCCAAAAAAGAAGAGCAGCTTTCCATATCTCTCTAGGGCAGTAATCAAGTTGATTCAGAGCAGACATACAGAATTTGGTGAAAACATAAATACGCAATCCAAAAGTTGAAATAAAAGATCCCAACACAAGGCTGAGATATCCAAACTACTTTAAGTGTGATTTGTGAACAGCAGCGCAGTACCTGATGCAAGCTAACAGGATTCACCTCTTATTGCTGAGGCACACACTGGCAACCCTAAAATTTCAAGACAGGTGTTTCAGAGTCTTCACCAGCACAAACGGTACAGGTGGGTACATAAATACATATACCTACAACTCATTGAATCTAATTTCATACATTTTGAAGTGCATGGCATCTTTGTCTTTGTGTCCTGAGATCCATTTAGACACAACAGGTACTGAACCTATAAACAAAAAGCTTTTTCCACCACATGGTTCAGGAACACGAGACAGATGTTAACAACTTTCAGTTGTATCAAAACCATTTTATTTCATGTCACTCACTAACCTAGGATGCCAAGAATTAGAAATAACAGGGATAGGGAGTGGATAGAAAAACCCTCAGCATCCACACCTACAGGAACTTTCCCCTTTGATCAGTTGTTGAAAAGTAAAATGAGCTCACACTTTATTAAAAAAAAGAATAGCTTCTGCCCTTACTTGGCTTAGCAGTATCTGCACAAGGATAGAGTTACAAAATTTGCACCGTATCAATAAAGAAATCAGAAGAATGAAAGTTATGTTCATTCTGTTCATACATGCACATACTCAGCAGCATCAGAATTAATGCTAAATAACTTCTAGCCATCTTCTAGGCACTAAACTTTATGTACCATAAATAGAAAAATAATTCTTGTATGCACACATCTACAGGAATGGTAGACCTTTCAAGGTAACTCAGCGCACCTTATTTTTTGTGGTAATATTCCTGTCACTGTTAAGTGACATGGGACTTACTACTAAGGACTGATACTCAAAACTGTTCAAATTTTATGCAAGTAAGCCAATGCTCTGTTATTACAAGACGACACATACTTGTAATTGAAACTGATGCCAGACAGCCTAATCTCCGGTTAATTACAGATACCTTCCAAATGTAAGTTCACACAAGAAGTCAGACATTACCTGAAATTTATTTTATGTTGTGTTTTGTCTATTTGTTGTGCTTGGTCATTTGATCTGGAATTTTAAATAAGCAAAGACCATGAAGTCTAATACTTCATTCAGTTGTTTCAACCAGAGCAGTTGTTTTTTAACTTTGAGGTCACAGCCAAAATTATTAGAGGGGGACTTTAGACATTTCAAAAAAAAAAAAGCCAAAAATTAGTAACACTAAACTCTTTGTTTCCCACAGTTTTCTAGATGACAGCTAGTAGCAGGAAGGCACAAACATTTTTAACAGCAGCCAGTAATTAAAATCGGTTTTCACTTCCTTACTTTAGGAGAGCTCAGTCACCAAAATTTAACATTTTCATTTTGATGAACCAGAAGTCTTTGCTTCAAGCTCCAGATCCTCAGCTCCAGCAGAAAGCTTTCCAGAACAGCTCTCCTTCCAGTTGCCACTTGCTCCACCCCATTCGACATCTGTGTTTTACCCTCTACTCATTTATTTTATTGGTAAAAGTTGGGAACTCAGTGCATAAGGACTCTGAAGCAAACTCAATATCACAGACAAATCAGTGTGGTGGATTGTGTGCTCTGCACTCTTATCTCAGTCTTACTCATTCCCTCAACCAAAGTGCATTGCATACAAATACTTAAACATTTTCCCTTAAGATACACAAAGACGCACGTCTCATGTTCAATATACTGACTTTATAATTACTCATGTAAAAAAAGCCATCTATAAAAAATTTTAAAGGTTCATAAGAATGTAGAATTAAATGTCATTTCTTCCAGAAGAAAAATTTTAAAAAAGCTTTACAAAACAAATTGTATTTACATATGTTTTATACCAGCAAATAAAATATTCATTTTCAGTTCTTTCCTGGATTTTAGCATTCAATAAACCAAGGCATTTAATTTTGCAAAAACACATACTAAGAACTTCTCCTACTGCAATTTCAGCAGTTGCTGTGCTCAGATAAAAATAATCAGAAAAACAAGACTGACGGTTTTTTCTAAAATGAAGAATAGAAAAGGGATTGTTTATAAATAAACCTATTAACGATCCTCCTTTTTGCAGGACCTCCAGTAACTTTGTCACATCACATTGGTGCAAATATTTTGCATTAAATGTTCGATTTCTAGACAGTAACTATTTACAATGCAGATTTTTCTTAAAAATAAGTTTAAAATCACTTGGTTTCTGAATTTTTAACAATATGCATGTGCCAAGCAACTTTCACCTGAAAAGTGCGCTCTTTCTTCCACACAGCAGACAGAGAGACACAGAGGCAATTCTATAGCCTTATCTACAGAGAAGACATCTTTTAAGTGCAAAAGTATGACAAAAAACCCTTTTAATTCTAGGTTCATAAGAAAAGCCATCAGGCTCTCTGAAAGAGCCTCATTTCCTTCAGCAGCCTCCAGCACAGCAGAAAAACCCTTTTTAAGAATCGGTCCTTCTCCAACACGGGCAAGTTTTATCACTGCTTTCAACAGAACGCCAACCCAAGTTTAGGCAGATGAGCAGCTCACAACCCGGAGCCTCCAAGTATAAATAAACTCTTCCACATTCAGCTTAGAGCACCAAAATTAGGCTTATGCACCAGCTCTCCCTCAAAAGGCATCAGCTCCTCAGTACTGACCTCTTCTATAACTCGTCACCTTTGACCTTGGACAGACAGTTTAGCTGTCTGAAGTCACGTAGGCTGTTAGCTCCACCCCCCCTCAACCAAAGTCAGTCACAAACAGATGGTCAGAGCAATATTTAACAATAAGATATAGATGTAATACATAGAGGAAGGAAATAAGCTGTCTTTAGGCACTGTACTGTTGGTTTCTAAACACACACACATTAAAAATAGAAAAAACAACCACAAAAGCAAAAACCCGAAGAAATGCAAAGCAGACTCATTCCAAAACTCTGTTCCAAAGCCCACACAGTAAATCCTGCACTCAAAACAATAGGGCTTTAAGCTTAACTTTTGTTACACAGGAAGAAGAAATTCTTAGATAAAGAGTTAATATTTGAAAAGGTCACAGAGACACTGACCACTGATATATACAAGAAGCTGCATCATAAAGCACTTCAGCCTCTGTTCTCTCTTGCCCAGGATGTAAAGTTAGATCAGCAGGACAGCTCAGGAAATGTTATACAAACCTCACAGCACATATAAGCACACCCAGTCAGATTTTAGCGGCCCACAGAAGACACCAAGCTGCTGTTCTGAACAGGATACAAATCCTGTGGAGATGATGTCTGCTCTAAAAAACTGTCTTCTCTCCTGACTCACTCGCGTCTTTCCCTGAAATAGGAGTCAATTTTGCAGGATACTGGCAAACCAAATACAGCCTCTACAAAACACTTAACAGCCAACACCTTAAAGAAAACCTAAAATATACTTGAGTGACAAAAAGTCAAATGCAATAGGGGTAAAGCATCTGATTTGTAGCACTGTTTGCTGTGAAAAAAAGCTACCCTGCTTCTCAGCAGAGGTGTTCTAACAGAGTCCCTGGGCATATGCACTTTTACATTAACCTGAAAATAAAGCACAATTTTAGGCTCAACAGCCCCTCTAGGTATCATCTACTAGACCAGTGTAAGACAATTTGCTTGAGATTGCACCTCATCAGCTGAATGGCAACAGAAACAGGACCCAGTGTAAAAAAAAAGCTGCTATTCAAACAAAGCCTAAAGAACCCACTGTTATGGCCGTTAAGTGTTGCCCAGTATCTCAACCACCGACTTCCTTCCATGCTCAGAAAGACTAGTCACACATGCCCTTTTCAGAGGAAGTCACCAGCTTACACAGTCCTCAAGTTCAAGGCAATACTTTTAGATCTGATCAACACGGGTTTTAAACTGTCATTGTTCCTAATACAGTTACTTGTGTGTAGAGTATAATATGTGATGTAGTAATTGCCAGGTTCTGTGCCTCTGACCTCATATGAGCATTCTGAAGCTCAAGATTTGATTTGAAGGTTTCTGGTTTGTAAATTAAATCCTACAGTATACAGGGTAACAGAAAAACATATCAGGAATTTGTTCCTAACTTCAAAAGCAGAGTCTGAAAATACCAGATTAAAAAAGCATTTGGTCTACTCAGATGAGCAACATCCTCACAGAAAATCTGACGCAGCATGACCTAAGTGAAGGGTAAGGTGGTTCAAGTACTGGCTTAACTGCTGTCCTCAAAGGGTTGTGAGCAGCAGCACAAATTCCAGCTGGAAACAGTCACTGCTGGAGTAATCCAGACCTCAGTATCTTGTGTCAGTATTGTTCAGCCTCTCCATTAATGGCATCATGGGACAGAGCACACCCATAGCAAGCTGCAGCTGATCCAAAACTGGAAGGAGTTGATGCACCACAGTTGAACTGCCAGCAAGAGGGACCTCAAGAGGCTGGAGAAATGGGCCAACTTGGGGGACTCATGAAGTTAACAGAGGGGTGGGCAAAACCCTGCACATGGAAGGAATAAACCCAGAAGGCGGCTGATGACCTTCATTCCCTTTCATCAGGTTTTTACATACACTGATGAAGATCCCCCTTGAGCCTCCTCTTCTCTGGGCCTGTCAGTCCCAGCAGTCTCTGCCTTTCTTCATAGAGCATCCAAGAAACACATAGTTTGTGTTGGAAGAGACTTTTAAAGACCATCTAGTCCAACCCACCACAATAAGCAGAAACATCTTCACAATCAGATCTGGTTGCTCAGAGCCCAATCCTTGACCTGACCTTGAATGCTCCCAGGGATGGGATATTCGTCACCTCTCTGGACAGCCTGTTGCAGTCTCCTACCATCATCATTATAAAAAAATCTTCTGTCTATATAATCTGAATGTAGCTGTCCAGAGAGACTGCTGCCTCCACCCTTGGAGATAAAGAGTCTGATAATCCTAGGCAACCTGCTCTAGCTAATCATACTTGGAGCAGCTGGCCTAGATCCCTTCCAACCTCAACTACTGTACAGTTTCAGATTCAGTGGATGTACAAGCCACATGAGAATATAACCTTAACAATCTTTCATTACAGAAAACAAAGTTGAAGAAATTAGCCAAAATTAAGACTGCATGTTGCATAAAACTGCTTAGTATTTGACAAAGCTCCTGAATTATAACTCCTTAATTACTCGGTCTTGTACAATTAATGTTAGACATAAAATGTAACATGCACTCATCTTTCTTCTCCACAATATATAAAAGGATAACCTACATCTTGTCAGCAGTTATTGAAGAATCACTAATATTGTTCCTTGAAGCACTGGTCTTTCCTGTTACTACTATTGTATATGCAACACTGTGATGGATAGTTTTATCTTTAATTTCCAGTACCTAGCACAGATGACGAAAAAATTGACATCAGGTTTTAATTCGCAACTCTTGTACCAACTAACCAGGAAAAATGGCATAAGTTAAATGAAAAACATAGTATTAAAACACAGTATCCAATCACAAATACTTCTAGGACCAGAATGAAAATCTACTACATTGTTTGAACCTACCTTTCTGGAGTAATTTGATCTCTCCATTTTCTTTCTTGATTTCATTCATTATTTTATGCTTCTTCTTTTCTTTTTGCTTCTTTTCCCTTTCTTTAACTTTGTCTTTGATTTGACCTGAAATGCAAATATTTCACAATTAAGCAAGAACAGAAAATTAATTGTCACATACATGTTTCCTATTACTCTTATGCAAGGTCTATTAAGAGGATATAGAGAAAGAGTTACAAGGAAATCCCAGTACTTACAATATGAAAAGCTAATATTTATCTGTTGCATAATCCAACATAAGCTTCTTTAACTCAGAAAAGTTTTGTTTTGTTGTGACTATGCAACAACCCAGCAAGTTAACTGTATAGTAATTTTTGCTTACTCCCGTACCTTCTGCTCTTATTTTGCATCTGCAGTCAGCTCATTTGTTGAAATTGGAATTGCATGCACTACATAAGAATTGGGGAAAAAAAGAGTACAGTTTGCATTTTCTTGGGTGCACATCTACACTGAAAACCTCATAACTATCTATACACACTCTGAACTTAAAGGCTTTTGAAAATACCTGGGAAAGGTGGCTTAATCTGTAAACTGAAAAATCTTTTATATTAGTCACAGGCTAATGCATTAATAGCAGTGAGATATAATTAATAAAAACATAAGATGTGCTGTATTCACACAGCACATTTAATTCACTGGTGCTTGCCCTGCTTACCTACAATCAGCAACAGCTTACCTGAGCAGTGTCATTATTCATTTACTTTCTTGTCAAGTCACCCCAGGTTTTCAAATCCCTGACATGGAAAAGCAGAGCCTTTAGGCACGCTTGCTGCATGTAAAACACTAGACCTAGAGGAATCCATAATTTCAAGCAGTCATCTTTGCAAGCCAAGTTGAGATTCACTTATGAGGCCAAGCATTAAAAAAGTCAGATTTTACTAGGCTTATATGCACTGCAGCCAGCACTTCACGCCTTACTTCCTGGCCTGAAGCCAGTACCTGCTCCAAGAGCTCACTGGGCTTTTTAACCTCCACAGGGAAAAGAGGAAATCTGATTTCAAGCTTCTACATAATGTTATGCTTCAGTAATACATCTGAGAGACAGCCCTGATGTTTTATTCATGGTACTTGCATTATAAACCCCAAGTGGAAGCAAAGAAATCCAATTACTCTTCTTTAAGCATTCACATAAAATTGAAGAAGCAAGTACGTTCACTGCTAACAAATCAGAAATATTTCAGAACCAAACCAAAGAAAGCTCACAACTCTAGAAGGCAATGTAGAGTGACTCCTAACCAAACTACTCAGGAAGCATGTTGATAAAGGTGCAAAGAGCTGACAGCAATCCACATAAATGAATGTTCTAACAGTGATTCCACAGCATTCGTATCTATCTTCTGAGGAGTATTCTAATAAGGATACAGAACTTAAACCCTCACAATTCTTAGGGTGAAGCAAAGAATGTATTTTAGACAGAGTTTTAAGAAAACAAGTCAAAAGTCAAAATAGATGGCAATTGAAATAAGTCTGCTGCCTCTCTACAGATCATGATCAGCAGCAGAGAGAGAACAGAAACTAGTCTGGCACCAATATAATAAGGTAGCTGCACTTACAGGATGTCTGAGTTTTAAGTGACTGAAACAATCATGTCCAAGAACAGCCTTCTCCTTTCACCTCTGTGGGAAGGCATGGATGACAAAGCAGATTTATGTGTATAGCAGACCATGGAAACCAAACAAGCTTTCCTAAGCAACACAAACCTTTCTAGGAATAGGTTAAACAGACATAAATCTTCCTCTCCAACCTGTTTCTCCCCAGAAAGGAATCTCTTATTTGTAAATCCCCTGCAACTTGAGTATGAAATTGGGTAAACTGTACAACAGAAGTTAATGTAACACTCTGAAAGCAGACACTCAGCTAGTAAGCAGTAACACCAGGCTGGATTTATAACCTTTGCTGAATGATCAACTCAGCCAGAATTACAATTATCATAGGAAGACCTAGATTTTATCTCCACATTTTTGTATGGTTAAGAGGCACACTTGACTTCTGCTATCACTTACAAATCAAAGCAAGATTGAAGAGCATATACAAATGTTGAGTCTTGTTGTAAGAGGACAAAAGACTGAAAGAATCCTTTACTGCCAGCTCATGAAAAGCATCACAGGCCAATGAATCTCCCAGTTTTGTCAGAAGCAACACATAAAGACAGAGAACCTTTTAAAGAGCCTCTAGTTCATTCTCACATCTACAAAGCAATTAGAGTCAATGGTGAAACTTTACCAACAAAAGAAACAATGAATGTGTTCTGTAAAATCCCCTCAGCAACAGTCACAAGTAAATCATACCTTAAGTGACTGCAAATACAATGTAAATGCAGCTGAGGAAGTTTGGAGAAAACTTTCCCTTCCAGAAATCAGAGTATTGTAACAAAACCGGTGTAGAGCCTAATGCAACTAAAAAAACAGTTGAGAAGCTCAATCTGAATGTACAGATTTTCTGGTTTCCTCTCTGAAAGCTCACAGAATAGCTTAACAATAGCCAGTAGTTCACTTAAAAAAAAAAAAAAAAGGCATAAATAAATATTGGAATTAAAAAAAAAAAATCTTTGCACATAAAAAAACCCCTGTGCAGAAATGAGAGTTATTCTATGGATTAACACTTTTACTTAATTCTCAGTTCAAATGTCTTCAGCTTCAGTATTAGTAAGTATTTTCTAGTCTGGCTTGCAGAATTCAAACACAACCCTCAAACAAAATTCTGCAGATTATTCTTCTCGGGACATCCAGAAACATGAACATTCTTCACAAAATTCCTGCTTTAAAATGAATACCCCCAACATTTAGCATTTTACAACATACATATCATAGAATAAACAAGCAGTGAGTGACACCGGCAAGGGAAAATAAGAAAATCTTGTTCTGTTGAAGTTATGAAAACTTGAAATGCTCTTGCATGGCTTTTTTGAAGTTTACCAGTAGAAGCTACTACTGGTCTCCATTTCATTTGTAGGGCAACAAGACCACAAAGTAGTAAAACGTAGCAAGACGTTTATGATAAGCTTTCCATGTCCACAGAAAGTGGTGCAGTTAGCTTCCACCAAGACTAATCCTAACAAATAAAAAAGAAAAATAAAAAAGCTTCTTGAGCTGCTGAGGATGAAAAGAGCCTCCACAGAAATAACACAGCCCAAATACACAGCCTTCCTAGGCCTTTACACATCTCCAAAAACACTAAAACTAAAAGCCAACCAGTGGAAATCATTTGTATCCCAGGGCAAAAAAGAAAGAAATCTATCTTCTCATTAAGCTTGTCCCACCTACCAAAACACACACTTTTACTTTTTTTGACAAAGAAATACACTGCTCAGGAAATAACTGGTCACAGGCTAAACAGAGTTTGCAAATATTCCCTACCCGGGTTAAAAAAATATAAATCCAAGTACAGCAGGAATCAGCTATGGAAGTTCAGTAAGAACTATGTTCAGTCCTTAGTTTTCAAGCTTTACTGACTGAGGGCAAAAAAACCCTCTCTATTAATATAAAGTTATTTCTTACTCTTGTAGCAAGATGACCCTGGCTGGACATTAGGGGCCCATCAAAGCCACTCCAGGACTCCCCTCCTCAGCTGGACAGGGCAGAGAAAATACAACAAAAGGCCCATGGGTTGAGGTAAGGACAAAGAGAGATTGTATGTAGCATCAGTTACTGTCATGGGCAAAACAGACTCAACCTGGAGAAAAAAATTAATTTATTACCAATCAAAATTAGAGCACAGTAATGAGAAATAAAAACTAAATGTTAAAAACATCTTCCCCCTGCCCCTCCCTTCTTCATAGGCATAACTTCACTCCCAATTTTCTCTACTTCCTTCCCCTGAGTGACCCACAGGGGGGTGGGGATTGTTGTCAGTTCATCATATGCCACCTCTGTCACTCCTCCCTCCTCAAGAG
>VXBB01005716.1:393033-471405 GCA_013399915.1 Illadopsis cleaveri
TTTCAAGTTCCACTACTGTGACAGTGTATCCTTAAACTGTATGTCTGGGCCTGATGGGGAAAATGGCATCTGTGTCAAAGGAAGATGATTTCACACCATGTATTGCAGCAATAGTCAACTCACATCCAATCCCAGACTGGAATCCAGGTACAGATCCACCCATGTGTACATAGGCTGGTGAACTAGAGTGGGTCTATGAGTATGAAGGTCATCTTCAACTCCCCTCAATCAGTGGGTGAGAAAAACATGCATTTTAATGTCTCTTTTCCAGGTTAAGTAAAGGTGACCCATCCACTTTAGTCCAGATCAGTGATTTTGTCACAATTGGTGTTAGAGGTGCTACAACATGCACACAAGGCCATGGATATCCCTGTATACCAGTCCCTAATGGAAACTGGATTGTGGTGACTCTGGGGTGAGAATTTGAGGCACCTCATGGCACTGTCTCAACTTCATAGGCTTTACAACCAAGTTCATCTTACTTCTATGCCAGTATTGATGCCAAGTCAACAGTATATTAAGTTCACTCAAACTTCACTCAGAGAAGTCACAGTCATATTTTCACCTCTCGCTTTTAGGGGCTTTGAGAAATGGAAGAGCAATATTTCTTTGTTCTTTAGCTAGAGTAAATCCTAGGGCTTGGTTTTGGTTCAAGGAACTTGACTAGAACCTCTGTGAAATGCCAGAGTCACCTAGGAGTACATCACTTTTCTCCATGCAGCAGGCTTAGCAAGATTTATTAGGCTAATGAGTCTGGATAGCTGTATAGATAGCTGAATATCTTGATATCTGCACTTACACCATTTTTAATAATTAAGACAGTTCATATTTCTGATCTTCGTATTGGACATATAAAGCTGGTGAAAGAACTCATAGCCCAACATGATTTAAAAACTGACAAATAAACTTATAAATGTGCAGCAAACTTTGAGGTGTCAATATGCTACTAAACTCAGGTCAAGCTGAAGTTGTTTCCTGTGCTTTCTGAAGTAGCAGATTGTGCTTGTAAGCATAAGCCAAGTTTTTATTAGTGAATTCTTCATAAAATTCAGCTGGAGCAAGATGACAGAGTACCTATTACATGTAATTGTTGCTTGTTGGAAAGCAGTGTGACTAATGTTTGGAGGTTTGCTGCTGCTATCTCATACCCATTTGTCAGCAGAGGAAATTGCAGGGTGCATGAAATCCAGAAGCCAGCTCTGTTTCAGCTCCCACAGTTGTGCTGCTGTATGGGCATTAGAGGGAGGGGTGTTGTCCCTGTCACTTGTTTTGTCACCAATCACACAGATACATTAGTGTCCCATCATACCTATGGTGAGCACACATTCCAGAGCATTACAACTAAATTTCAGGGTGTCTTCCTTACCACCTCTTTTTACTTTAATTAAACCTCTGGCTGCTGGTGCACACATCCCAGGCAGATGCTCCTGAATGAGACAGATAACATGAGAAACACCAAAACTGCTTCAGAATAAAGAGTGTCTTTAACAAAAACGGGGTAAATACAAGCAGGATAACTTGTGTGAAATACAGGTTAGAATCAGAAATTTGTTCCGATGTTAATTGAAAAGAGTGAGATATATATGAAATTATACAATCTCAAGAAACACTGTCAAAACACTGCCCTAAACCAAACAACTACACAGAAATACAGTAGTGTCTCATGTCACAGGTCCAGACCCCTACAGAGAGAGAGCTGTGTGGACTGGGAGTCTTTGTGGGGATCAGTCCCTGAGGTGTTGGCAGCACCCCACACACAGAGACCAGAGAGCTCATCTGTTTCAGCAGAAGCCTTTAAACTGACTATGGAAATTATATCAATGTACTTTTGTCTATAGTTTTATATGCACTTAGGGAAATCCATGAAGACTTTCTAGACCATGGAAACCGAAATGAGGCAAAACCGTAACAGTAAAAATGTCAAGCACCGAGCAGTCCAGTATCCAACATGCATTAAGATTAAGCTTCCCCTGCTATTAGCCTGTTTATTGCAAGTGCATTGCCATTTTAATTAGGATAATTATGAAATGCTGATATAAATGGTTATTAATCAAAGCATTTATTTAAACAAATTAGTGTATATGCTCACCTAAACTTAGAATAATTTCTGACATCCTCTATAAAATCAAAAGCTGAATGTAAATGCTGTACACAGGTTGAGTTACAGTGTTTTGACTTTATACTCTTAAATGCCTACCAAAGTGATGCTTTGTAGCCTTACTCAGGTCTCTAAAGAGGAAAACAGCTTCCAGAAATGTTATTTAATCTTTTTATAATTTCAACAACTTGCTCTCCATGTGCTTACTTCCTTGGTTTGGCATCTGCACAGTTCTTAAGTCAAGCATGGAAATAATTGTGCCAAGTGTAAATTGAAAACATTTGATAACACTTAGATGTCGTTATGCTGGTTTTTGTCTGCAGAATTAGCTAACTGTAATTGTTAATGTTATTCATTTTTCCCTCAAACTCATTGAAAGTGAGTTAATTCATCTTTGGAAATGGAGGTGAAAACTAGCCTTATGTGCACAGAAATGTACTGACAAAGGTGATCTCATCATGTAAAAGCATGATTTATTTTAGAAGAGCTTCATTTTCCATAGTCAGGGTTTTCAGAACAACCAGTGACATATCCAAATACTTCTGCAATTACCACCCAAACAATTGAACTGAGTGAGACACTGGGGACTAACTTGGCTCATAATTGGGAGCTGCTGACAGCATGAGGAGCCTTGCTGCAGGGGGATAAGAACTGCCCCCTCCTGCCCTTGTCCTTGGCAAGGGACAGCGTCCCCACACCTGAGCAATGGTGGGGGGGAATGTGCAGCCCAGCATCTTTGCTCAAACTGGTGACCAAGGCAGCAGTTGTCCCAAAAAGCCTTTTTTCCCCTCAGAAGCAGCGGATGTCTCTGCTGACTGCTCAGGGTGGTGGGTTAGACATTTGGCAGTGTGGCAGAGCAGACAGCTAGGGACACTCATGGTTTTTATTACACTGTTCGTCTGCCAACATTTTACAGAATCCATAAAGAACCACAAAAAGGAGTTTACACTTCAGGGAGGACCTTCACTGCTTGTTTCTTGTTTAATGCTTTTTCAAACAGCTAGAGATTACTGCTATAACAGCTCTGTAGTCTTTACAGCTGGTTTTCTCACTTGTGTTTAACATGTGAAACACTCCAGCTCCATTATTTCTTTTTTGAAGTGTAATAACAATCACAACAATGGAGCAAACTTGGAAAGTCTTGATATACACTATTTGAAATGATATCTGCTTGCAGTTGAAAAGGTAATTTGCTTAGCTGTTGTTTTCATAGCACCCCCAAAAATTTGACTATTTGAAAGATCTTCAGAATTTTTCAATACAAAAGATACATAATGACTAAAATCAGTATTAAAGCAAGAGGATGCAAGCCAAGCAAAACTGTATTTCCTTACATATGGAGGAAATGGATCAAAGTCTTATCCATTTTCTTATTTCAGTAACAAGTAAGAGATGAATTTTCTTCAAATGAAGCTGCTGGTTTGCAACTCTGGATTTTTTGCAGATTAACAGACTCCTCATTGCAATTTCAGATACCTGAATTCCTTGCTGCTCTGCACAGATCTGTACAGATACTAAAACAAGTAGTGATTTTTTCATTTTCCTTAGAATCTGCTACCATTAGATCCACCTTCACTCAAATCCCTCCTGAGTCTGTCCACTCCCATATTTGATCACTATATCCTGGGTGAATTTTTAAAAATACAATACAGAGCCTAAACCTTATATCCCAGCTTATCTACCACAGCTGCTACAGCAAGGCTGTGGCTGCTCCTGTCCTTGGGGAAAGGGAGACCATGGGAGAAGGGCTCTTTCCATGGGCTGTGCCTGGAAATCACCATCTTTTCTGTTTGTTGATGCTCCAGCTGCAGGCCACTCCAAACATCATGGAGAGAACGACCTGCAAGTCTTTGCTTCAGCAGGCACAGGAATCAATATCTATTTGCTATGACAAGGACTTAGACCAGCCACATTTCCAGTTGAGCTGTGTCTGCCTGGGCTGTAAATAGCCCATCCCATCCGTTATTTGTATCAGCTTGGAAATTCTACAGAAATCTTTCAACAGGAGATTCCAAGGGTTTCACAGATGATTTTTGTTTTGACTGAGGGCTTTTTTGGTATAAGTTTTGACATAGTTTCTGTTACATATCTTTAAGTTCCCATCCCACCCAAAGCATTCCATGACACCATTAAAGAAAAGGCACAGACTCTCCCAAACTAAACTTTCAAATACTTGTTCCTTAACAAGCAGCTCTATGAGGTGTGCATACCTCTTATTGTTACCAAAGAGTTCAAGTCAATGAACTGAAATCCCTATGGATTTCCTGATGGCGTTTTTTCCCCCTATCCCTAAAGACTTATGGAATGATAAACAGATCAAAGAATGGTCGTGGAATGGTTGGGTTGGAAAGGACCTTAAAGATCATCTCATTCCAACCCCTCTGCCATGGGCAGGGACACTTTTCACTAGACCAGGTTGATCAGAGCCCCATCCAACCTGGCCTTGATCTGGAGTACATTTAGTTCCAGGAAATTCAGGTCTTGTCTCTAGGCACAGACACTTAAAGCAGCAGTTTATATTTGTAAGTGTATATAGAAAAAGAAAACAAACAGCTGGTTATATGTAGCAGCTAATCTTTCACTGCTCATCTCAGTTTCTTGCTCACATAAACAACATCTTAATGGAAAAATCCACAGTAAAGAGCTTTCTGTCTACTCACAAGTTTCACAGTAGAGGCAGCAACTCTTCAGATCAGTGGTCACAGTGATTCTGGGAAACACTTAGTTTAAGACAAACTGTTGAAAGTAAAAATGCATTTGCCATAATTTTCTCAGATTTTTTCTAATGTATCAATGCAACTGGAAGATAATTACACCTGAAATTTCTAGACCATGGCATTAAGAAAGCATTTCACGGTATAAAGTCACGCAAAAATGTTTCAATATATGTACTGGATAGCAGTTAGGGGCTTTGGGATTCACTCAGGACAGACAGAATAACTTCACTGTTAATCTCACACATCACTATCAGCCTCGGATCAGTCTTGAAATGGAAGATGAGCAGGCTCCTCCCAGTCTGTTCATGTCAAATCCCAACTGTACCTTGTTACTTGTACAGTCTTGCTCTGGCTTGGAGGCAGGAATGCTGAGCCTGCGTGATGGATAGCCCCACTTCCAGTAAATGTGCAGGACACATTTGTCATCTGAGCACAGACTCCGGCCCAGAGGCTGCTCCAAGTGAGCTCCCTCATGCTGGTTCCTTCTGATGCTCAGAGTTAGTGGGAAGGGAGAGGAAGAAACAGATGGAAAAATTCTTCACACATTCTTAATTACTGAAAGAAGAGACACTGGAAAGTGCTTGCTTGATATATCTACAAAACATAATTAAGATAAAAATTCTAATAAAAACTCCAGCCAGCTTTCTGAGTTGTGTAACTGAAGTGTGCAGCGAATTTACAAGCAGTGACATAACCTGGTGCCCTCTTTCTGGACCTTACTGTTACACATATTTTGGTCTCTAGCAAAGTGAGGATTTGTCTCATGGCCTCAAATATAAATTAGATAGGCTCATGAGATGGTCTGTAAGAGCACCTATCCATTTTCTGAGTTATGGGGAGTCCCTAGAGCACATCACATGTTCCAGAAGTGGTGAGGAGAGGAGCCCTGAGCGGCTGAAACACAAAGCATTTGGTTTAGTGACAAATGCTGCTCCCTCCCTGTGATCTGAGGACTGCAGACAGGCCCAAGAGCAGAGCTGCCTCTCTTGTCATCAAACCCCTCCTTGAGACAGGTTGAGCTCAATCTTGTGGACTAAGAGAGACCTTTTGGCTCATGTAGCCATTCCAACTTAGCACCCAGTGGAGGCTGGCAGGTGCCTGAGGTCCAAAGGAGGCCTGATGTTTTTTATCTTTTAATTTTAAGACTAGACGCCCCCTTTCCTATGAATCAGGGAGTCTGAGACCACCCTCCCTGTTGTGGAATAGCTGTCCAAATGAGGGGTCCGTTCTTCTAAATGAAACATGTGAAAGGCAGCAGTGGCAGAGAAGTAAATTCAGGACAACTCTGACCACCACCCAGTGTCCAAACTGTAAAGAACTCATTTATCTGTAGAAATATTTTCTAGGGTCTGAAAATTTATTTCCAAAAAGGATAGATTTAAGGGAAGAAATACACTTGTGTTCTTTCCAGCATCAATGAACTGGTATGAATTTGCTGACTGATGACACAAGAAAGGGAAAGAACAACTCGGCAAGGCTTTTCAGAGCTGTTAGGTGTCTCACTAGTCCTAACGTATAATAAAAGTTGATTTACATTATAAAAAGAATTACTTGCATTGCTTCCTTCTTACCAGTGATTTACATGTCAACAGGCAGACAAAGATGTATTCATTGCATGGCAATGGTATCACAAAATGCCCTTGTTCAGGTATCACTTTGAGGTCTCAAAATCCCTGACAAGAGATTGCTTTCTGAATTTAACATTCTTCACATCTCCACCTCTCCCACCCAACTCTAGGATGTTTCAAGGGTCAGTTTATCCTTATTAGGTTATCATCCTTATTTTTCTCCCACTTTGTAGAGTAATCTTTGTCTGGGCCTGATCAGGCAAAACGCAAGAGGCTTGTACTCAATTGCAGATTTGAGTAGAAACTCAAACACAACAATTCATTTAAAGAAGCGTCTTCCTCGTGCTGCATTCCTGTTACCCAACCACACCTCTCTGCCCATCTGAGGAGCTTACAAAACTGGGAACCTGCTTAACAAGTTCATGTTAGCCTTTTATGACCCACAGGCAAAGACAGTTTCCCCCTTGTACTTGCTATTATTCAGCTCTTCCCACCTCCTCTCCTCTGGCATTACGTGCTCCTTGTTCTCCTCAACCCTGCCAGACTCACTCTTTACCACACACCAAGCAGAGACCATTCTTTGGATCACTTTAGCCAGGCAACTTGCTTCACTTCTGAAGTGCTCACACATGACTCCCCATGAATCTCATGACCTGAGTTATGAGTAATTTTTAAATTAACTTTTATAAAAACCAGTGTACAAGTGTTTTTTCAGAAAAGCCTGATGGTAGGGGCCATTCACATCAATGGGAAGCATAACCCTAGATTCCCTACTGGAGTTCACAGGGATGGCTATTTCAGCTTTTGATTGTCTCTAATGAAACAGATCAGAAACTAAATTACTATTTCTTAACAAAACTGCCAGCTTTTCACTGGTGGGTTCAGTTGTATCCAGATACCATAGTAACATGGAATTAGAATGTACCAGGCCCAACTTTCCTGCACTTAAGAGCAAAAAGTGTTCAGTGCAGGCAAGACTGAAACCCTAAGACGAGAAGTGCACTGGGCAGGGCTGATAAAATGTGTAATTGACATTAAAAAGTTAAATATTCACCATAAAGCACATACATTTTGGAGATGCAGCAAATAAAAGAACAGCTACAGTCAATGGACACCAGAGCTGGCATGTTCCCTCACAAGGTTTGTGTCTTCTTCCTGCCAGCTTCTCCAGGGTCACTTGAACAATGAATTATACCATTTAATGTGAAAACAGCAGGAAAGCAATAAAAATTTGAACAAATGTAGCAAAAGACTTGAAAACACTCAGATTATGAACCTGATGGGATTTCTTGGTCCATTTAACATTAGGCCAGAGATGTAGCAGGTGAAATATATACTGGGATGGAACCACACACCAGGTCTCTTCTGGCGAAGAGTAGAGTTGAGTAAGCAGAAAAGCTCAGCAGTCTTTGATACTTCATGTTTGAACTATGGGATCATCTTTGATCCAAGTCCAGCTCTTCTTTTGACTTGACAGTCAAGCTCTCCATGAGATTGTGGCACTTCCTACCCAAAAGATCAATTTTTTTACCTGTCTGTGATCTTTTATATTAAGAACTGTGCCTCTGTGGATCAAAGTAGGAACTGTAGATGTGAAAGACAACTTCCACCTCACTAGCTGAAATCTCTGGAGTTCAGTCACAGTGCCTGAGCTAAGCCCTGTCCTTATGAGTGCCCCAAACTGGAAATATGAACACATAACACCCATGGATGAATACCTGCATTGAGCTCACCACAGCTGTTTACTTGCACAGAGTATGAAACTTTGCAGGATTTAAGCCAAAATGCAAAACTGATTTCTTACCTTGGCTTCACCACAGTAAGTTCTTCATGCAGACACAATACAATTTCAGAGGCAAAAGTCAAGTTTTTAAAGAAATCAACTGTTACAACTATGACTGAACAGACAAAACAGCAAACATTTTATTTACTCACTGCTTTAAAACTGCAAATACTAAGCTTTTGCCACGTGGTCTTAGAAGCGATGAAGTGAAGCATTTGGTACAAATCTTGAGGATATGACAGCACTGCAGCCAAGAAAAGTTACTTTCTCATTCTGTTTGACCCAACACTTGACAAAGGCCCTTCTTTGGCAATGGGCTGTAGGAATTGTTTGTTTATACTGCAGAGATGTTACTCCTCCCTGAAGCCTTGAGAAAATTCTCAAAGCCTGAGGTGTGTGCAATTGTATCTCATTGCTCAGTTCCATTGTCTCAAGTCCTTAACTCCTTGTTGCTCCTTGAAATCCCCTTTTGAAGGTCATATTCAGTGCTAGTCTTTCCCTAGTCCAGCCCTCTCTTGGCTGGGTTTCCTTTCTCTGTCTGCAGCGTGTCAGGGTTATGCTGCAGGCAAGAGCTTTGTATTTGGGCGCTTCCCAACAGTCTGACCTGCAGCTAAAAGCAACTGCTCCAGTAGCACAGGGTTATTACACTGCCCAGTCACTGCGTCACACTTGATCTCATTCATTCTTTTAGAGATTTAGCTCCAAAGAAACCCAATCCAAGATTCCAATATACAAAAACCCAGAGGTAATTCTTCAAGGTTTTCATTGTTCTGCCCAGTTCCCAAGTTAGAAACTTCTTTAAGGAAAATTACGTGTAAACAAAGCAGGTTTTCCTAGCAGATAAGAAATTAAAATGCTGGTGTAATGCTCTAATTACTACCAAAATAGAATGTTACCTGCAAAATCAATGCACAACCTTAAATATGCTGAGTAATAGAGATAAGCAATTGTATTAATAGTCAGCTTTCTTCTGAGTCTGGAGAATTCACATTTCCAAACCATAGAGAACTCATTCTTCTTTTGATGTGATAATTCACTGCATGCTTTAATTCAATATTAATATTTTTAGAAAAAATTAATAAATGGTATATTAGAAATATACTGAAGGACAAACAAGCCAATGCAGTAGTTATTAATAAAAATAGCTGGGTTAAATAGCATTACTAGTTCTTTGCTACAGTGATCAAGTCAATGCCTGAAAAGCTGCATTTCAGAGATGAAAATTGACGACTGCTTTCGGAAAAAATAACATGTAAGACTGGAACTAAACAGGCTTGATTTCAATATATGTACAAAATGGTAATGTATTACAGTGTAATGTATTACAGTGGTAACTTGCAAGCTGATGTAATGCTCTAAACCCTTTTAGATTCCATTTCAAATAAACCACAAGGAAAGGTCTTGGGTTTTTTTGATGAAGCTGTTAAGATGATACTATTTCAAAGTTATGATGTGGAACTCCCCAGTGTAAAGCACACAGCCCTGCAGTTAGCTCTGCACCACAAGAACAGATGCAGACAGTAATGACATTGGGTAGGCTTCACCTTGCTCTTAAAACTGCCAGCTTATCTGAAATACAATAGGTGAAAATATAAAACCCAAAGCAGGGAACAGCGAGTTGTGAATCAGCTCTGTCAAAAGAAACAGAAATCCATACTGGACAACTGCCGTTTTTTATCACTGAAGCAAAGAAAGGTTGCAGCCTTTCTTTGAGTTTTTTTCGGTGACAAACTCAGCCTGGAAAGTGATCAAAATCTGTACAAAACAAAGGGGGAAAAGAAGGTGAACCTGGATGTACTTTAATTAGTACTTCAATTAAACACAACCAGATGGCCTGTATGTAGTGCACAGATTTGGGTCAGCCTTTGCTGGTAAGTGAAATTCATCTGTGAAAACCAGAAAATCTACTACCTGCACAGATTAATGTTGTATTGGTTGACAAATATGGAAGGGATCCTTGAAAAGTACATCCAAATTTCCGTATTTAACTTTTTTTCCCAAAAGTTCCACTGATTTGGACTGCCCAGGGGTGCTGACAGCCCATCTTGCATTACAAATCCACAGGAGCTCTGTAACAGTGAAAGTCTGAGCTAATCATCTGCAACGCGAGGGAAGGGAGACAAAGTTCAGGCCAGCCTTGTTCTGCCAACTGCAGAACATTCCAGCTGTCTGAACTGTTTACAAATCAGGAATATAGTTGATACAGGTTATCCCAGATGGCATATATCATTGAATGATTTATTTTTAAATGAATAACCGCAAAACTACATCCATGGGAAGTATTTATAGTGCACACAGCTCTTTGAAAGAGCTCCCCAGCTTGGCAGTCTGTCACATGTACGAAGCACATGGTGATTAAATCCAGAGTCAGAGACAGTAATTGCAAGTTATGTACCTTCAGGAAATTACAACAGAGCTCCTATCAGGCAATTAGCTGTCTTTTAGCAGAGACACTAAAGGTACAAGCAGTAGATCAGACAATGTTTCCAGCTAAAGTTCAGATTAATATAGTTTCACTACCTAAAATGAACATTTTCTTCTAAACATTCTTCTTTGCTTCTCTGGCATTATTGCTAGCCAGAACTTTTAAAGTAGTTACTAAAAATAAGGTTCTGAGTGTCAGTGTTCTGTTCAAGTATGAGATCTGTAATCTAAGCCAGACTGCCATCCTTCACTCTGTTACACATTGCTTTTGGACACAGTTTTCTTTCCTAAGAGTAAAACCACCCAGAGTGAGATTTTTACTTTCTTTAATTTAAAGATTGTATTACAGAAAAGTTTAAGTAAGGAATCCTTATAAGGATTAACTCTTGACATAATATATTGCCAAGATACAGTGTAGCTGCAAGGGCTCCAGGTGAACCTTCATATAAGTTGCTTTCTTACATACACAGTGGCTGAACAACATAAATTGTATTCCCCATCTGTAAGAGAAGACAGTGGTATTGAAACAGTCCTTTTACCAGTGTGTTCTGGTTTTCCCAAATTAGAAACATGCCATATTAAAACTGTAAAATCCTACTATACAGAAAGGTGATGGAGATGAACTTTCTAAAGATTGCAACTGATGACACATTAAAATGAAAACTAAGGAGTGTTGATTATGTAAAATGGTTTCTCTTTTACTGGCAGGTCAAATATACTAAGAAACATACAAATATTTTTGATAATCTAATTCCAGATGAACTCAAAACACTGAAGTAACATACACAGGCTAAGAGAATTCAATACTGTTCCAAGGCACTTACTGAATCTCCATGACTAGATGAAAACCAGAACAAATCAGGTCTGACAATTAAACAGTATATAATATAAAAATAACCTTTTGCTTACAATTTACAAAATGCATTACAATCTTTATCTCTGCTAACCTGCAATTCTGGCTGTGTGTGTCCAGCAATTTTTGTAAAAAACCCCAGAAACTATTTTCTAAAACTTCAGGGCAAATAACTTACAAATAAGGTACACAAAAATTTAGATCATGCAGAGATTTCTTACATCTTCTGTTAATATTTTATGATTGCAACTTTATCAAATTATATACTTACTTGCCCTGTACATATACAAAATAATGCATACATGGTAATCAAATGTTAGCAAAAAGTAGTCCATAAACACAATCTGTCAAAAGTATTACTATATTAACATATGTCTACAAGCAGCGTGTAACAGGGTTAAAAGACATTAAGGCAATAATACTTGAAGTTACAAAATAAATCATATGTAATACTTTCTCCTAAGTGTAGTAAGGCAGGTAGATGGCCCAGCAAAAGGTTGAATTACTGGAATCCACTGTTGTGAACCATGTGTCAGGTTTTGCGTGGGATGCACTGCGAGAATGTACCATTGGTAGTTAGATCTACACTGCTCTGTGTTAGTCGCCCCCCAGGAAAGTGGAACTCTATTTCTCTAGTTCTCAGTGGCACTTGAGTTTTCCAGTATAATTTATGGATTGTGTGTCCATTGGTTCTTGGATCATGTCCATTCTGAGGGTGGCTCTCTTGGTCCTCTGGGCTTTGCACAGCGGTTACCAAAACCTAAGGAAAGAAATGTATTTAATGCTTCTGCCTGCTGGGACAGCACAGGCTCACAAAGGCTGGCAGCAGTCAGAAGATCACTAAGACTTCAGTGGCTTCAGCTCTTACAGAACAGATTTACTCTCAGGGCTAGAAAACAACTTTGTAATACAAGGAATTCTGAAGGCATTCTGGCCATAGGAAATACAAATATGAAGAATTTGTATATCATTATAGTTCAGTACTTAAAACTCACTGGAAAGTACTTTAAAATAAATACTATATTACAGCCTTTGTTTTTCGTTGTTTTTTTTTTCTCCTCTGCATACCTAAGCAGTTATCAGGTATTATTTCTGGAAAATTTCAGTGCTTTACAAAAATTATAACCCATTTGACAAATTCTATATTTTATACGCTTCAGGTTTTTTTCAAAGTGAAGAATTATTTAATCATTTATTTTGGGAAAACTTCAGAACTGCTGAAGAGACTAGGCAGGCTGGGTTCTGCACCTCAGAGTTGTAGGCAGGCAGTAGTAGCAGCTACCCAAACCAGTACTGATAGTGAATCCCCTGTTTAAGTAATCTAGTGATTATATTTTGAAAAAATTGTAATTACCAATATCTGTTACTTCTGCAGTAAATTCTGGAATTTGACCTCTTGTATCAGTAGAACCAGAAAAAGAAATCTGAGGTAAAATGTCAGTTGGTGTTTTGTTGCTTCGTTCAGGACAATCTGGAAAACACACAAACTCCTCACTGTAACATTCACTTAGTCACCACTGTGGCAATGCCACTTGTTATTACAGTCCAGAAAACAACTGGCAGCAAATAATATTATTTACAAAAATAAAGCTTTGAAAGCTAATTTCTTATTTCCTAAAAGCAATACTTGAAAATTGTTTATGAAGTAGTTGTTCAGTGACAGCAACATATTCCTGCTTTCCAAATCTGAATTATTATTATTTTGTATTAGTTAGTATGGGTAGCTGAAATCCCTCATAGCATCTATTTATAGCAAAATCTCACAGTGCCATTTAATACATCAGAATAAAGGCATCTGTTCATGTTCTTTCTAAGCTAAAGATGCTTAGACATCATAAGTAACAATATATTTTGTACAATTTAAGTATATTTGACAATATACTTAGATATCTTCACAGCAAATGCCAAGTTCAGGCAAATTTTTGTTCTGAAGGAAAAACGTATTTTGAAAAAAAAATAAAAAAGCTTTTCCACTGCTTACCAGGTAGTATAGGTGAAGTTGTTTTCAAACCCTGTTAATGAGAGATATATAAAATAATTACACAAACCACTTCCAAAAAATGAAAAGAAAGTCAGAAATTTAAGATTATGAAAACATCACCAAAACTATATAACATTTATGGAAATACTTACCTGCCCCTATGTTTTTGACTTGACTCAACATTGACAAAAAATGCTACAGTAGTTAGAATGAGAATTTACTATTAGAACCTTAGCATTTAATAAAAATTTGAAAACATGACATTGCAACTTATTTGGAAATTTAGGTAGGTTAGTTCTCACACTACATTTACAGTCCCTGAAAATTCACATCTATCTTTTTGTCATATTTTTAAGTGAAATATTGGGGGCACATGAATAAAAGGTGAAAAATGTAAAACGGACTTATTTGCTTTTAAAGTTTGGCCAGCTGTTTATGCAGGATGACTGTGAGCTGGATGAGGGAAAAGTGAAATCTGATGGGCAAAACCAGTTTGTTTAAAACAAACACGGACATAAGGGAAAACCATTTTCAGGCAGTGAAACAGGTTGCCCAGAAGAAGTGTCCATCTCTGGAGGTTTTCAAGATGCAGCTGGAAAAGGTCTGGTTAGCCTGGGCTGAGGCCCTGCAGCAGGTCGGATGAGAAACTGCAGTTCTCTTCCAGTCTGAAATGGCCTAAGAACCATTAAGGGCAGACAGCAAGCTCCCTAAAAGCAGCACATTTGCACTCTTAAGGCCATAGTTTAACACAGATTTAGGATTATTCCTTTTAAAAGTATTGCTGACCTTTGACCTATTGAAAACCAGATCATTTGCTTGGAAAGAAAACATGCTCTTCACATCAGTTCAGCAGCTCAGGCAGAGGAAAAACTGGCCAGTGTAGATTACCAACAGCTGCAACTTCACACAAGCATATATTTTACTTTTCGTTGTAGCTCCCCAGCAAACCAGAAATGACAGATCAGTACAGACTTGTCTGCTGCACTTACTGTGGAGGCTGTTTGCTCGGGCAGGTGCTGATCCCGCAACACGCTCCACTCCGACTGTGCAACCAGAACTGGCTTCGGCAGGGGTGTGCCTAGGAAGAATTAAATCAACTCAACATACTCCAGTTCTCCTCATGATGAGGCATTAGTACACAGCATTAGAAATGTGCTCTAAAACTTTTTTTTTTCCCCCTTAGATTAAATGCCTGTAAAAACATGAAAATCTCTTTACATGAAAAGTGTTCCAGAAAAGGCAAAATGCCACAATATAACTCAAAGCACAAAACTACAGTGCTTGCATTGTGGACGTTTGTTTTGTTCCTTTGGGGGCTCTTAATCAACAGGGGAATTGGCTTCCTCTTCAAGGACAATTTAGAACTTCTGTTATATCAGCTGGGCAGTAATAGTATGTGTTTTTCAGGTCTCCTAAGTAAACATACAAAGTCAGGACAGCCATACCTGTCTACCTGTCCTTTACTGACATAGTGCAAAAAGACAAACAAAATGGAAGTGGTTTTAGTGATTCCAATCCCGGAGAGAGATTTTAAAAAAAAACAAAAACCAAAACCCAGCTTTGTTCCTTGCGCAGTCACAGAAAAGTAATAGGTCCATAATATCCCAAGAAAGGATCACTTTGACTCTGAACTACCTATGGTTATGATGCTCAAAGAACACATTTACAAAACTTCAGCATTTTCATGCTGAAAATATCTAGGTTAACTACTTGGTCCAAATTTTTTTGAGTTTCAAAATGACACTAAACAAAAGTCTCAGTAAATAACTACATCATTTTAGGCCTTCTGGAAGGTACCAAGCATCAACCTAATTTATCACTTCATTTCAATTCATCTGTTTTGTATTCTGCCATTACTAGCTTGATGAATGAACTATGACTATAGGAGCACATCATCTGTAAGTGTCAGATTTCTCTTGCAGTTACCCTTTTGACACAGTCGAAGAGTGAACTACATTAAACTTGACAAACTGGGCTTGTTCACTACATGCAGTGCAGAATGAAATGTCATCATCTTTCCTTTGCCAAAGAAGGGGGAATCAGATAAACACTGTTCATGTGCATACCCATTCCCTAGCTGGGAGCAGTAGGAAATTAAGATAGCTGGGAAATTCCCTAACTGTACTGCATTTCCCCACGGTATCATCTCATTTCCATACCCTTCAGATTGAAAACCAGCTCTACTAATATTGAAGTCTCCAATTACTTAAATATCACATAACACCATATTCAGTCAGAAATGAAAAATAATTTCTCTGGGTTCAAGGGTGTGTAAAAGTTAAACCTCAAAATAAGCTGCTGCATATGCTAGATTTCATTCCATTTTACAACTTGCTCCAACAGACTAACCAAAAATTAGGGGTACTCAAATACAATAGTGACATGCTCTTCACATTTTATCTCCAATTATCAGCAAACATGAAAAAACTCACTCTGTTCACTTGCTAACACAAATGATTCTGGTGTTCTTTCTGGGAGCGGGGGAGAGGAATCTTCACTAGCATCAGCATCTAAAGCAAATATGATATTTAGATAAGTTAAAAACATAGATTTTTCTCCTAGACTTTTAGAAGTTGATCTTTTCATTTATGAGATAATCCTAAACTTGGTATAATATCTAAAACAAAAGAAAAATTTGCTCCAAGTATTATAAAACATTTTGGTTTACCACACTAACACTGTGGAGCAACTTCATCTAACAACATTTATTTCACATTAAGGGTGTAAGATCAGTTTGTGTGTTATGCAAGCAGGAAAACAGAAACACATTTTCAGCCTAAATAATTTGGAGTAAAAAACCCTCAGTAATTCCAATGAATACTTTCTGTTCATTCTTTCAGGTCTCAGTTTTGCTCACCAAGTCCATGTTGAGGCCCACTGGCTCCCACACCACTGATATGGTTAAACAGCTTAGTGCAAGGTTTACTAGGCACAAGGGTAAATAGGAGCCAGAGGAGATGGCTACTGTTGGTGCCAGTACCACATCCTGTCCCCAGTCTGTTCCCTCTCACCTCCCAGGAGTGTACTAGCACAAGCTGTTCTGGCAGCAAAAGCCCCTCTCTGACCTGCTAAGAAATTAGGAGTAGTAATTAAAGGTTTGAAACAATTTAAAGTAGTTGCTGCCATAAGAAATCTCATCTGACAACTGTACTCTGCACAGGATTCAAAAATACATAGACACATTTCAACTAATAAAGCCACAAAGCTTGAGCTGCCGGTGTGCCCAGCTGCTGCAGGGACAGAGTTCCATCAAGTTCTACAAGCCATCGTCTTCCAAGTGACTTCTGAGACCTGCTCCACTCAAGTTTACAGCACAAGAACACCTTCATTAACAGAAAGGGCCTCTATAAAACCACCAAAGAAAGTCATGATAGATATGCACTAACAAAGTGCGTTTTAGGGTTTTGTTTTGGTGTTGTTGCTGTTTTATTGTTCTCTTTGTTTGTTTGTTTTTACTTTTACCTCAAGGTACAACTACTTTTCACTTCATTTGAATGGAAAAGAGGATTTAACTGTGTGGTAAGATCATGCACACCAGCAGTTATGGTTAGGCAATTAGGGTGCTGCTAAGTTCACAGACAAGTTTCACTGGTGAATGCAGCCCCATTCCCAGCTTCAGACAGAAGAGTCCTGAGCCAGTGTGAAAATGAGAAAGCCACTGTAAAGAGGGTTTAGGAGCACTGGGGCAAAGCGATCTAACCCTATATTCCTGAGTCCCAGAGGGATTACAAGACCTGCAACCAGAATGTAAAATGGGAAGTGTTCACTATCATATAAACAGGGAAGAGATACACCCTTATTAACAAGAGATGAATGATAAAAAAAATTAATGCTAGAATTTTAATCAATTTCTGTGAAATCATCAACATACCAGCAGCACAAGGGCTGTACTGTTATTTGAAGACGTTTCTGATACACAGTAACATGAAACAAATTCTAGAATGACATTTCTCCAATGCTTTATCATATTTATGACATATCACTTATTTTATTTGCATGTTCTCATAGCATCTACATAATGAGATGCACAGAGAGGTGATAATTTCCAAACAGTGACAAACAATGATTGCTCTGGGAAAGAAGAAAAAAATTCTGGCTAAAAGGAAAAATACGATAGCCTGCAAATCTATAGAAACAAATCCAAGGAGAACTGCTTGCAAAGTTGAAATAACTATGACAAAAGGACTTTGTCAGCTCTGCAGAGCATCTTTTAAGTCACAGTGTTAAAAATATATGTGCAAGTATTGTCCTGTGTTTACACAATGTCCCAAAATCTATAGATCTATAGATACAGTTCACAATATCTATACATCTATAGCAAATCTACAAAAACAGATTATTTTCAAGGCTGCAAAACAGTTCACATCTCTGGATATATGACTTTTGGTGAACATTCAGTTCACAAAGCCAGTATTTTCAATTCAGCTGGCTCTGCATCTTGCATCATACACTGAGCCCCATTTCACTTCAGGAAGTCATGAAGTCTGCACAGACTCCTGAGGTGAGGCCATCACTGTAAGCAGCTCCAAGCACAGGAGTCTGAGCTGGATCCAGGAGTTCATGTTCTTCCTTCAGCTCCACAGCCTTACTTCTTGTTGGGCTTTGCACAAGCAGTGACCAAGGCCTAATCTGTTCTTCCCAGCTCTGTCCTCCATCTGCTCTAAGTGTGCCAGCCTGACTGAAATCTGTACCTGCATATTTTGGGACCCTTTTGCCTTCAATAAATGATGTTCTAACTTGCAAACTTTTGCAAAAATATCCTCCAACAAAGTAGTCAAAGATAAAAAGCCACTACATAATTTTTGAGGTGCTAATAAAGCATAGCTTGGATTTTTAGATGAACAGCTGTATTAGCTTGTCACCCCCAGCCATGTACAGAGAAAGAGGAAAGCACAGCTAAATATTTACAACACTATTAAAATGCAGAAGCCAAATCATGAGCAACTTCAAAGACCAGTGCAGTGAATGAGGTTACATCTACATTTTTAGGAACAGCACACCAACCAATAAGCATGAAATCGTTATGTATTTGCACAAGCCTGTTGAAAATGCTTTGACTACTCAACCCCCAATTATTATAGAGAAAAAATATGCACCAAATAATAACATAGAAACCTACAATTACATACAAACCTACAGGAAGGCATTATAAATAAAGCATTAAACAAACGCTCACAATAAAGCTTACAGTACAGCTTTTGAAGCAGCTAATCACGGTCTATAGTACCTTATACCAAAACTAGCTCACATGCAAACTGAAAGCTGTCAGGAAAAGAGTCGTGCCCTCTCTGAAGCTGCCATACTGCACTGATTAAATTTACCTTTAGAAAATTGCATTACAAAGAAATTTATGTTGTCCAACTCTACAGATGCAGCTAGATCAAGAGCAGCACTTCTGAACCTCAGTGAAACCTACCTTTGCCATCTTCAGAACATGTTACAGCTGTTAAGTCTTGCCTAGCAATAGACATTGGCAATACTTTTCTGGCAGAAATGTTTTCGGTATTAGTGGCAGCAGAGACTGTGGCACTTGCGGTTGACACATTGGACGTGCTTTTGCTCATGGCTCTGTCAAAGTCCACCTCCTCCGTGTCAGAATCATCTGCATGGAGAGGATTGGTAAAACAGAGGGGTGCTCGAACAGAGAGAGGAGTATGATCAACAGTATCACTGGAAGGATGTTCAGCTGGGGTGTTTGATACTAGAGAGAGAGTTTTAACACCGTGACACAAGGTGTCTGAAGACAACTCCTCAGACACGGGCGTACGCAGTGCATTTTCAGGCCCATGTAGTGACCACGTGGCGTGTCCCTTCTCTGCCAGAGGCAGACGGTCTGGTCTGGGTGGGGTATCAGACACCTGCTGGCTCTGCAGACTTTCTGGTGAAGATATTAAGGCTGTGTTAGACTGTGGCACGCTGTATTCGATGCATGAGTTTTGAGAAGCATCCACAAATGAATCCCCTGAAATCTGTTCCGGTGGCTTAAAGCTCTTATCAATTACACAGGATGACACAGGCTTAATTTTAATTGCATGTCCCCTGTTCAACAGGGAGTTCCCATCAAAGCTTCGTGGTCCCTCCTGAAGAGGCACCTTCTTGATCTCAAAACTTAGGTTGCGCTCCAGCCTCCTCTCTGTGTGTTCACTGGGTTCGTTCTTCCCTGAATGTTCTGTGGACTTATTATAATTCTCGTTGAGGTCTGTTGAATGCTCTGATGAAACCATGTGCAAAACTGGCTTTGGATGGTATCTGTCATTGTCCTGCCACACCGTAGTGACTGTTGGATAAGCTGATGGGGGAGATGGTGTTAAGATTGGTGGTACTGGCTGAGGCTCTGGAGGTTGCAAGATTTCTTCTTTAGCATCTCCTTCTACAAGGCAACTGCAAAACAACCAAGACACAATTGTCTAAGTTTTCTGGATTTTGACAAGATCTTAGACATCTATCCATCTCCCACTGCAGTCAGTAACTAATGCTGTAATACCAATATCAAATGTCACACACAGCTTCCATTGCACACAGACAACGGTTATAGAATATGACTAGTGGGGTAGGCAAGAATTAAGTCAACACACTCAAAATGTCTTTCAGAATATCACAAAGACATTCATTCAGGCCACAACTAATCCTCACTAATAGTTCAAAGATTGCTCACATCCTTTCCCAGAAGCATTTTGCAAAGATATTGCAAGGCAGGCCCTCTTGTGGCAGCATTTCACTACTTTTTTCCTTAAGTGGCTCTGAGAAACTTGACATATGGAATTCAAATTTCAACAAAGCCAAAAAAGATTTCTTTAAAAAAACCAGGCCACTTAATGCTGAATATCTTCCTTCAATTTTATTTTTTTGTACATGCCCAAGAGGATTGTATTTTTATGTTTGTGTATTTGATAGACTCCACTTAGTCGCAAACCAAATTTACCTGACTTGAGGTACATATAACATAAAAAATATTCCCAGTAGAATTTATTATCCAAATTACAGTGCAAATTAGTGAGACCACAGCACTTAAAACTGCAGTTCATCTCACGCTACTTAAAAGGAGTTCTTCAAGCATATGGTCAGATTAGATACAGAGTAGTTGACTACAAACATTTAGCATAACTAATGAAGGCATTTTTATAATTTCCATTCCTTTAAAAATCCAGGAGGACCTGGACAAGCTCCAGAGGTGGGCCCATGAGAACATCATCAGGTTCAACAAGGCCAAGTGCAAGGTGCTGCACTTGGCTTGGGGCAGGCACCCCTGGCACTACACAGACTGGGGACTGAACAGACCAAGAGCAGCCCTGTGGAAAAGGACTTGAGGGTGCTGGTGGAGGAGAGACTGGACATGACCCAGCAGTGTGCAGAAACCAACTCACCACAGTCCAAAAACCAACCCTGTCCTGGGCTGCATCCAAAGCAGTGTGGCCAGCACATGGAAGGAGGGAATTCTGCTCTGCCCCTATACTCTGCTCTCATGAGACCCTCCAGCATAAGAAGGACCACACAATTGCACAAGAACTCTGCCTACAAGAGAATGGCATCAGACAGGCCCTAATTATTTGTCTGCATGCCACATAATGAACAAAATCAAAGTACTAATTTGGCTCCCCTACTTCCAAAACTAAGAAGGACTCAGCAAGTGCAAATTCTTGAGACTACCATTACATACAGGAAAAAACCCCAAACAAAAAAAGCCCAAGGACTGTCTCACAACTGAGTCTTGTAGAGAACTAAAAGCATACCTGACTTGGGACAGGCTATAGCATGTGTTTCATCCTTGTGACTTTGTTAGCATCAAGCTATAGCAGTATGGGTTACAGAACTAAAATCTTTACACAAGGGATTCCGTACTAGAGAGAAACATTTGGATTCTCAGTTTGTGAAAATCCAAACCCCATGAAGTACTGCAAGCTTCCCAGCTTCCAAATTATGTCCCACAAGTTCCTGTATCTTTGTATCTGGAAAACCCCAGATCCCCTTGCAGTTCTGGGTGATCTCTTCCATTCTCTGCCTGACTCCTGCCACAAAGAGTTGAGCCTCAAATTCCTTCTCTTCCTCTCCTCCCTGCACTTGTATATTGCTGTTTTTCTTTACATTAAAACATGAGAAATGCAAAGCATATCAAAGCAATTTAGCAGAAGTAATTTGGGAACTCTTGCCTCTAGATGTTGTTGAAAACTGAATACACTTAAGAACAAGTTGTTTGTCTGAATTAGTAAAGATAAGACAGGAAAGGGGGGGGACATAAGTCTTGCTCCAATTTAATGCACACTAAGGACAAGAGCTTTCCCTCCTCTTGGATTTCTCTCCTCTGTTCCAAATGGGGAGGGGAACAGTAAGTGCACTTGCACCAATGTTTACATGCCCCCTTTTACCAGCAGTGATGCTCATCAGTAATCTCCACTAAATCCTCCTACTGAAAAATCATGATTTTCCCTTATTGACCTGATTTTCCTGACCCAGAGTTATTTGCAATCAGCAAAACTAATTTCTTATCTGGTACAGACCTAACATTAAGCATTACAATTAGCTAAAGGAGCAAATTAGCATTAAATAGATAATATATAGCATTAGATAGATAGAACAAGGTTATAGGTCCACAATACCAGTCAGAATTCATTACATTCTTCACAATTATTGTTCCATAAAATCACTCTACCCTTTGGTTTATGCACTAGTAAACAGTGCCTCATGTGTATTCAAACAGTTCCCTCAGACACCTCCATAGAACTGATGATACAGGAAATGCTGCACAAATCAGCAGCCCAAAAGTTGCTTAAACAACTTCCTCCTACACATCTCAACAGAACTACTACAATGTTCCCCATTACATTTGAAGTTAAATGTCACTCCTTCATTCTTAAATGAAAGCTTACAGTGACAAAATGAGAAATTATTTGCCAAAATCATTCTTTGCCTTATTAATATTGAAGGATATCTGTCCTCAGGAATAGAGACATCCAAATAGCACTCTAATGTGTTTTTTCTCTTTAAATTAGGAAACAGATCCCAATTTTTCCATTTTACTGACATTTTTAATATTAGTGTTTCAGATATTCTACATTGCAAATAATGTTTCTGTTTGTTTTTACACAGCAGAAATATTGGGATATGAACACATTCAGAAGATCTGTGTGGCAGTAGTTTTTTCTAAAAGTCTTGTGGAATCTTGGGCATTATGGGCTGCTGCATTATGCTGTCTTTGGGCATGTCCTTCAACAGCTGTGCTCCAGAGACATTTCTGCCCACAGAGGCAGAAAATTATCTGAAAATGAGCTACTAATACTGTTAAAAACAACAGGAGACACTGGGACCAGATTGATTTAAAATACCAGGAAACTAACAGAAAGCTCATGAAAGAGGATATTGAGACAGAAAAGAGTCAGTGAACCAAAGAAAGCCAGGCCATTCAAGAGAGAGAAGTAAGCTTCTCTGTATTATACCTTTAAATAAACACATATGACTGCAAAATCTAACTGTGATAAAAAAATAGAAAGCTTTGTCATGACTCATCCTTCAAGTGCCTCTTCAGATACAACTGCCCCTGATTATCTTGGAATGCCACTACCACAGCACTTCCTCATTTACAGCTGGATATGGAATTTCCCTGGGTGGTTGAGGCAGATTTTTCATACATCTTTACTGTCACACAGCCTGAGCAGCTGATGTAGTGCCCAAGTGCCAGTGGCTTCTCAGGTGTCAGGTAAACCATGAATTAGGCAATAACAACTTTTTAAAATTATTTGTCATAGTAACAATTACACACAATTTGTCAAAGGTACTATAATCGCAAAAAAAAAAAAAAAAAAAAGCCTTCCCACAGCTTTCAACCGAAAATGTATACATGAAAAAAGCCATTTATTGCTTTCTCTGCAATATATTATAAATTTTTAGAATGTTTTAAAATCTAATCCATTCTACTCCTAATGGAAAAGAGCTGTATTACTAAAACTGTGCACAATGGGTTCAGATTTAAATGAAACTTGGCCAGTGTTCAAAAGAAAAAAAGCCTTAAGTAATCCATGGTTATTCTATGGAGCATACTGTAGGGTGTTTCAAATAAAAGAGAGTGATGCCAAGGTCATGGAATGCAGCTGCTATGAATAACCAAAAATAGATACCAAGCTCTACATCCTCCCTCATAATTAAAATAGGAAAATTAAACTCAACATAAGCAGGCTGAAGCTGGACAACCATATTATTCTACTTTAGCATTAAATCACTGCCATCCATGTGAAAGAAAAGCTGCAGTCCAGTGAGTGAAGCTGTTGCAAATGTACTACAAATGATTTATATAAAAGTACAATGAATTAATAAAAATAACTAGCTGGTGAATTTCTCTCTTCAAATTTACTTACCGAGGCTTTTTCTTTTTTTTAATTGTGGCACACAAATCAGAGACAGTTAACTAAGAAGGAACACCCATCAATGAGTTTTATTTTAGCTTTGCAGGAGATAGAAAGAGATGCTTTGCAGGGCTTGAAATGAAACAGAATAACACATAACCATGGAAATGTATTTAGCATCATGTGACTGAAGTCCAAACAGAATCTGATGAGAAGTTAAACTGCTACAATATTTCACCTTTTCTCCTTCAGACAACAGCACACAGCTCTTCATTACACTGCATACAAAAAAGCTGTTAAATCATGTTTGCTTTTTATGAATTTATTCTAAGTTCATGCTTTGATTTCAAACTGCATTTGAACTTGAAAATAAAGAACTTCTTGTAACCAAAATAAAGCCTGACTAAAACAAACCACCTCTTTTCCCAAAAATTTCCAAATCAACTACTAAGCACACAAATATTGCAAGGTGTAATACTTAAAGGTATTAAGATGCTCCCTCTGAATTCTGACACATCAGTCATGTAAAATCAAGCACAGTCCTAAATTGTGAACTTAAGTTTTTTGCAGTCTTATATCTAACAAAGTTAAACTTTATTGATGCCCTCTTCTTAACCTGAACATAATTAAAATATGTCTAACAAAGACTTTCCATTCCCTCAAGTCCTCTAAAGAAAGGTTGACTTTCACAAGAAGTGATCATCAACTGCCAAGCCAAGCAATTTCTAGGACAAAGTGCTGATGTATGCACTAATGAGTTGTTCTTGTTTACCTCTGTAATGATCAAGGAGTAATATTGGAATTTTTTTATGTTGACATCAAATGGAGAGAGACATTAAGCTAAATGACTACACTCACATACTTTACAGCAAGTTTAATTACATTACAGCATTACAAGGTGATAAAAGATTGGAAGACAATACAATTCCAAAACTTCTGCAAAACAAGTACAGCTAGATGCTTCATGGCGACCTAAATAAATAAAATACCAACCTAATACCAATGTAATAACGATATCCTAAACAGACTTACAACTTCCAAGAAGACATAAAAGCAGCCTAGCAAGTATCAGTCTTTCCCCAGTACATGCCCAGGCCAAAGCAAGTACTAAAAGGATTAATTATACCTCTCTGAGTAAGCTTCCTACCTTGCATGATAAACATCTTAGCACAGACAAGAGAGTTTACATGATATTAGCTGCACTTGCAGAAGAAGAGATCCTAAAGTCTAAAGAAGATACTGAGCTGATTTCATTATAATATTCCAAACAGAACAAGAGAGAGTGAGAAAGTCTCTTCAGAAACCTTCACAGAAAAATTCTGCCATGTCCTGAGTGGTGAGTCAGTGGAAAGGGCTGCAGTGGAGATGTCACCATCTCATCCAGCAGACATGGGGCTGTCAGAAAACAACCTACAGGTATCACAGACTTTACTGGCCAAGCAAACATGGCTTAGTCCAGTAACAGTATGGAAAACAAGCATCCTGAGGCCAAGAAAAAAATCCCAGCTTTTCTCCTGCTCACTCAGGATCATCTCAGGCAAGTTCACCTGAAACCAACCTGGCCCAAAGTACTCTGCACTATCAGTCCCTATAGGCCTTTTTGCTTTAGAAAACAAAGCAAATGTTAAACCTTCTCTTCAAAAATGCAGCTTGCTTTACTAAAAACACATTATAAAGCCATTTACAACATAGATTATAAAGAATGTAAAAATCTTGTTTCTTTTCAAAAATAGTACGCAGCGCAACTTGCTTGTAACTTCTTCAGAGACAGTGCATGTAAAACTCAAGTACACATTTGGCTGGCAACCTAAAAGTGTTTCGTTGTGCATATGGGGATTAAATTGGAATGTTTCACTGATTCTGCTCTCCCATCCTCCCCAGGAAAAGGATGTTAATCTATGCCAAAACATCCACAATACACAAAACCTGGCTCTATGTCCTGACTGAATCAGGCTGTAGAACTGAAATAATTACCCCCCACATCAAGAAAAAAACATGCTCATGAGTGGGTATTTTGTGCAGATGTGACTAATAGCAAATGAAGTCTTTCCTCAGAAGCATCTTCCAGGAGGAGTTTAATTAATTGTTTTTCAAAAATAATCTCCATTTTAGAAAGACAACAGCTTTGCTAAAAGCTTCCATTTATTCACCTCTAAGAAACCAATCTGCCTGCCCCTGCTGGCAGATGGGAAAGTATGATTTTATGGAAACAAGCCCAAAAAACCCCCAGGCTTTAAGGAGAGATTAAAAGATTTTAACTTAATGCAGCAAGTAAAGAACAATGCAGTGCAGATAAGACAGATGTGTGCTTAAACATGAATTACATGAATTACACATATGTTCATATTACATGAATATATAAAAATTATACAGACTAAGGTACACCTAAGACTTTGTTAACTGACTCCTCTGGCATCATCTTAATCTACATAATTGCATACAATCACATTACATCAATCTGAATAAGGTAAAAAAAATTTATTGCCTACACAGCACCAACCATGTAATTTGTTTGTAAAAAGCCCCAACTTACTTCCATCTCTTTCTTTATTTTAAAGGAATTATACTTTACTTATGCCTAAATGTTATGCACAAATATCAACTGGCTGGTGGTTTCTTACATCATTCGACAACTTTAGGAAACCCAAGTGCTCACCTTATATTTAACTACAGGCAATGTAACACAGGCAAGATCACCTGCCAAAGGTCACTACAAGCTCTCTACAAACCAGCTGGGGGAACTGGACACCTGGTTCAGGAGAGCTGCTTCTTTACCTGTCTTAACACTTGGGTTGGGTACCCATTTTAGTCTCATGAATCTGTTGGTTCAGATTTACTTATGGCTTCTGTAAAGCTATGTCTAGGCATTTTAAGAGCTAGACAAGATTTTCCTCTGCTGAATGAAGGGATTGGTGAGACCAATTCTTTTTCTCAAAAATAACAGCATTTGGTTGCCATACTCTAGTCAAGAACAGTGCTTGTCTGAGATTTTTCTGGAATAAATGGTTATGTTTCATTATGGTTTTGTCTCCAAAAATGAGAGTTCGGTCATGAATTGAGGCTATTTTAAATTTGTTTTGCTACTATCACCTAGCAGAATTAAAACACAAGTAGATAGAACATATCTGACTAGTAAATTTGTCTAAATTATTGGAAGGTTGGTATATTTAAACACAGACTTCTCAAAGATATTGTAGCTTATATTTAGAGTCAATAACAAGACTTCTATTTGCATTATGTATATTTCCATTTATAAACACAACATAATCATCTTAAGTCTTTATAGTATCAGTAGCTTTATTCTACTTTTTATTCATCTTTCAGCTTAAAATAGCATAGGAACACAGTTAACTACCTGCGGGTCCGTGGAGGCTTTGGTGGAGGAGAATCCTGTTTCTCAGCATCTGAAGAACTGACAACATTTTCTGTATTATTTTCATCCTGATTAAAAGAAAAAAGGGTATTTTTACTCATGGCTATAAAGCTGATACACATAATACTTGACCTGCGAGGTCCAAAGATCTGTAATGACACTTGGCAGTAATATACAACAATATGACCTATTTTTGGCTATAATATAGAGATCACTTTGAAAACTCTATTGTAAATGCACAAAATTATTTTTTATCTTGTGTATCCAACTTCAGATTTTTCTGACTGAAGATTCTGGTCTGCTTGCCATTGAACAATGCACTAGAGAAAATATTCAAAAGCTGATCTTTCTTTAGTAGTGAGCAAGCTCTCATACACCCTCCCAATTATTAATGTTGAATAATTAAATGAATAATTGGATAATAAAGCATTTATTTTCCAGTCAGTCTAAGTATTTTCACTTTTACAATCACTCCAGTGAAGATAAGAATAATCTACAGTGTTGTAAGAAAATGAGAATGATCTTCCCACTTGTGTCCTAATGCATTGATCTAAACCACTTTCAAATAATCTCCCATTTGCGTGCAGGAAAGTTTAATTTACTCAGTAAAGCATGAAGACTTTCATTTCCCTTTAAGACCATAAATATAAAAGACATTTTATGTATGCATGTATTTATAAATCCATACACACTTACATGTATATACATGTGAAATACTGTGGTGGGTTAACCCTGGCACGCAGCTAAGTCCCACAGAGCCACTCTGTCATTTCTCCACTCCACCCTTGGAGGGGAAAGAGGAGCAGCAGAAAAACTCAGGGGTCAAGACAAAATTGTTTAGCAGGCAAAGGAGAAGTGGGAGAAGTTATAAAGAAATCAAACAAGCAATGCAAAAGCAATCTCTCATAACCTTCCACAGGTGGGCCTTTGCCATCTCCTGACTGTGCACACATCATTCAGCAATAGCTGAATGCATTAGCTACAACCAACCATCAGCACAGTTTTCACCACAGATCTAAAACACAGTGCCCCAAGAGTGACTATCAACACTGTTTCAACCCAGCCACTATGCAAAAATAAGGAAAAAAACCATATATGATTAAAAATCAGAACATGCAACAGTCTAAAGCTGACATACCATTTCCACACGTGTGCCACAGCCAAAGACCCAACAAAACCAAGGATGATCTTAGTGTTATCTTAACTTTAATGCTTATTTTACCTAATGGCTTTTCTTGCAGGAGTTCTCTTTCGAAAAGCAATCTTTAAAAAGAACAAATATCCCAAATCGGTGGATTTCAAAGCACAATACCACACTCAGGCAATAGGGTCTGCTATCTGCCAGCCTACCTGCTGAGACTGGTGATACAGCCTGACCTTCTTCAGTCCTACAGAACAAAAATTCTGCTTCAGATACAATAGTTGCATTTGAATTCAGTGAGCAATTTTTGCTTTGGAAGAGAAACTACATGTTGCCTCAACAGTTAACTAACTTCACTTAAATTTAGATTAGTTAGTTTTGTGTTTTTAATTTCTATTACTTGTCTTAAAAGTTAACATACTGCTGTTGGCTACTGTGAAGACCCTATTATCAAATTCTATTCTTCAGTGTATTAAGTGGAGCTTTACCTGTGAAGAAAAAAATTAACTATTTTGATCTTTCTTACTGTTTTTCCCTAACTGCCCCCATTAACTTGCTGTCAAATATAATATTGCACAAGTACTCCAGCAGAAATACCCTATTGTTCCTTAATGAATGGATTGTGTTAGCCCTTTCAGGGAAATTGCACAGGGAGTTCATTGTCCTGTTGACCACTAGCTGTAACTATCAGGGGTTTTTTGGAATAAGATTCAATTAGTAGATAAAAGCCACTCACACTGAAATGAACACAACTGAAGCTCCCACTGTAGTCAATCAAAGTTGTTTGGTTTTCATAGAATCATAGAACACTTTGTGTAGGAAGGGACCTTCAAAGGCCATTTAATCCACACCTCCCTGCAATGAGCTGGGACATCTTTAAAAAGAACAAGTTACTCAGAGCCCTGTCCAAGCTGGCCTTGGCTCTTGTCAGGAATGCCAGGATGGGACATCTATGGGGCATCTACAGCCTCTCTGGGCAACTTGTTCCAGTGTTTCATCACCCTCATCATAAAACAGTTCTTTTCATCTAGTCTAAATATCTTTGAATTTAAAACCATTACACTTTGTCCTACTGCAACAGGCCCTGCTAAAAAGTCTGCCCCTATCTTTCTTATAAGCCTCCTTGAAGTACAGCAAAGCCACAATAAGGTCTCTCTGGAGCCTTCTTTCCTCCAGGCTGAACAACCACAACTCTCTCAGTCTGTCTTCTTAGGAGACCTGTTCATCTCTGTTCATCTTTGTGTCCCTCCTCTGGACTCCAACTGGTCCTTCCTGTGCTGGAGACCCCAGTGCTGGATGCAGTACCCAAAGTGGGGTCTCACAGGCATGGAGTAGAGGGGCAGAATCACCTCCCTGTTTGCATCCAGATTTGGGGTCCCCAGCACCAGAAACATCCAACTCCTCTTACCAGCTCCTCTCAAAAAAGTAAAAAAGCAATTTCCTACTTTTTGACATCAAGTAATGAGTGACCATATAGATAATTTTGCTTTTAACAAATATGGACATTAATTTTCTTGCCTCATTCAGGCAGGGGACCATACTGAAGCTTGGTGCCAAAGATGCTGAGGCTCCCAGTATTCAACAATAAACTTCACTTCCTGCTCAATGATTGTATCATGTTCCTCCCCACTTCCCTCAGTTGTGCAATGCAAACTCTGACACACTCCCTTACGTATTTGTTACTATGGATAGCACTAAGTGCATTGGTATTGTACAAAAAAGGCTCCCCTTACTCATAAATACTAACAACCAAAACTAGAAATGAATGCATCCCTAAACAACTGCATCCTGAGAACAGAGCAGGCTGCTGGCCTTGCCTCAGCACCACAGCACATCCCAGTTTCACCAGGCAGAAAAATACCAGAAAGAGAGAGACTCTACAAGAGTTCCTCTCCCTCACCACCAACTTCTCCATCCTACAACAGATCAGAAAAGTCTCCCAGTTCAGTTCCACTAGCCAGAAGTTTTCAGGAACACATTTTTTATTTATGCACTCAGTTTTCTAAAGGGTATTGGCAAGGGAAAGGGTGTGCCTGTTGGCTCTAGACTAACTTGTCCAGAAAACAAACCAGCAGCTGCATCCCTGTCCTTCTGTGTTTGCAAAGTGAAGTGTTTGTGAACAGAATGTTTCCTGAGATATGCTTTTCTCACAGGCAGAAGAAAAAGCTTATTAAAGAAGCTAACATATGTTAAAGCTTTTTAAAACTCCACATATACAGTAAGAAGCTGTTCCTAGTTGAGACAGGCAGAAGTAGCTGAAAAGGCACTGCCATTTTTGCTACTGGTAACAAAACATACGTATAAGCCTTACAAAAATGTATATGAACTCAAATGTCCAAGGCACATACACAACCACAGAGTTTACAAAAACAATTCCTTGAAAAACAAAATTAATCTCCCAAACAAACAAAACCCAACAAGAAAACCTGCACACATAAAATGGTACTTTCAAACTTAACACCAGAAAAGCCAGTGGTTTCCCCAATTTTGTACACAGGGAAGGCTTCAAGTAGAGAGGTGTTCAACACTTTCACTTGTGCATCAGGTTAAACTCCAGATCCATTCACTGTTTTAGTTACATTGAATGAAGAGGAGCAAGAATAATTACAGGAACTGCTGTCACCAGAAAGAGAGGTACTTTGCTACTTTCCTTAATTAGCTCAATGGATTGATGTTTCTGTGAAGCCTTTGCTTACTTTTAGAGAAGTCATTCCCTGTTACTATTTCTCAGTTCTGTGTTACAAGACATAGGGAATAACCAGTATTTTGAGTATTTACCAACCCTGAGTAACACCAACTCACAGATTTCCCTGTCATATATCAAACTAAGAGAATAGGCAAACATGCAGAAAAACTAGCACGGAGCAGAAAGGAGGAAGCTCAGCTCTGAAAGTGAATATAGGGTATCTCACTGGGATGACTGCATCTGTTGAGAAGAGCAGATGGTGGTATTAAGAAAAAGCCTTCCACAGCCTTCCTAAGCACAGCTTATCGACATCAGTCAACACTCCCTTGCTTCTCTAGACAGATGTTGCATTCTCGGGCAGAGCACCATTTTTTAAAAATATGAGCTTAGACAAACCAGAACAACATACATAGCTCACAGGGGTCATCATACACAATAATGTTTTAAAAATGGATTAACAAATGTGCAATTCACTAAGTGTTCAGTGTAGCACCCTGCTTTCTCACAGAAGAAAACTATCCTACTGTGGCAGGCTTCTCACTGCAACATGGGTAAACAAAAGAACAGGATCTTTCCCCAAACTTTGTGCAACCTTGCATCAAATGCTCAACAGTTCAAGAGTTCCTTTGGAGCTGCTTCCCTGAGGAAGCAGCTACTGAGATCAAGTGAAACTATTCATAGTTAGGAATTTCTAGGTATTCTGTTAGATTGCACATAAAGAGACATGTGCATACCTACCTATGAAAGACTACATTAACAAACGACCAGACCATAAACTCAAATACTTCATGTAGATTGCCCCATGTCTACTAAAATGCAGAGTAACTTATGTTCTGTAGTAATGCAGAAAAACAAGGAATTCTCATGGCAGATGCAGTGTCTGAATCCAGCTTGCTAAGGTAACCCAAACTGAGCTATCACCTCCCAAGGGGGGTCTTTCCCCACCTGCTTCCTCCACTGGCTCAATCACCACAGAGTGCTGTCACAAACTTCAAGCAAATACAGGATCATAGTCTTAGACTCTGATTTCACACACACTGCCTACAATTCAAAACCTTTTGCCCAGGAATTGCAACGTATCATTTTCTTTTGGAACTCACAGTGGAAATATTTAATATCATTCAGAAGCTTTCTATACTGGTAAAATACTGGCAAATTTACTGCAAAGACTCCTCCAGAAGCAATCTCATGTTTTCCCTTAAAAGGAATTGAGGCATTCCTTTTGCCCTTTTCATAAAGCAGCATGGGAATCACTGAGCATCAGTAGATAAAAAGAGAAATACTTTAGATTGAAATGATACACTCAAGTGACTCAGATTAAACAAAACATTCCAACAGAGGCAATGAGATAAATGTCTCTGAAGAAATACGTGATTTTTTAGAATGCTGTGATAACAAAAAATATCCTTCCAAGCTGCCAAACAGCAAAGAGAATATGAAGAGCAGTCTTTTCACTTACAGTTTCTAAACCATTAATGTTTCAAGTAACAACATTCTTATAGCAGCTGATTCCTCCATGACTTCTAAGAGTGCAGTCAACCACATCAACAGAGCTCTGTTGCTTTTACAACATGAAATGCAAGAGACGCTGCAGAGTACAGCACTGCCAAATTTTGGAGAAAGTGTTTATTAACACAAGCTCCTACTTCTGGATAAGGACAAAACAAGAACTTGCAGTACTGTAACATGCTTGGTACTGTCAAGCGAAAAAATTCAACAAGAAACATTTTTGAATTGAGAGTGAGTTTGGTTGTTTGTCTTTTAAACAATTTTCATTTTCTGATTTCCAAACAGAACATCCAGCATGATTAAATTACTCAAGATTCAGACTTTTCAAGACAGCTACAGTTCACTTCAGCTCATGAAGAAACTTCTCACATAACTCATAAAATATTTTACTGATACAAATCTGTCTGATACCTTATCAGATGACCAAGACTAATGATCTCACATACATTTCCAAACACAACACCAAGTGCAATATTTTCACAGCAGTACTAACAAAGCCAATGATGGTGAGAAGCACAGCTATTGACTTGAAATACATGACAATATGATCAAGAAATTCAGTGGGAAGGGCTTCAGTCCAAGACTCTGTTCCAATTTAATTGTTTGGTAACTTGAAAGTACTACTAAGTGGGGGAGGGTAATACTTCTGATTATCAAATTTAGCATCTGAATTCTTTCCTTATCACAAAAAAAATGGCTCCTGAGAGCAATTCTTCACCCTGAAATTTGGCTGCTGTAGGGTACTATTGAAAGAACTGGTATCTGAGCAGAGCTTTCCTTATTTCATTTCATTGAAATACTTAGTTAGGTTAAACATTAGGTTAAACATTTGTAAGGGTACACATTCAAAATAGGTATAACTACATGGTAAGAATATATGTTTACTACATTAAAATGCATTACATATTTTCTATATGGTTTTGAATCTATCAAATTCTAATGGAAATTCTAATTCTACCATAAGTCTGTTTTCGAACACTGCATGCCTTGCTGCTTTTTACAGTATTGTTTCCAGCAGGGCAAAACTGGCAACTTCACAGGAACACACGTTTGGGATTGTGTCTGAGCTCCTTCCCCATGAATATTGCCCCTCACTGCCAATCAGATTAACCTTTTACTGGGATGTTACTGGCAAGCCCTGCATATAGAGCTTCTGGAACTCAACCCATTCCAAACACTGCTTGAAATAAGAACAGCCATAGGAAAACAAAACCATGATACCAACCCTACAGAGCACTGCAGCTCTTCACAGTATTGTCAAAAGAGAATAAATGACACATTTCCTCTTCAGCCCAGAAGCATCTCCTACTTAACTAATAGTAATACATCCACAGTAACACATGGATTTTACTTGGAATAGTTTTCACTGGACATAATTAAAACCGTTCACATATTGAAGATTTCATAGTTGCTGTAGCATCTGCAGGCAGAGTAACATATATGAAGGAGCCTTAGAATATTACACTGTATTTAATAAAGTTACCTGAAAACTTCCTGTCTCAGAATTAGTTTTTTAACCAAGATACATTCCAGAATTCTTGATTGTTTTTTAAAAGAAAGCAAACTGGAAAATTCCTGGGGAAAATTAGACATTATATACAACAGACTCTACATAATACCCTTGGAGGTAAAAAAGGAGCTTTGTCAGAATATCAAAGTGATGTCTCAAGTGAGCTTCAAAGTTTTGAGAATCAGGTTAAAACTACAAGAAAATATTTAACTGGATATGTGAGGTTTCCCTTATAAATCCAGAATAGAAGCAAAGCCTATACCATTTAATTCCTTGAAAGTAAATTTTCTAACAAATGGACAGTAGCAAATTTAAGTACCAAACTTTTAGATACAGAAATTCTTCACCCATGAGACTTTTTTCCCCCTCAACCTTTCTGCAGAATTATTCAAGTAACAGTAGGAAGAAGCATAACTTCCCAACACAAAAAAGGCTATGCCTAGTCAGACAGAGATTTACTTTGCCTGCTTCCAGCAGTGACCAAAAGGGAACTTCCAGGGAAGAATAAGATCAGAGCAGGCATACAGGGATCCTTCCCTGCAATGTTTTCCAAAAGATTGCAACTCCGGAATTTCATAGGTTAGAGCTCATGAAACTCATGGAAGAAGATTCCAAGATGGTGAGATATTCACCCCAAAGATACAGGCTTTCAGCTGCAAGGAGGTCTGCAGTTTCATGTTGCATTTTTTATACAAATGTCCCTTTTTTATTTAGTCTTTCAGGTCTCACTGGTATCCCTTAGAAAAAGTTAATAGTAATCAGCTTTCTGTTGTTACTCAGTCTATGTTGTATCTAACTTCAGTCATTTTTTTTCCACCTCAGTCTGGCTGTTCTTTAGATTGAGCCTTCCAACACTTTTGATCCTTGTCCAGTTTTTAATGTTCAAATTCTGGAACATGTTTTTGAGATAAGCAAACTTGACACAGAGTCAGTAGTCAAACTGCAAGGTACCCACACAAGGATATTACATTCTCTGCTCTTGCTAGTTTCCAACTAACTGCTAAAATTCAATTTCCTTTACAACTCGTTGATCATAAACCAAGATCATATCCAAGTAAAACTCAAAACTCACACTCCATCACCACCTTTCCAGAGCTGGGACTTCTCCCTCTCTCACCCCTACATTACCTATCCATTTTCCATTTGGTCTTATTTTATTAGTCAGCAAATCTCTCAAGCTGTGCTGAAGACAGCACTTGCCTTTGTTACAGAGGATCACTATATTGTGCCACAGCTTTACTCATCTTCTGGAATATGTAAGTTATTTAGCATATATAGTAATAGGAATAAGGAAAGAAGAGACATTTTTTGATTCTATATAAGAGCACAGACACAGGTCAGATTTAAGTCAAATAACTAGAAGATACAGTTGACTGATATACCTATTTTTAATGATCAAAACTCAAGTACTTCGAAATTACTTCGGTACAAAGCTGATCAATCTGCATATTCCAAACCCTGCCATGCTCATTTCTCAGGAAAAAAAAAAATCACACATCAGCTTAATCAAACCTGTAACAAATAAAAGCAGCCAGCCCTATCCATATTGCATTTAGTCAACAGGCTTCTTGTCATGACTAAAGACCTCATAAGTACTGCATGTACTGATATAAATTCTTAGGAGTTAGCAGAAGAAGGGTGGATGCCTTTAATCCAAGAATTGAAAACATTCTAGACTTCCTAGAAAGCACAGTAGAGGACAGCTAAATCCCTAAAATAAATGGGATGCCTATTAATAAAAGGACATTTAAAATTGCTTCCAGATATTTCAGAGTCCTGAAGACACCACTCATACTCCCTCTAGAGAGCTATGGAATCTACACCAATTAGGGACAGAAAAATCACTGAACAAACAAAACAATCCAGGGACAAAGGGTGGTACAGGGTTCTGGACTGTGGGAGAGAAAGAATATATTCATCCAAAAAGCCGTGTTTCACATAGTGCCCAGCAACCAAGAAAACATATCTAAACATAAAAAAGAGAATAAACCTATAGTGGACATGAAATTTAAAGAGGAAGGCCAGAGAGACAGAAAAATCCTCAAATACTGTGAATACCAATGAAGAATATTTTTTCCACTTCCCTCTCCTTTCCTAAAAGGGTAGAGCATGAAGCTCCCTGACAAAAGCATTTTAAACTTGTTTTTCTCTCCCCTAATCTATTTCAATGCAAGCAGTACTTTAAAAAACATGAGAACTTAATAAGATCACACCATTGAACACTTTAAAAACAACTTCACAGGAGAATTTTCATCAGAAGCTAACAGCTACATATGGGAAAGACACCTACCACTCCATCTGCAATCTTCCAGTCTGCACAACTTTCATATTTTTGCAGTTGCTTTTCAAACAGTTGTGCTATGGCTCGATGGACAAGTTCATACTGCTCCTACAATAAGGCACCAGATAAAAATTAATGCACAAGATCTTTTTGAAGAATAGTGATGTATTATAACATTCATTTTAAAACAAACTTTACCTTTGTTTGCACTGCAGAATGCCTCTGTGTCCTCATTTCCTGTATTAAATTAAATACATTGAATTCTTCAGGTATTTTCTGAAATACAGAAGCAAGTTAATTACAATGACATAACTGTCAGAACAACAATTCAAAAGCTCCCAAACATAAAAAAGTGTAACTTCTACAGGTAAAACTAATCTGTTCTCTCCACAACTATTTAATTTTTTTTTTCAAAGCAACTCCAAAGTGACATTTAATTTAGACCAGATGAGAGCATTTCAAGCATTTTTGAAATTAGATATGTCATTAATATGACACTGCAATGTTAACAATGCTTCATAATCTAAAAATCCCAGAATGAAGTTATCCCTTTATATTTGAGCTGCACAATAAATCAGAAAGACTGAGAAAGTTGAATTCAAAAATCAATTTATATTGAAATTTATTTTTTAAAGATTAGAATTTATAGTGACCTTTTTAGATAAAAACTTGCTGTCAAAGGAAAGTAAGTTCATACTAAAGCATAAAGGCAATGAAACTAAACATCCAACCTGTCAAGAGAGTTCCAGAATGTCTTAAACACTTCACTATTTTTGAACACTGGGAAGCTCGATCAATCACTGTTACAAAATTACAGAATGTCATAAAATTTCTTTTAGGATTCCTTACCCCAGCTTTAAGCAAATTCCATGTATAATCTATGGCACAGATGGCTCCTGTTCTTCCACACCCTGCACTATGAACATGAACAGAGAGGTGTTAGATATTATTTCAATTTGATAAAAGAAAAAACACTATAAGCCTTATATTTCATAAGTCTACATTAAAAAATCTATCCAAATTCCTCAACTATCATTTTAATTTCATGCCTGACACTACAGTGTCTTAAAAATAAAATCAGCAGTGTAAAATGTAGCATTGAATCTTTTAATGCAAGTTTTCATAACCATTTGGAACTGAAGTCATGAATGATTCAGTGCTGACAATTTTAATGCCTCTTTCTTTCGTCACACTATTCCCAGGTACTATTGCTTCATCAGGGGTGGTCTTCTCCAAGTTTAATGATGAATGATGTAAAATGGCAGAACAGAATACATTTAAAGACTTGCCACATTTTTCTGATTTAGTATCATATCTGTATTTTCTGCATTTTAGGTTAAAACCTTGCATGACAGCAAACTATGTTATTTATTTTTCTTAATTGTGTGAATTCCTCTGTTTTACACATACAGAGTTATAATTAATGCATATTTCTTACATTATAATTACACTGTTGTAAAGAATCAACATTCGGAATTATACTGACGTTCAAAAAGAACAGGATAAAGTGAATAGATTTCAGTGCTAAGTCAGTTTATGGTTTTAGACCTCACTTAAGAGTGACAACTCAAAAAAAGAATGCAGGCCTTGAAGAGAATAAGCTCTAAAGAGTTAATAAGTCCCATGAATTTAACATGTCCTGGCTTATAAATCTGTATTCAATTTTTCCTAACATAACACGTGAACTTTTGTTGCTTTAAAAAGCATTAAAAACAATAGGCAAGATTTCCAGATAAACTGTCAGAAAGTGTCAATTCAGCAAAATATTTTCATAGCAGTTCAGTCTCAACAGTTCTTCTGTTAGCCAAATTTCAGGTCAAGGATGAAACTGTTGTTCACAAGACTTCCCAACTGGAAACTACAGCCTGCTCTTTAAAGTTCTTCATTGTCATATTAGAAAACAGACAGAGTTCGTAGTGATGCATGTGCTATGTAGTCTCTCCTATTGAGAATGGAGCCTTTACTCCCAAGCTGATTTGCAGTGATCTTCAAAGTCTGTTTTGTCCTCAGGAGGATTTACATCTTAAGAACCTCAAAAGGGTCCCCTTTCAAAGGCTCATTCTTTTCTGATTAATGGTCTGCCTTAAACGGAACTAAAAGCAAAATTTCACTGTTGCATCAGTTTTGAGAAAATGAAGCCTGTATGATTTTGAATTAAATTTTGACAAGAGAATTTTTTTCTTTACAACTAAAATAAATAAATAAATAAACAAACAAATAAATAAATAAATTCAGACTTAGAACCAAAACTAGTGCATCCCATAACAAAAGTCTAGGCATCAAAAAATGAAAATGTTTAAAAATGAGAAGAAAAATGTACTTGATACCTGCAGTGTATGCAAATAGGAACATCTTCATGTTCCTGGTATTCTCTCATCAAGCTGATCATGTCCAGAATAGAATCAAAAGACGAAGGGACATCGTGGTCAGGCCAATTAACATAATGAAATTGATAGACACTACGAGTCTCCTAAGGGAGAGGCAGGGACAAAGGTGTTAATGATAACACATACTTGAGATTCTACCAAAGTAGTTCTATGAAACTTTGCTTTGACAAGCAAAGTCATTTACTGGATTAAAAAAACCCTACAACTTATACCACTTCAAAAAATAGAAGAGAAATTCTGAAGTCATATTGGAAGTGCTGCTAGTGCATAAGAAGATGCCCTATGGGACAGTTCAGAAGGCCCTCTCTATTATATTGGTAAAGGACCAACAATGTTGCACTATATGAAAAGGTTCTATGTCCTTACAGCTATAACTTGGAAATGGAGAAAGACCACATGAAAGATTCTTTTTCTATCTGTACTTCGGTAACTTACGTTGAGGAAAAAAAAATAGGGGCAAAGGTGTTGGTTTTTTGGTCACATTAAAAAATAAAATGTGTGCACATGTGCACAGGCTCACAGAGGGAAATTAAGAAAACAACAGAAATAATCAAGACCATATCTAAATATGGATCACACTTGCAACAAACACTTTTATTCTAGTAACAGGAGCTACAATAGTACTAAAGACACGGTAAGAAGCAGGCTTTAGAACAGCTTAGTTACTCAGCTACCTGAATCCCTGAAAATCCTCTCTTTCATCACTATCCAAAGCCTCTGCAGCTTCCAGCAGAACCAGTAGCTAGTTCTACTGCTCCTTTCCGTGCTGGTGTCACACCTCTGGGTTCCAGTACACCCCTCAAAGTAATGTTCTGGGGAGCATGAAGGTTTTGATCCACATTACAATCTACAGGTTTCAAGACCTACACTCCCTTCTGTTTGTGAGAAGCAACACAGCAGGCCTCTGGAGCATGGAAATATATCTATTTTTGTTGCTTAACTTTTCCCAGTTCTATGGAAACACCATACCTAGTTAAAACAAGAGAAAACACAGCCTAAGAAAGCACAAATTTAAAAATCTAGATGATTATGTAAAACCAAGGTCATCAGTAAAAAGGAAGAGTTATAGCTATCTATTAAGCTCCACCAAGAATTTTCACTTAATTACTTTTTTAAAGACCAGTGATTTTTCACACTAGCAGAATGGTCATGGAAAAAAAAAAAAAAAGATTTGTTTTTTATATGAAAATCAAAAAATTAAAAGGATCTTTATAGTCTTTTTTTTCTACTGACACTTATAAACTAAACAACCAAAGTTCTTTCTTGAAAATAATCAAGTTTCAGTCAAACTGTTTTTCCTTCTAGAAACTAGAATAACTTTGTAGATTTATGGAAATTTTAAATCCTTTTGCATAGTTTTTTTTTGTGTGATAACCCACTGCAAATGCTACAGAAATGACAAAACATAATTATTCTGGAAAACCTGAAAGCAAATTTAAAAGGATATTACTTTATATCACAAAATCGCTTTTCCTCCCCAGTGCAAGGCTATGCTTAGAATTCTTCAAAGAAAGATGAAAAGTCTGTAGTTAATTTTACAGGAATCCTCAAGCAAATGTGCTACATAAATCTGAAGAAAAACCACTTTACCAGATGCACATATCAAATATCAACACATCTTGTTAACCCTTTCAGTTAAATTGCTCCTCATAGAAACAAATTTCTGTTTCCTTGCTAAGATCAAAAGCTCAGCATGAAGTGTAGCTTTTTGTTGCTGCTTAGTTTTCAAGCAGTACATGGGCTTCTGACTGGGAGAGAACTCCCCAAAGTCAACAGCCAAACATTGTCTGCATGTATAGTATAGGCAAGCAAAATATACATCAGCTACAGTTTCTGGTGTAACTGGTTTGTACAATATTCAGATGTTAAAAGGAAGGCAGGTTCTGCTTTGGGGTTTTTTTTTTATGCAGTTCTGTTTTGATGTGCACAATTTCAAAAAATGTCACACATCCAAAATTATTACACAGAATTTCTGTTATCTAAACTGTCTGCCAGCCCAGTCAGTTATGAACACTGACAGAAACAAACTGATTAAGTTCATGCGTTCCTAGCAAATACTGCAGACAAAAATTATTCCCCAAAATTACTCTCCTCATGATTGAGCAGTTTTCATAACTGCTGTGGTATCCATTGTAGAATTGGAACAAAGCTTTGCTAAAACAAATGAGACTAACCTGTAATAAATAACTTATTAATGCAGATTGACAATTAAAATGACAGGTATTCTGTAAAATAGACTGTCATGCTTTGTGTTTTTACAGGAGGGCTCCACAGTTTTTATTTACTGGTAGCTGCTTTTCAGCCAAATGAAGTGTGACATTTGACATCTGACGTTTCAGTGTAAGTTTATAAGAAAAGTTTAAGCCATTTGGGTAAACAAGAACATAGATAAAAGGCAAAGAGTTTAACTTTTTCTCCTCTATATACTAAGATTTTAACATCACTTCGAAACTTTATAATTTATATACATAATCACTACCTAAAAAAAGTGAAGATATTTTCATGATATTTTCTGATATTGTATCATTTTGGAGACTTTTGAGCAACCATTGAAGGTGACACCAGAAGTGACTGTGTACTTACATTTTGAAATTCAAGTAATAATGTTCTAATGAAGTAATCTGTTCTTGCTTGCTCAGCTTCCTAAACATGAGAAAATAATAATGCATTGGAAAAAAAATATTAAAAATCAATACGCAACATACAGGACATAACTAAAATTCAAACTTTAAACTCAGGGGTCTTTTTTAATTTACTGGTTTTGTACTTTTGACTTCCTCAAGAGAGGGGCAATCAAAACACTGATTAACACACCAGCAAGGTAGCTTGCTGCACAAGATGTGCAAAATGCATTACTTTTACTTAAACATGTGAGTTTTGAAATCAAAGTCTTCTCTGTACCTAAGTCATCAATAAACCATGTAAGAATATTCCTAAGTACCTCATTTGCTTTATTTCTCCATACGTTTAATTTACAGATTGCTTTTCACAGCCATCCCTCTGTAACACTTCAGCTATATAAACTTCAGCCTCTTACCACTCTGTCCTGTAATGTCTCCTTTTATTCTTATCTTTTCCATTGTTTTCAATTAAAGAATCTAAAAGAATCACTAATTATCTTGGTTGTGGCCAAAAAACCTAACTTCCATCTCACAGAATTTTCAGATCTTCCTTTGGAATATCAAGGAAAGCTTATAGTGCAGAAATCAAACAGTATTATTGTACTTTAAATATCAGTAACATCAGAATTTGAAGATGCCTTTAAAAACTTGGCATTACAGCTTCCCACAGAGAATTTAGGAGACTGCATATAGGCTTTAATGTGTTTCTATCTCCTCCTGGGAATTTACCATTTCCCATCAACAACTGCAACACTGTGCAGGTTTTAAAGCAATGCAACCCACATACACCAGAGTCCCTAAAGGTAACACATTCTCAGCTGTAGCTAAAAAATAAATTACAACAAACACACAAACCCCTGCCAGCAGTATCACAAGGAACAGAACACAAAGCAGCCAAATTTGAATCAACTTACCATAGGAAAAAGTTACTCAGAATCTTTACAGACTAAAGTTTGCAAGAATATATTTTCCTGACAAGATGAATTGAAGTGTATTTAATTCTTGTTAGACTATTTCAAAGTAGTATTAATAGCTGAATAAATAGGCATGTAAACTCTTTCCGAGCACCTTAAAATGCTTCATGCTAATTAACTTAATAAAAATAACCAGTTCCAGTGTTACTTTCTGTTCACTCAGAATGCACAAGTCATGGCAGATAAAACAACCGCACAAGATTTTGATTTCTTGAGTATGGTACAGATGCCCAAGCAACATATAAAGCTCAAGAAATAATACATAAAAAGATACAAGACCAAAGGACACAGGTTCCCTCCTTTAAAAAAATAAAATAATTGTGGAGGATTCAAAAAAAACACACACAGCTTAGACGTGCACATCCCTTTGAGAGTCCTTGTGTAAAATTTAGTATTGAACTAAAAAACCCACTACAAACAGTTCATTGAACATTTAAGTGATAAACCCACTAAATACTTGAAAATTAATTTCAAAAAATAAAGCTTAATACTTACACAAGAAACACGAAATGGTCCAAAAGTTACAGCTGCTTCTCCATACAGAGGCCAGTAACGTTCACATTTTTTCTGTTAAAGTAAAGAATCCTAATTTAATTCACGCATGATACCGAAAGATGATTAACAGAAGCAGAGCAGACAATCACGACCCTGAATGCCTTATTCTTGGACTTCTTTTAAGATAGTAAAATAACTTATCTTTTGGATGACAAGAGAAAAATAAAACCAAGACCTCAATCAATCAACATAAATACAGGCAAAAGACACTTTGCAAATCAGGATGTAAACTTCGTGCCTGCCTGTACCATAGGCATAAGCACCATGCAGAGGGGAGCAATGAAAGCTTAGTTTTTGTGAAAGTTGGGAATTCACAATTCTGCATTTCCTTCTAAGGTCATAAGAAAAAAGAAGACAGATTTAAAAAAAAAAAATTGTTTTTGCAGCTGTATCAATGGACAGGAAATTCTGAAGGACTCAGAATTTTCATAGTTGGCCTACATCCCACGAAGTGCAAGACACTTTTTCCACAGTGATACTGCCAGAAAGAAACCCTTGGTACAGTTCTGTACACAAACACATATTCCACTGAGATGACACCTAAATAATCATGTAACCCTACAAATAGGGCAAAGAAATGCAGTCTCATGAACTACTTCCTATGTACAGAAATGTAAGGATAAGCATTCTCACTTCATCTGGCATATTATTATCACAGTTACAGATTTGGCATATGAAGCTTCACAGCTATTACCCCATAAGGGCAAAGCTCATTTATTTTTGTATTTAGGACACATACCCTTCCCATTTCAAATTCTCGACAGGCCATTACAATTATCTGAAAAGAAAAAAAAGATGCTTCAAATTAGATGGTTTTGGATCGTGTAACTTAAACCTGCACTTCACCACTTGCTTCTGTCAGGCAGATACTGATACACTTTAAGTGGTTACTACGGAAGAGACTAATTATTAATAATATTTTCTTTCCTGCATACACATGCTATTCTACTTCTAAAACAGCAACCGAGTTTCATCCTTCAAAAAATCTACATCGCTAAAACAACACTTCAAGGCTACTTAATTCAAATTCACTGTAATCCTGTACAAATACCATATTCATTCAGTCTGACTCTAAAGTCTAAACTTATGAAAATATAGAACCATTTGCCAACTGGAAGAAACATAACTATATTTGCTTCAAGTGACATAGAATGCATAAAATATGAACACCCCCCCACCCATCAATCAAATTTCTTAGGTGAAGCTATTTCAGAAAGCATGAGTAGCACAGTAAAAATGCACCAACAGGTAAGCTATTTGTTACAGTAAGTAACCATTACCTAAGCATCAAACAACTCCCACCCCCCTACCCCCCCCAAAATTTCACAAATAATTTGTCAAACCTATCCGATTTCCACAAGTACTTAAAAGCTAATTTCTGACAAAAGCTGTTTAAACAGATGTTGAATTTATAAAGCAATAACTAACCCAAAATTAGCATAAAAAGAAAGGTAAGTGGTTTGGGTTTTGGTTTGTTTTTTTTTTTTTTATTTAATACACTGGTTCTGTATTTGATTTTGTCAGTCTACATTAAGTCAGAATTGTAAGGTCTCCTACATTACAGATGTAACCAAGCAAGAATCTATTCATAAATATGAAGGACTTAACATTCATTCAACAAAATTATTACTTTGAATTTATATGATTAACCTGAATAAATAATATTAATGCTATTTAACTACAAAAAGCAAGATTTGGTAAGCAAATAATCCAAATCACTGTCAATATTTTGATAATAATAGCCAGCTCAGGCAAAAAAATACACAATCACAGTGTCATGAAACAAGGTAACACTGAATTTTTCTGTAGCTACTTACAGCAACGTTGTATTCCCATATCATCCGCCAGAAGTCTATGACTGTATTGGCTAAGGGACCCTGGGTAGCAACATATGCTTTTGGCCCATGTACTCCCTGGGATTGCAGAAAGGAACCATTAATGTTTATAAAGAACATTTATCTGCACTGAATTAAAAAAGGTTTTGGGTTACAATGGTGTAAAATTAGAATATCCTTTATATATATATATATATATGTGTAACAGGAAGGGTGAATATGAAACATGACTCCTAATTACATTAGTGGGAATTTTGCTGCTAATCTCAAGGGAGCCCAAGATCACAACAGCTACAGCACTGCCAGAGATTGTCACAGGAAATAAGTATGTTCAAATACTGAAGATTCCCTGTAAGTCTGCATTTTCTTTGTTACTCAAACATTCAGTGATGAAAAATTGAAAATCTTTCTGCAAGAAAGCATCCTCTTGAACAAATGTAAGTTCCTCTCTCCCTGTAATATATTTCAAAAATGTAAAATTTTAGAATTTGTTTTATATAAATTTTCAGTACATTAATGTTCAGCTTTTCAAGCTAAATGTTCATGCAGGAAGATTTACAGGAACACCTGTTTCTGAAAAATAAATACTGTGTAGAAGCAGCATCAGAATAAAGCTAAAAAGACAGCTCAAGATATTAATACTTTGAAACAAAACTGTAACAGGCTTTTCGTCAAATTCTGCCTTCTCTTTAAGAATGTTAGATTAATCCCATTGCCATTGTTAGATTAAGAATGCTAGAATGTTAATTCCATTGCCACACTTCTTCCATGAACAGAGCAAAATGTACATTAACATACACAGCTTGTCAAACACCTCATTTATGGTCCCTAAAAGTGCCACCTATTAAAACAGCATCTGAGTTTTCCTACGGTATAATTCACTTGCCTGCCACCTTAAAATGAAGTATTTTCATTATATTTCCACTTAGGAGTAAAATCAAAGCTTTAAAGATTGTGTTATAAATGGCACCATGTTTGCTAATTTATTCAAGTCATAATAAATATCTTCCCTCACAGCTTCAAAGTCTTATGTTAGACTGTAATACTAAAACTGCACTGACAAGAAAAAAAAAGCTTAAAAAGAATAGAAGAACTGTGAAACTAGTACCACATACCTTAATAAAGTTTGCATTGATGTAGTCTGAATCTTGTGGGGGAGTTTTTAAGGTCAGTTTAACTCGGCTGTGATCAACTGAAAAAACAGACCAAAATATATTTTTGAACAAGGATTACAACACACATAAATCAATACAGAACAGTAAATATAATGTATATAGTACATTAAAAAACATTTTCCAAAGGTAAGTCACACAAGCAAGTCTGTATATTTGATTTATGGTTAAACCAACTCAGGCAGTGAGTGATAAGCAGAGTCGCTCCTACTGCAATGTGCTTCTGATGCTCAAGTTCCCAGGGTACCACCTCCTGGAATTCCAAGAGCAATTCATTACAAAGAGGCAAAATACAATTCATCAGAAGCCATCAAAACTGCAGTTACACAACATTAACACAGAGCATGGTGGTCAGAATTAAGACACACTTAGGGAAAGCAGAAAGCACCAAACACCAGTGCACAGTTAAAACAGCTGGCAGCTCTCAGTGACTCTGCCAAGGAGGACTCCATCAGGTATCACAGCAGGAAACAGGCACCAGGGTTTACTGCCCAGGCACAGACTGACCCCTACCCCCCAAACACTGGGCTAGGCTCTTTGCTGGAGCACTGCTGAACTAAAAAGCAGCAGATTCCTTCATTTCAGGGGGTTTTGGACAAGTCAAGTTTCTGCCTCAAACATTACTGACTGTCTCAGAGAAAGCTTCTGATAAAACCAGCAGATCTTTGGGGACCAAAATCCTCAGCAATATAAAAATAGCCTTATTATTTGTTGACAGAATAAACTAAACATTTTGTTATTCTTTTTTGCCTTAAAAAATTTGCATCATTAATACAACAGCTTGATTGTTACTAAAATGGTGTAGGTGGTTGGCAGGTTTGCCAGTCCTTTCAGCTCTTCTTGATAACAACACTTTTTAGCTATCATATTAAAAATGTTCAAACTATCTCTACAATAGAGGCTCTTTTAGTTGGAAATCCATATCAAAAAAGAAATTATCTTTAAATGAGGCAACAGAAGTATCTGTAGAAATAGCAGCTGCACAAGCAATTTGTTACTTTCTGCTCCCACGGTCAATTCCTCGACCACAGAACAGCTGCTAAACCTTTGATTAGACCTAAATTCAAGAAAAAGACAAATATATTTCAAAAGAGAAAATATGGTTAGTTGGGGTTTTGTTTAGTCAAAACATCGCTGATAATAAAACAGGGAACCATGCCCAGAAGATGTAAATGCTAAGAGTTATTTCTATACAGAAACCTCTCCCAAAACACTTGCAAAATGGTGATATTTTTCTGCCAGAGTCCTCATAACATGCAAAAAACTTTGTGTTACCATGTAATGCTTCTTTTAAAAGCACAAGTGTAAATGACGAGACTTTTAGATCACAAATCTAAAGACAACACATATAAAGGCCTAGAAAAACCCTTAAACACTTTGCACTGTGTTACATGCTGATACATAGATTGTAAAAGCAAGAACATTCTCTAAGCATGAAATGGTGTCACGGACTTTACCCTAAAAACTGCTTTTAAGTGGGAGAACAGACTAATTAAAGTAGTAGGCTAATGAGGGATCCTATCTTCTCAGCACAGTAGATCCAAAATTTTAGAGCAGTTTCCAAACATCAGCATTGCCATCCTGTCTCTGTGTGCCACAGCTCATCTGTTACAGAGTTTAAGGTCTGGAATAGAATTCCCCCCCAAAAACCCACTGCAGTTCTCAGCTTCTGATGATTAAGTTGGATATTGTTATGTAACTTAAAGGTTCAGTTCACACTAATTGGTTCTTCAGGTGACCAGTGAACACCATGTTGCATTTAACTGCTGCGTCAGGGGAAATATAGGTTGGATGTTAGGAAGAAGTTTTTCACTGAAAGAGTGATTAAATACTGGAATAGTCTGCCCAGGGAGGTGGTGGAGTCACCATCCCTGGATGTGTTTAAAAAGAGACTGGATGTGGCACTTGATACCACGATCTAGTTGAGGTGTTAGGGCTGGGTTGGACTCGATGATCTTGAAGGTCTCTTCCAACCTACACATTCTGTGATTCTGTAACTACCATTTAGGATGGCTTAGTAAACTGCAATGGGAACATGCATCTTTTACTCTGAAGCCAGTGTTGAGTTGGTGCTGGGTACTAATCTCTCTGGTAGCAGTAAATTTCTGATAAATACAGCACTAATCTCTGATTAAGTTACAAATGTACATTATTTCCTGGATTTATGAGAGATAGACAAGGATATTTGGCCTTTCTCCTGCTTCTCATTTCAGGCTGGTCTCATCTCAGTTCATTGCCAGAGACTTTGGATGTTTGAGACATTCATTTAAACTGAAAATACACCTTCAATTTTCCTCAATGTCAGCTTTGAAGTTTGCTCATTTCCCCACTGTGAGCTTTGCTCCCTTCCAGATCGCAGTGAGTCAGGTTTTATTTCCATGCAGATGACACGTGTTCATCTACTGCTGCAGCGCTACTGTCTCAGCAATTCAGCCTGACTGCTACCAAGATTTCACTATATTGTTCATGATCTACCAAATTGCCAGGACACTCTTAATAACATGAAAATAACAACTTCCTCTCTCTTTTTCACTCTACCAATTAAACATCTCCTCCCAGCTAATAAGCAGAATAAAATATACCTGTCGCTGACCTTCTGGGACAAGAGAAGTGGAATTTTTCAGAAGGCTACCCTTTAATCTCACTGTCAGCTGTTCAGATCAAGAAGCACAGTGAGAGTTTCTGAAATACGCAGCCTCAGGAGCTACACAAAGTGAGCATGTAACAGACAGTCTTCTAATTTCAGATCACTGATCTGTAACATCCATATGTTGGTGGGTTTAAAATCTAAATTGTGCTCCCATTCGTGCTTTCTGTGTCCACACACGAAAAAGAATTTCATTTGGACTCTAGCAAAACAGAAACCAAAGCTAATGCAGCACTGAAAGTTTTTCAATTTGCAGGATACAAACAGACAAAAAAGATCTATTTTACATCAAAACAGGTCCCTTAAGCCGCCTTAGAATTTCACCTAGAGTATATGCTGACATTTGTTTGTTTTCTACCAGGAATAACATGCTCCCTAGGAAAACACACATTTAGGCATTTAGTAAAGTTCTCAACTATTCTGAGCTGAAATGAAAGTGTCGGCTCGATACAGCTTCAGAACCAGAACACATTTATCTTCGGGTGATACCTCTCCTGATAAAAAAAGAATATTCAGTCATTTTGCCTTCCAAGTTAAAAATAAAAATTTTAAGAATGTCATCTTTCAGTAAATTATCGCCAATTTTGCCTTTCAGTAATAACTAAAAAGTAAAATTCAAAATACTTGGAGAATAATAAGCCCTTTCCTTTGTCTTCTATTAACATGTAAATCAGACTTACATGGCAATATATCCTTGTATCTATTCTTTTTAACATTTTCTTCTTTTTCTCCAGTGGCTGTTGGGTAGATCTTCTCTGTTCTGTATTTTGTTGATAATCTTCTTAACCTCTGGAATAAAAGATTTATGTTATATTTTCAAGCCTCAAGAGAAACATCACAAGGTATTAGTTTCATTGATGAAGATGATCATTTGGAAAAAAATCTCTTCTCTCCTTTTATGATATTCACCACAATGAAGTTTAAACACCTGGTTATCCAGTCTTTTTAGCACATCAACAGGTTATACCCAAGTTGATGCCAGCTCTATGCATCATGAGACATGGAACTTTGGAAAAGCCAGTACAGCACCAGCATAAACTATGGCCATACTTTACTTGGACAATACATTGCCCTGTTGTGGAGTAACAACTGCATTAAGAATACCTGTGAGAAACAGAAACATCTCAGGGTACCTGGAGGAAAAGCATAGTATGGGCTGGCTCAGGAACAGCTGGCACTTGGCACTGAGGCACAAAGCTTCCAACACTGACAACTGAACAGAAACCAAAATCTTACATTTAACTGGTGCCAACTCCTAACACCCAACTCCTGTTGAGTTTCAAGCTCAAAGAAAGGAGGTCCCTGTCTCTCAGGCACAAGCTATTCACAATTAAGATGAGTGACAGGAGGTCTGCTGTATTCACAACAGTACATAATTTTTTCCCCTCCATCTATTTCAAATCCTAGAAATGTGAGAGAGTCAAAACTTCTAATAATAAAAACCAGCCCCCGCCTTCCAGTAACCTAGGAAATAAAAAGAGCAATACAGCTTTTATCATTCCAAACAAGTTAGGCCTTTGCAACCTTAAAACTGAGGACTAAAAGTTCTCATTGAAAAAAATAAATCCAAGAGGAGCCAGCAGAGCTTGTTGTTTTAAACTGTGTAGACATCCAGATTAAAAAAGGAACACTGAAGAACTAAGAAATTTAACTCTGGTGGTTGCAGACCCAGCCATTCTATCAACACTGACATGGTGGTGGCGTGTAAGACTCTCACAAGGAAGACTGAAAGTAGCTTCAAACAAGTTTAACATCTCCAGTGGAGGGGTGTTCTGCACAGGTAGAAGGATAGACATTCTTCATGTCTCCCTCTCTCTACATTCAATTCATCATCATACACTTGAAGACTCAAAACATTCATGGATTGTGTTATTTTGGGAAAAGCAGACAATGGGGGAGGATTTTTGCCAGGTAAAAACAAATCTTGTTTGTCACTGACTCTGCAATAACATACAGGCAGAAAGGTATCATAACAAAGATCATCTGTTTGGAATGCCAGTTTTAGTAGCATTAGAAGAATTCAAGAAGAAGAAACTTGGGGCATTCACCACACTTTAATTAAAAAAATGTTTTCACAACTCAAGCCCTCCAATAATTCCTCCTAATTTATTATGCAATTGAGGTGACTAATTATGCATATTAGGTCCAAAATTGTTCTAGCTCCACCCTCAACCTTAAGAATAAAATCACATAAAACTTAGCATCTCTCTTATATAGAGAAAAACATTTTCATGAAATTTATATGGATATAGTAAAAAAAAAATCAAATTACCTATGCAAATGTGGATAAAACCTGTCATTAATTTAATTGAGTAATATACATCTAATAAACCAGAAAAGAGACACTTGCAGAGCAAAAACAAATGGCAAAGTAAAAAAAAAAGCAAATCAAGAAGCACCGGTCTTCAATTTTTTTCTTTTCTTCAAGGACTTCATCACAGATTCAATCACTGAACACCAAAAAAAGCAAGAGAACTAGCCTGCAAGTATTTTTTTTTCTTAAAATGAATTTTCTCAAGAAATCTGCAATATGAATCAATGAAGAAAAACAATAAATATCTGGAGGTGTGGTAGTGTCTGACCACACAGTAATGAAGCTGCTAAATATTTAACCAGAAAGCATTGTGAGAGTGAGGAACAGGAAGATTCAATTCTGAAAAAGACAAACAGTTCCTAGAAGCCCCCACGTAGACTACACTCATCTTTGCAACACTAAAAACAAATTCACAGCATAACCTGAACACACTGTAGGCAGAGAAACCTGGTTTGTCTCACAGCACTGACAAAGAATACCACTGCACAGAGGAGACATTGTCCTACATAACACTGACCTTTCCTAGAGTCAAAAAATAAGACTGAACACATCCAAGAGCCTAGAAAAAGCCAAATGAATGCACATAATTAGGCTAAATCAGCTATGAACTTCAAGGCTGAGAAATACTTTGAAATAGGCTATACACCTCCAATCAAGAGAGGAAAAAAAAAAATCCAAGACCAACAATGATACTTTCCAAGCACAGTCATTAATATGATTTTGTGTATTGTTCCAACATGGTTGTGAGTCTTAAAGGGTTTTTTCCTCCATCTTACTGATTTTTATAGGGCAAATGTCATGACTCTCCTTAAAAGAGGTTTAGAGAAAAACTATTTCTACAAACCATGACTAGATGCAAAAGTTATTTCACATGAGAAAGAACACACTCCAGGAAGTCAGGTATCAAAAAGTAGGAAGACAATCCTTTTTGCATAAGGCCATTTTAAAGGCATGCAAGAATAAACACTTTCACCAATACAAATTGGACAAATTGTAAGCCAAAAAGGCTCTGAGTGGCTAGTTTCAACTTTAATTTTCTAGAAAACAATGCTATGAGAATCCAGCATAGCCTTCCTCCCTACATGATTCGATCTCCCCTGCTCTGCAGTCTGCTGAACAGACCAGAAAGTAGAATTAGCTAAGCCCAGCTGCAAGGCAAAGCCTACAAATGAAATACAGGTTGATTTTGGCATACATCTGTTTCTAAAACACTTCAGGATCCATGCTTTTAATGCATGTTTGCCAGCTGCTCTGTGACATGGATAATAGAAGATACCTAAGTACAGTCCTGAGAGCAATCAGAACGAGAAAGGAGCATTATTTATAGTAGTATCTGCTACATAGAATAGTATCTATTTCATGCCTTGGAAGAGGAAGAATTGACTGAAGAGTAAGAAAAGAATTTTTTAAACTGAGCTTTGAACAGAATACCACAGAAATGAAAAAGTGCCAGACTCAGCAGAGGATTCCGCTGTACACGAATAGAAAATTCCTGCAGAAGGCTATTGCAGTGTGTGCTCACAGCCTGCTGTGGGATGCAAGGGATCCAGTGCTTCCTAGGTTACAGCCCAGAGTGACCAGGAGGAGGAGAATGTACTGAATAGCAGAACAGGGGTAATGACAGGGCAGAAGAGAAAAGAATTCTGTTCAGACTACTAAGGTGACAAGACAGCCAGCAAGATCCATCTCAGCCTGGTTTCAAACTAATTCATAATAAACAACTGTCTAGAGTACAAAGCAGCACTCATTTGGGTTAAGTCAGCCAATTGCCAAAATGCTTCCCTGAAGATACCAACAGCAGGGACAAGGGAGGTCCAGCCTGGTGCCTCTGCAGATAACACTGGGCCCTTCCTGTTCAGTGGGAACTGCTATTCTGGTACCACCAAAATCTTCGCTGGTATGTTCTTTAAAGAACAAACAAAATGGTCAAAGAGTAAGCATGATGAGCCATAAATATATACTTTAAGAAATACATTCACAAGGCCTTTAGTTCCAGTCATTAGAAAAGCTCAATTTTAATTCTGCTTATTCATTGTGTGACAGAAGTGGTTTGTGTGGTGGTGACAAACACCACATGTGACAGTGGGGAGATGAGGCTTTGAAACAATTTAAGTTTCAGAAACATACTTCCAACTTCCACAGTGGTTTTACAATCTGTACTACAAATCTACTTCAGAGTGTTTGTAAAAAGACAAAACAACTTTTCAAACCCAACTTGTGGAATCCTACCATATTAAGAAGAACTTTGTCCAAGCAGTTCAGGAAATACAGATCTTTGACTTCCATTGCCAGTTTATTTATTTATTTAACACTTAACATTTAGACAGCCTTTAAAGACACAATGCCTAATATCATAGAAGTGCTGTTCGTGGATTACATACATTTACATACTGAAATTTAAAGAGCTCACTTCAAAAGCATAAACTTTATTTAAGATACAAAATTTCCTTTGACTCCTTTCCAGGCTTCTTTTCAAGGAGAACAAAACAAATATTTCACCAGAGTTTCTGTTATCTCAAGTTCTCAAACTGCCTCCTAGCCTTGCCTGAAATTTCTAATTGGCAAAACAAGAGATAATAAAACAGAGATGTTCTCTTAACTCTTCTTTCTGACCATTCCTGAGGAGCAGGACATACCAGAGTGCCAGATGCCAGCTGCTACAGTATTCCATGACACTCACTTGCCATGTGACAACAGGCCATAGAACCAGATTCAGGAAGCTCTATACGGCCAGCTCTGGCAGTGGTCTCCTGATATTGTGCCAATCACACAGGAACATATTTTGTTCTGCAAAATTTGCCAAAGTGCATTAAGAAATACTCAAAGAAACAAGCAATTAAAGAAAAGCTTCCATAAAAGTTACTTTAAAAATCAGAGCATAAAAGAAGATGCTAGAAAACACTTTAAAAATACTGTATTAATGCACTCATTTCATTAAATAAGACAGCTATTTCTATCATAAGGTGGAAATTGCATTTTTCTTACTAACAGGAAGGGAAGAAAAAAACAAGAATTATGTGCAACTCTGGTCTCATTCAAATAATTTAGATAAAGCTTACTAGGGCAAAATACATTCCTGAGTACTTAGACAGTGAGAAAAATGTACCTGTATGGAGCAATGTGAAGTAAATTACCACAAAAATTTCAAAATTACTATCTTCTGGCTATCTATAGTCAGATAACCCAGGTTTCAGGTTCTGTACCTATGAATGAAGAAACACCAGAGATGCCTTTGGCAACAGACAGTTCAATGCAGACATTGGTATCAGCACTCAAATGCTGCTCTGACTTCCAAAAACTGCTTTGGTTCCAGTATTTCAACTTCAAGGCCTTGCAAATCCAACTGGAGTTTTCCTATACCACTTTCTCATCAGTGAGGTCTCTGGGAAACACCAAGACTAGCTGCTGGTAGTGAACGCAGGTGGAGAATGGATCATTCCAGAGTGCATGTGCAGCACCAAGTTGCAACAGCAAGGAAAAAATGAACACAGTGAATACCACTTCGTCTTAGCAGTATTTGTAAAATACTCATGACCCATGTCAATATTTTCCCCTTGATTCCTGTCAGCTTTCAAACAGCAATTGTTTGCAAGAATTCCTAGCCCTCCTGAAGGAGGGAAAAAGCCTTCCCAAACACTAGTCAAACACACACACTGAAAGGAGAATAACTCTGTTTTGTAAAACTTCACTGTATCTCCACATTCACAGATGCCTTTGGCTGCAAAAAAATAGGCTAGCAGTCTGCACTGGACCTATCTCTCTGAAACAAAGCCCTGAAAGGAGATTGCAGGCTGAACTGATAGAAGGAGGAGTTTTCAATGCCTTGGCATTCTCTCCTGGTAACACCTACCAACCCTGGGGCTCTAGGTGCTCCAAGGGAATCTCTGCTGAAGTGATTAATAGACAATCCTGGTAACTACACTCCCTTGGGAGCTCTGTCTTCAGCATTTCAGAGCAGCACAATGATGAGTCCAGCAAACCCCACTGCATTCCAGGAAGCTTGTGGGAACCGCATAGAAAAAAAATCCCTCCAAAATTACCCAGACAGCTGAAAACAGCATTATTGCTGTATTAGATCGTGTGGTATGTTCTGTACAGGAGTTGGACTTCAATGATCCCTATGAGTCCCTTCCAACTCAGGACATTTTATGATTTTACATCATCTTAACTCTGTGATATTTTTTCAGGAAAGAGGTGAATTCATGTTACTGCACTAATTAGAGACCTCTATCCCATGAAGAAGTACAAGGCAGTGAAGACAATACCGGTACCTCCTCATGTAGAGAAGGCAAAATGATAATACTGCAAGCAGCCTTTGAAGGGGTACATCCTACTTTCTATGGTATCACATTAAAACTAAAATCAGGTAAAAAATTCAAACGAGCAAATTACTCTCCAGAAGTAGGTACTGTCAGAATAAGACCAACATTTCCCATCCTTCCAAATCTATATTTTCCATAAGAAAAAGGTTAGAATCAGACACATCTCCCACACTGCTAATAACTGAAGATAGCTTTACACAGACACTATCAAAAGGTGGGCTGACTGCTTCAAAAGTCTCCTTTCCTCTCCCTCATTTCTAAAATTATTTTTATACTATCTGCATGTTAATCCTAGTCTAAACTAGCAGTACTATCGATTACAGTTAGTTTATGTTCAGCATTATAGTTAAGCCACATACCTACTGCCAGTTTTACAAGGTTGGAGAAGACTAAGTCGATCTGTGGTTTGGCAACAAGCAAGGAAATAATCGAGCAAAGCAGAACACTAAATTACCAAAGCATAATCTGGTTTTAACTAGTAGGTTACTAATGTATGTTCTGAGATATTTTAGAAAGTTCTGCAGCACACTCATTAAGAATTGGGATTATAACTTCCCATCTCTGAACCATACTCTTTCCTCAGCACACTCACACTATTGCAGTGACTACTGTGAACACATTACAAGAAGTGAAGAACATGAAAATTTCTATTAGTATGAAAGCACACAATTAGAAAGCTGATGGCTTTGGACTCAAGTCTAGGAAGCACCATGATGCAAAGCCAGAAAAGTTTAACATTAGCACACACTACAAATAGCAGGCTTCTTAACAGTCTTAGAGCAATTCCAGAACAACTGTTGATAATTCAAAATGGAAATAAGTCTCAAAATTTTTGCAACAAGATGACTTTCTGCCTTCACAATAAAAACCCAAACAGCACATGGAAGTAAAGCAGCTAGAGAAATAAAGAAATAAAACTCAAACCAGGGAACATCCTTGTTTAAAATCATGGTTTCCAAGTTACTGGATTCATTATTTTCCTCTTAATCCTTCAGTATTAGGCTTCATGCATGCTGACAGCACAGGTATATTAAAAGCATCACATTTAATCTTTATTTAAAACAAAACATGACGTCTAAGTAAACCTCTTTTCAAGAGCCACTCTGAGTTATCCAGGAGAGGTGATCACACTAGTCCACTCCATCTTGACAGTCTATCCCTGACTCTGCCCCTGAAGTAAATCAAATTTTGGCATCCTGGATGTGACACTGTCAGTGCAACATTTGAGTGAAAACTTCTACAGACCATGCCCTTCACCCAAAACAGAGATGAAGCAGACACTTGTCCTCATCTCCGTTACACACACACCAGATGTACTTCAAAACTCAACAGCTCTGATGTACCAGGAACAGACACCAAAGTAACAATGTCCCCAGGACCAATACTTGGAAACCTAGAAAAATGTATCTAAAGGCAAGTTGAGACTTTTTCCACAAAGAAACATCCCAAAGGCAAGAGGTTTTATTTCAGGTCAATCAGGCAGCCAAATGGAACACAAGCCATATTTTTTCATGGCCACAAGAGGGGCTGGACCAGTCACTGTTTGTGACAGCTCTGTGGCTCTTCAGCTTCAGTGCTTTTGTCTCAACCAACATAACATCCTGAAACACTCAAAAGCACCCTCTGACAAGCATTCACAAGAAAACCTGCACAGCAAATACAAGAGGTACAATTCGTATCAACAAACAGCATGAGGATCTAACTAAGTACTGCCCCTATCCTTGAAGAATAGAGGTTTTTAACCATATCAGTTCTCCCTGAAATATTTCATCATTTATCACCACCTATTACTCCCCACAGTCTTTACCATTCCCTTGCCTGCAACTTCACAGTATGTGGCATGAAGCATTAAGATCCATGGAGAATGTATATTGCTTTTGTTTCTGCTCAGCACAAAAGAAAAGGGGGGGAATCAACCCAAATTCTCCTCCCTCTTCCTTCACAAGATGCAAAACCCTTCCTCTTTTCCCACGCCTTGGAACACATTTCCTTGAGGTCAGTGTTTGTTTTCCAAGCAATTCATATAAGGTGGGGGGGGAAAAAAAAAAAAAGCACCATGACTGAAACAGGAAACACTGAGCTTTCACTCCAACAGAAGTAAACTAGAATTTCCTACCTGCTAGTCCCTCACTACCAAAGCTGCCATAAATAAAGGCAAGGCACAGGAGAATAGTCCTAAAGCCTTATTAAAACCTTATTTTAAGCCTTTTAATAAATCCACACGCACTCCCTCAAAAAAGGTCTGCCACAGCTGTTACGTCCTGCCTTCCCAAAAGGGTTTTAACAGCCATGTCTTGCCAATTTATCTGAAACACAGATCCTGCCCTGTAAAACTTTCACTGACAATGACTTTAAGCTGAAAAGCTGGAGCCTAACAAATGCTCTGGGTAAAAGGCAGAGCTGTTTGTGCAGCCAAGAAATCACTGTAATTGTGATCTAACTTTGAGTCCAAATTACCTTACTGAAACATCTCTAGAGTTCAGAGGTGCTGTTCCTTTCAGTGACATCCTTTGGAGTAGTTGAATTGCTATTCAATGACAAATGTTTAGTGTTTAATATGCAATTCCAATAAAAATATGCCGATTTTGTCTTTCACCAGAAGTCCAACCTTTTTTTTTTTTGAAGCAAGCTTGAACCTTGTATAGAAACACAGTATCTTTAGAGACTTTCAGCAGTTTTGAACCCCCACTATTCAGCAGGTAAAACTAGGATACTGATAATACAGTTATGCCAGTTCATGATTGGCAAGTAAAACCCCCACTACTTAATTAATAAAAATAAGAAAACTTCTGATAAACACTGAATCAGTACTTCCATGCAGCAACTCACACAGGAATATATAACAGATTGTAATAAAAAGATAAGATAGCAAATAGAAAATACATTTCTACTATTTTCTGGAGAAAACATGCTTACAACTATTTTCACCCTTTTTTTGAGGCTGTGTTTGGAAGCCAAGGAATGTGCTAGTTATAAAGAGGCCATTTATGATAGAGTTCAATAGCATTTTAAGAGCTAGAAAGAAGTAGCCTCACTAAAGTCACAAACTTGTACTAAGATTTCAACTGTAATAACCAGCATAATATTTATAGAGACACAAAGGAATTTTGTGTTGTAATCATTTATATTTGCAGTATCTGTCAGTTTTTGCCTAACAAATTTGTCCCCAACAATTCAGAAGCATATACCTTCCAAGTATAATTCTGGTTTCAAAAAGAGACAGGACAGGGAATCCAATGGCCAACAAAATTCTTATAATTCTGGCAGAAAGAGTATAAAGTAACTATTGAAATGAAAACAAAGCAGTAACGGCTAGTACAGAAACAATAAATTCAGACAACCAGTTATTTCCATGCAAGACTTGAGATTTATTTCTCTCCATTAAAGTTCTTGCTTTAATGGCTGAACATTCAATTAGAACTGCTAATGTTCAAATGCTTGAACAATATGAACTTTGCCATTTGTTTCTGCTGAATTCAAGAAAAGGTTCTTAAATCTTCTCCATTCATGCTATATTGTATGCAATTGTCTCCTACAAAAGGACCACAGGCATCTACACAGTATTACCACTAAGAGTACATATTATAGTATTAATAGAGTATCACCATTCAAGGAAAATGTCCCTTACTTGCCTCATATTTTGTTCAATAAACACTTCAAGAAAAGGAAAAGGGGCTGTGGTGCTTCTCCAACATAACCATTTAATATTTGACACACCAATAACACTTTGAATTCCATGGTAACCTTAATCCCAGGTATTCTCAGGTCATGCCAATCCAAAAGTAGCTACAAAGGAGATAGTTGTCTCTTTGGCAGGCCTGTATCTTGACAAGATAAAAAGGTAAGAATACTACAGTGAAGTTACCAGAAAATAAATGAAAATACCATTTTAATCAAACAGTTCGAAGTTTAAGCTTTCTAAAATCATTAATATTTTTGAGGATTTTTTAAATTCTGGAAAGTAACAAAAGCTTACACCTAAAGGGTCAAGTAAAAGATGTTCATTGTACATCCTCTTAAAACCAGTGCTGACAACCTATACCATCATACTCCTCATACTTATATAATAAAGCCTTTATATAAATTTTATCCTGAACAGCAAAATTTTAAATTATTTTCCAAATAGTTGTAGGATGCCATTTTTACATTTATAATGCAATCATTTCTGTAATTTTTATATTTTGGAAAGCAAAGAAAAAATTACCTCATATGAAGTATATGCTCAATCACCTAAAGGTTTTTAAGTACTCCACAGCTTAAATTTGCTACACAGCTAATGTGCAAAATACAGTCCTCCTACAGTGCCAAATTTCAACAAACAGAAAGGTCCTCAAGTCAACTGGCAGAACAAATCTCATTCAGACAATGGCCTTGTCAATCAAGCTGCAGATAAATTTAAAATAAATCTCAGCTGCCATTGCATTAAAAAGATTAATATTTACAATCCAGAATGTACAAGTGGATAGTTTGTTTGGTAAACAGTAGCACGGGGGTTTTTATCTGATACACAAACAATTTTATACAACACCTCAGGGTTCTGGATGAGAGATTTACTTCCAGGTATTTCAGAAACACACGGGAACAGCTTCAGATCCCACCTCAAGATCTTTATCTATAATTTTCATCTATGTGGAATATGTGACTCCACTTCCTTTCTTGGAAAAGGAAACTGTTCCAATCTGAGGTTCAAATAAGTATTTGATATGGTGCCAATTCAAAAGAAGAGTATGTGAATTTCTTCAGGAATTCAGTCGAGACTAGACTCTTTCGTTTGTTTTTACAAGGAAAAATTTTTTTAAAAAATCATCTGACTGAAGGGATTTCACAAGCAGAGTTGCTCAAAAAAGCTTCCCAGACCAAGCAGGCATTTCCCTTCATGACCTCTCCAGCAAAGCAGTGCACACTAACAAACATTTGACGACAAACCAGAAGACAGTAAGACATGAAGATGGGAATATAACAATAAAGGGAACCAACTTTCAGGATAAAAGAAAAAAGAATAAATTTCAAAAATGCCAAATAAAGTTGTAGGCTAGAAGTTATAATGATGGAAACACAAATGCGTATCACAAATAACTAAGTGGCAACTCAAGAGTTATAAAAGTCACCAAGGAAACAAAGACACAGAATAGTTACTGATAACCTGTATTCAGTAGTTAGTCCAGTATGCTGGTAAGCTACAGATGAGACAACATAAATTCTCAACAGACAACAGGACAAAGAAGGAAACAGTTTATCATCTTAATTAACATAATAAGGTTAGTTAAAGCTATGATTTTTCTGTTTTGATGGACTATGTTTTAATTTTCTTTGTGGTCTGAAATTAGTAAAACTAATTCAACTTGAAATTAATGAAATTTTCCTCTTAGGACAGAAACACTCATATTCTACTATTGTTTGCACTGCCTAAATGCACACAAAAGGTGTTAATAGCTTTTACATTTGTTTCCTGGGACTTCATACAAAACGTGAATTCTTTCTTATGGCAATGGTTTCGGTTGTAATGGTCCGGTTTTATTTGGGGATAATTTCAAAATAGCCAAAGAATGTTAGCAAATATTAGCATCTTTCAGGAAAAAAAAATCAGTGTTTACTCTGGACAAGGAAGCAATATTTTCCTTTTAAAAACAGTCCCTGAATATTTAAGCCTAACACTCTCATCCTAAGCAATCTCAGTCTATAGTTTCTATGACTCCTGTACCATTAAAGGGACCTGAAAGGCTTTTCTTTGATTTCAAATCCTAATTTAAGTTCCTTGAAATTGTCTCATTCTAACCACATTTACAAAGTTACCAGATGGTCAACAAATCCAAACCCAGTACACTATTGTTTAATGAGTACTAGTGCAGAATAGTTTAAACATTTGAGAGATCAAACAATCTGCAGCAATACTTCAGCATGGCATCACCTGCTGTCAAACTTTAGGCAGTGTTTATTTTCTCTGATAAAGAAATGTGGATTTTATTACTTCAGAAACAAAATGTCTATTTTTGTCCTTAAAGAAATACTAACATTTTGACAAATATTTTCAGAAAGTTTGATTTCTAAGCACTGTTCTCTGCTTAGGAACATTCCTGGAAAATCTGTGGTTTTGTTAAAGCGTCTCCTGCTACTTGGTTCCCAGTTAAACTAACATGTCCAGGACGAGCTGCAAGGCAGCTGTTAGGCAATTATTAGGCTTCAAGTTTCTTAGAAAGAACAGGCACAGAACTGAAGGCGACTTAGAGGCACTGTTTGTCTCGGAGGTGAGAAGCTGGAACACCTGCTGAGAGTCGTGGCTGTTTAGCCTGGAGAAGAGAAGGCTCCAAGGAGGCCTTAGAGCAGCCAACAATAGACAGATGGAGAGGAACTTTTTCCATGGATATGTAGGCACAGGACATAGGGAATGCCTTCAAACTGAAAGAGGGCAGGTTTAGCTAAGATATTAGGAAGAAATGCTTTACACTATGAGGGTGTGAGACACTGGACAGGTTGCCCATAAAAGCTGTGGATGCCCCATCCTTGGAAATGTTCACGGTCAGGCTGGGTGGGGTTTTGAGCAGGAAGATGCCCCTGCCCATGGCAGGGCCATTGAAATTAGATGATCTTTAAGGTCCCTTCCAATCCAAACCACTCAATGAGTTTATGATCTGCCTCTTGCTGTGCTCCACAGGTAACTTACGTTCTTCACAGGCTGGGAGGTCAACTGCCAATGCCCTAACTTGAATCATTTTATTACAAACAACTGAGGCTCATATGCAGGTGACTTGAACAAAATAAAACCAAAAATCCAACAAAAAAACCACAACCACTTTGACTGCACAGACTTCCCTCTTTAAACACCAGAAGTTACACAAATTTTGACTGGGCTTTTTCTTTTTTTCCTTTTTCTAACAACCCCAAGGATCTAAATGAAAGAAAAATCAGGTAGAAGTTTAGAAGAAAGATGGCCACTAAGCAGCAGTTCTCTTGTCCTGTGTCAGTGGAACCCATCCACTAGATGTCAGTGTCCTNGTGGCGCAGGGGGAAAGAAAAAAACCCCCACAAGAATGGGTTTTACCTCTACTAAAAAATAAGTCAGGCTTAAAGAGGCTTAAACTTAGAAGCAATAATGTAACTTATTACAGCACAGTATAAAATCCTCTGTGACAGCATGAAACACCACACCCTAAATAAAGGCAGATCCAAAGTCAAAGTTCAGGCACATTAAGTGACTGCTGTCAGAAGAAATGGGCAGATCTTTCTATTCACCTGCACTACATCTAGGTATTAAGGCAAACTAAACTTTGAGTAGAATATTTCAGTTGGAAGAGACCTAAAATTATCATCTAGTCCAGCTGTCTGACCTCTTCAAGNGCTGTTAGGCAATTATTAGGCTTCAAGTTTCTTAGAAAGAACAGGCACAGAACTGAAGGCGACTTAGAGGCACTGTTTGTCTCGGAGGTGAGAAGCTGGAACACCTGCTGAGAGTCGTGGCTGTTTAGCCTGGAGAAGAGAAGGCTCCAAGGAGGCCTTAGAGCAGCCAACAATAGACAGATGGAGAGGAACTTTTTCCATGGATATGTAGGCACAGGACATAGGGAATGCCTTCAAACTGAAAGAGGGCAGGTTTAGCTAAGATATTAGGAAGAAATGCTTTACACTATGAGGGTGTGAGACACTGGACAGGTTGCCCATAAAAGCTGTGGATGCCCCATCCTTGGAAATGTTCACGGTCAGGCTGGGTGGGGTTTTGAGCAGGAAGATGCCCCTGCCCATGGCAGGGCCATTGAAATTAGATGATCTTTAAGGTCCCTTCCAATCCAAACCACTCAATGAGTTTATGATCTGCCTCTTGCTGTGCTCCACAGGTAACTTACGTTCTTCACAGGCTGGGAGGTCAACTGCCAATGCCCTAACTTGAATCATTTTATTACAAACAACTGAGGCTCATATGCAGGTGACTTGAACAAAATAAAACCAAAAATCCAACAAAAAAACCACAACCACTTTGACTGCACAGACTTCCCTCTTTAAACACCAGAAGTTACACAAATTTTGACTGGGCTTTTTCTTTTTTTCCTTTTTCTAACAACCCCAAGGATCTAAATGAAAGAAAAATCAGGTAGAAGTTTAGAAGAAAGATGGCCACTAAGCAGCAGTTCTCTTGTCCTGTGTCAGTGGAACCCATCCACTAGATGTCAGTGTCCTCTTGGGCAGAGGAAAACCTTGGATCCCAATGGAAATAGGGCAGCTGGCGGTCCTTGGTTATCAGGCCAACTGTACAGGAGAAAATTCTTAAAAAGCATCCCTGGGCCACAACAGAAGCAGCCAGTAACAGCAGAATTTGTGGGTAAGAGACACAGAACAAATATAGCCCTAGACACAAAGCTCAGCCAAGAGAGCTGAGAACCTCATCACTAAGAACACCTTCGTGAACCATTACTGACATTTTTCAGAATGCTAGACATGGGTGTTAAAAAGACCTGAAAAATAAAGGTATTTCTGTTTCCNATTATCATCTAGTCCAGCTGTCTGACCTCTTCAAGGGTGTCTAAATTTAAATCTAAAAGGAGAATGCTGATATAAAAGGGATCTTAAACTTGACTGCAGGACCATACTTGTAAATTCATGACACCTCTACAAATTATGTTGGATTGATGGGCAAGGGCACGCCAGAGGGGAGCAGCATCATGCATTACAAAAGAAGACAGACAAACAAGGAAGGTGAGGAAAAGCAAGCCAAACTTTTACATTATGTTTTAATGCACCCAGGATTGTTAGAAACCTATATAATTAAGGAAATGATCAATGTAGGGGTAGCACACAGAAAGAAACCTCTTGATTCTTGTGGAAGAGACTGGGAAGGTTATGAAGTTGAAAAAAAGGAAATTAAGTATTTCAGAGGGTTATGAAGTACATATTTCTTTCTTTTTGAAGATATTGGATCAGTTTGCAAGAGAATCTTTCGATCCTCCAGCAAGAAAAACACCTTGAAGCCAATTTGAACAAGCACAGGACCTGGCTAAAGAACATCCTGAAGAAACACTTATAGTTATTGCATGCTTACTTCTGTTATTCTTGCCAGACAGGAAAAGGCTAAAAAAAAATTTCACCTCAACTTTTTCTCTTAGAAATAGGCACTTAAAAAAAAAAAAAAAAAAGGAAGAAAATGGGGGAAGTTGAATGATAGGAAATTGTACAGAACTAAAAAAATAAAACACTTCCAAGCAGGCCAGGGCCTGTTGAAACGTGCCAGGTAGCAGAACCTGCCACTGCCCTGAGCAAGGATGGGCTCTGGTGTACTGTGCTCATCAACCTGCTGCTACTATGGACACATTCTGAGCTTCCACTCAGAATGTGCCATTGAGAAAGACTGGGAGGATGGCTCCATTTCATTCCTGACATTCTCACAGTATCCTACAGTCACAATGAAGTACTAGACTAGGTGCATATTTGATTTGACCCATTACATCGTTTTAATACTCTGAAGAACCTGGAAAGCATCACATGATCCTAAAATTTATCTCCTGATCTTTCTCTCCCACTACTTATATACCAATTGCACTACATACACCAGACTGTATTGCACTGCCTGGAAAGGATTAAAAAAAAAATCTCATTCATGTTATTATTTTCTCCCAACCCCCACAACTGCAATTATGATCACTTGAACTGGTCATTTTCTTTATAACCAAGTTATTTTCAAGGGACAGTCTATCTTATACTCAGATCCCATTTGCCTATGCAAGTCTAAGACAGTTTTATCCTTTTGCTCTTATGCTGCAAATACAAAGAAATCTCAAGAAAATTGCCCTCAATACGGAAATAACTCCAGGTTTTATTTCCCATGTGCATACGTGCCCTACAATAACACTGTGCTTGCTGGTCCATCTCCTTCCAAGATAATTGTTTTGATAATTTCAATGAACAACTAGTTCTTGAGAACAGCAAAAAAGACAACAAGGGGAACATCCTGGCCAAACTCCAGCTCTTCAGCATTTTCTGTAATCCTTATTTAGCTCACATCTTCATCCACCTTGCTAACACTATCACTTGGTCACATACAGTGATCTGTAGATTCATATGCTCATCTTCTTTCCCAATTAAGAATATACCTATTGGACCATGTGTAGCAGATTCTAATTTCAACAGCACTAAAAATCCCCACACATGCCACAACCCCCTCAAAAAACCCTAAAAATGTTTATAACATTTTGAGATCCTTTCCTGGCAACATAAGACAATCACATTCATATTATTCTATTGCACCAAACACCACAACTACTAATATTCAACTAATTTCCTGTGTTCAAGTAACAAACCCATCACCTCAGCACACAAGTAGCCTTTACAAAGTAATACTTCTTTCATGGTTTATTGATTCTGATTTCATAATTATTAATTATGTACCTCAATGTTTAGATACCACCCAAACCCTGCAAACTACAAATGCTGAAGGGTTAGTGAGATTGAATGGAAATCAGGTTTCTTATTTTAACAAATCCTCAAAAAAAAGGAAAAAGCAGCTAAAGTAGATTCTAGACTTTTCTACCTTGTAGAAAATGGCAAGTTACCACCTCGGATACAATTCTAAGGCATATTTCAGATTTTAAAGAAGTTTCCCTCTAGCTAAAACCATAAATGCATAAGCCACTATTTATCTGCTTCCTTCCATCATATATTGTAGAAGTTAACAAATGGAATACAGGAAAGACAGGTTTTGATGATCTACATGATTATAAGATAAGGATAGAGGGGTTTCTTTCTTTATAACTTTGGAATTCTTTAAGTTTGGTATCAGCTATTCTTCATTAATGCAAGTTTGTTCAGCTTCTGGTACAATGAACTAACATGAGGACAGAGTTTCATTCCCACCCTAGAGACAAGGGGCAGCTGGTTTGTTTTTCCTGTACCAGAGGCAATAGCTAACATCAATGGCAACAACTAATTATATATTGAGATTTTCTCTAACTGTTGCATCAAATTTTAACAATATTTCACCTCAGCTTTTTACTCCAATTCTGTCACTTTAATCTTATTTCCTAAACCACTAATCTCCTTTATTGTCAGTCCTTCCTCATCTCAGAGCAAATGCTGCCTGTACAGGAACTTGCTAGGGACACTGGCTGCAGCTCACACTCGCCCATCTAGGAACAGGAAAGCTGCTCAGCACTCAATCAAGTATTCCTCTTTTCTCTGCTTACACATACATTAAAAAAAATTCTGAGCTGTGGTCAAATTCACATTCTAGTTCTGGAAAACCAGAACCTATTTCAGCAAAGCCACAGAATGAACAATGTGACTTGGTGAGACGCTGTCAGTGGACACTCTGGATGGCATCACAAAGCCCCACTGCCTGCAGAGACCAGAGTCAGGCCTTGTTCAGATGTAAAATACTGGTGACAGCTCCTGGCACAAGCAGAACTTATCTCACATTTTTACTGTCCTTTTAACATTGCTCAACATATATTAATCACGGAGAAACCAGCAGGCTGTCAACCTGCACACAAATAAGCCATGAACACCTCTCCTCCTTTAGGTCACTAAAATGCAATGCAATCTCCACAAACTCTTCAACAGCTTTCTCCCAGCCTTTACTCTTCTCTGCTGCCTTCTCCATCAAAATGTTTTACCTCCCTCAAGAAACATACACATTATAGCATTTTACTGAGTACTGAACTTACATTTCCATTATTTAAAAGCGTAAGTAGGTGTCATTCCTCCAATTTTAAATCTCAAAATTTCTGAAACTGCTAATCACAGCTCTTCAGAATGACAAAATAAGTAGATAAAATACAGGAAATGAGGAAAGTTGCATTTCCAAAGTTATTTCCTCTGATCTATCAAAGCCACTCACGGGAAAAGTCAGATAAGGAAGAATGGAATTTTAAATTTCACAAAGATAGCAAATACTAAACCAAAGTGGGAGTTTCTTTTTTATTTAAAAACAAACAAACAAAAAACCAAACCAAAACAAAACAAACCCAAAAAAAAAACCAAAAACCACCCACAAAATGAGCAACTGGGAAAAATGAGGCTACATAGCACTAAACAGCCTAAAAGAAACAAGTACCATTGCTGCTTACAGCCATGAAAACTATGTGACTTGCTCTTCAGCATGGAAACAGACGTGCCTTTAGTCAGAAAAAACCCAAACTTCTGAATTCCTGCAGATGCTGAGGACTGCCTATTGCAGTGTTTCTAGCTAGAAAATAGGCTATAGATATGGCATGAAATTTGGACTGTGGAGAAACAATGACCCTTTCCAAATTTCAGAACTCCCTACACTTATTACTAGAATTATTTAAGCACAGTTAAATAGGACTCAAAGTTTCTCAGTCTTATTTTCCCTTAATGGAAGTGGCAGCACTTCAAACCAAATCCATACCTTTAAACGAGCTCAATTAATTTTCAACACATCAGTTAAAGTCAATCACAACTTCTGTCTGCTGCTGCAGTTTGATTTTAAAGAACAGTAGCATTTTTCCAAAGCAATGCCCTCTTTAATCCTTCCATTGTGACCTCCCTTAAAGGCTACCTTCTTCTCATTCCCAGTTTCTAGCATTGTGCATCAGTATTCCACTGAGCAACCAGAACAGCTATTAATGCTAATAAGCCCAGACAGGAATACACATTTGTTCTAAAGAGACAGTAACTGCATGACAAGTAATAGGATGAGACATACAGGATTGCTAAGTCCTGGCTTTAAAATGCAAAATACAGAAACACATACTCTACAGCCAAAGCAAATTAATTCACAGGAGCAGTGAAGTATCACAATGTCTTATCAGGATGCAAGTGCTTCTTATAGATGCATTATGGTGAATAGCACAGGATGTGAGCACGCTCAAGTACATCACTTACTAGGAGATTGCATCCTGGCCCCAGTGCAAGCCTCACTGCTATTCCCCCTGAATACTGACTGCATTCCTTGTAGCTGTCAGGACTCAATATTTATTTCTGAATACTCAAATTAGGCTTTGGTCTCCATGAATCTCTGCATTAAGCAAGCTTAGACAACAGCTCAACACTACAGTGGCTCTTTGGAGAAAAGGGATCCATAAGCAATGTTACCTGGTCCAATACAAACCCTGAAATATTATTCCTGGTGAAACGAACAAACCACAACAGGAAAATTCATAAGGGGCACTGCATGAAGATTCTTACAAAGATCATTTAAACCAGTCTGGTTAAATCTCATTATCCATAGTGATTAAAATCTCAGTGTCCATGGTGACTGTCAGAGCCAGGTAACATTTATAAATGTAACTTTCTCTTTAAGAGGATAACAAGGTCAATAAAATGTGTGGCTAAGCTACTCTGTTCTGAATTCAAAACCAAGACTCAAATAGACCAGCCAGTTCTACTTTGACCATTGAATTAAGAAAAAAGACAAAAACCCTACACATATACTTTTTTATAATCCAACAACCAATCATGCAATACTCACATAGCTCAAAAGGGTACCAAATGATACTATAGATAATCATTTACCTTCAGTTCATCAAATCCATGACAACCAGCATGAAGCTAATGCTTGCTCTGAAAAGCTTCTAGTCTCCACGTGAGGCAAAGTTGAAGTGTATGAAACTTACTCACATGGTTTTCCACTCTTCATGCAATGGCTTCTGTCATCCAAAACCAGTACAAACCAAGGGTTTTAAAAAAATAAGGAAATTATTTTAGCAGCCCAGGGATAAGGTAGCACAAACAGAAATGAAAAAAAAAAAAATAGTAAAATCCAATCACAACATAAAGAAAAATTCCTCTCATTCAAGGAAACATTCAAGACAGATCAGAGTTGATAAAGCTCAAAAATACATGCTGCAATTTGCATAAGATCTGACAGAAGTACTATGCCCAGTGGAAAACTACACGCTTCATAGGATGATTCAACAACTAACTGACATAAATACAGAATTCCTGAAGGATATCTTGTTTATATAATGTCCAGAAGCTAGATCCAATAAGCTAAAGACAAGTCAAAGACAAGAGCATGAATACAAGAGGAAGCTGACATGAGCAAGCATTTCTGCCTCTTCTTCCACAAAAATCCTTCCCCCACAGCCTTTAAGATAACCTCCAGAAGCAAGTCAGATAACTCTGGTTATGCAAGATGTGTTGCAAATTTTAAGGGTTTCTCAAGCCCAGCTGATAAATGAAAATACTTTATGTACTTAACTTTTCACACAATATGACAATCATATACCCACTAATCTACCAACCACAGGAAGGAGAGAAGGTTGGGATCTCCATCAAACACATCTGCAGCTCAGGCATACGAAGTTGGTAAGCTGCTGTGGTGGGTTGACCCTGGCTGGTACCAGGTGCCCACCAAAGCCACTCTACCCCTCGCCTCTGCAACTGGGCAGCGGAAAAAAAGTATAATGAAAGGCTCACGAGTTAAGGACAGAGAGAGATCACTCAATGACAGCCAACATGGGCAAAAGAGACTTTGGGATAGTAATTGAATTTATTACCAACAAATAATGAGAAGTAAAACAAACAAAACAAACCAAAATATTCTTCTTCCATCCCTCCCTCCTTCCCAGGTTCTATGTCCTCCTCCCAAACAGAGCAGGGAGATGGGGAATGGGAGTGACGGCCAGTTGATCACATGTTTTTCTTCTGCCACTGCTCAGGGAGAGTCATCCTTCTCCTGCTCCAGCATGGGGTCCCTCCCACAGGACACAGTTCTCCAGAAACTTCTTCAGCGTGAGCCCTTCCTACAAGCTACAGTTCATGAACTGTTCCAATGTGGATCACTTTCTCATGTGGTGCAGTCCTTCAGGAACAAACTGTTCCAATGTGACCCCCACAGGGTCACAAGTCCTACTAGGAAACCTGGTCCAGCATGGGCTTCTTCTTGTCAGGAGTCTGTTCCAGGGTGGGCTTCCTACAGGGTCACAGCCCTCTTTCAAGCATTGACCTGCTCCGGGGTGGACTCCTCCAGGGGTTGCAGGTGGCTCTCTGCTCCCCCATGGACCACCCTGGGCTGCAGGGGCACAGCTGCCTCACCAGGGGCTGCCCCAGGGGCTGCAGGGGAATCTGCTCTGGCACCTGGAGCACCTCCTGCCCCTCCTTCTGCACTGACCTGGTGCCTGCAGGGCTGTTTCTCACAGATATGCTCACTCTGCACTTCTCTGGCCACAATTACTTCTGCGCAATAATTTTTTTGGGGTTTTCTTCCTAAGCATGTTATCCCAGAGGTGCTGCCACCATCACTGATGGGCTTGGCCTTGGCCAGCAATGGGTCCCTCTTGGAGCTGCTGGCATTGTCTCTGCTGGATGTGGGGGAAGCTTCTGGTGGCTTCTCAAAGAAGCCACTCCTTTGGCCCCCAACCACTACCAATATAGCCACATTCCCATAAGAACATCATTCCACCCTCTCAGCTGCCACCAATAAACAGAATAAACTTTCCAGTACCACACTAAAAAGAATCTGTTAGCAGGGGAAGGAGGGGGGAAAAACCCCAAGATAACAAGTAAATATTGTCTACTTTGTTATCATTTATCTGATTCAGGTGTTCCATGCAAACTATTCCATCTACACCATCAGTACAGAATTTGGAAAACTCCTGACTTCAGCATCAATTCTGGGGGTGCTAAAGTGGTAAGCAATACAATAGTCCAATAAAAAATAAACCACACGACACTCAAATAATAGAAGAAACTAATTTTTGCATTTATTTACAAAAGCCCATTCCAGTGCCTCCCTGACATGCCCTACAAGATCTTCTACCTAGCAAAAAATCACAGTCATTTTTAGTTCAAAAGGTACTGTCTCTGGAACAAATCAGCTCTTTACCTACTTATATCCCTTCACTGAATTCCCTTGTAGCTTCATTGCTGCTTTCCTCACTTCTAAACATATCCTGACCTCATATACACTTAATATATCTGGAAGTTTTCTTTCTCCATAAGAGCTAAAGACATCATCATTGAGATTTTTATATCCACATAGTTTCACTGGATGATCATATTGTCTTACTGTACCAGACAGGGAATATTTTTTCTATGAATACAGGAAGAGAAGCACATTATGTATGCTGTAAGGCTGGAGAAACAGGATGCTGCCTTCATTTTCACACGATCACCAATTTAAACAGTGCTAATGCTTTTTAAATTGCCATGCCAGAAAGACATGTTGCTATAGCTTTGCACCAAAAGTACTACAGTGTTTAATCATGTATAAGGTACCAAATGCAAGTCACAGCCAGGCTATTCTGTATTAGAATTAGTTATGGAATTAGCTAGCATTTTAGAAAGAAATATTCTTTCTCTTCAGGAAATCACACTGATTTATGGCAACAGCTTGTTGACTTTGGAATACACACATTTTTTTCAGTGTTATTGGTCTCTCACTTTAAATAATTTATCAAGAGGCTATAGATTTCTGTAATTTGTAAAAAATACAACTAGGCTTCTCTGCCACAGTTTCACCTGCTCTTTTCAGAACAACAAAAATAGGAAGTTGACATCTCAGACAATTTGCAAGCTGCATTTTCACCACAAAAGGGAAAAGAAATAAAACATTTCTTTTTGTCATTTCTGATGACATTTCATCGTCTTAGTCAAAATATTAAGAAAATAGATGGCACCAGTTGAAGAAGCAACTGTAGCAGTATTACTACAGAATGCCAGGGCAATTTCCACAGCAGTTCTGTGGAACAGCCTCTGGAAAAGTTCTTCTGTTTATAAGGAAAATATAAAAGGTTGTGATAGGGCTTAACCTGCGCTTAATAACTTATTTCAGAGCATTCAGTTTGAAAAGCAGACTCGTGTCTAAAGCTTTAAGTGTCAGTGTAGCACTTAATGCAATTCTGTAGCAAAGAGCTATTAAAGGAAACAAAATATATTTCTCCCTCCTGGGTCTAGCCTTCACGAAGCAGAAATAACAGCAAAATAAAGCATCTTTAAAACATCATATTTATTTACTAAAGTAAATTCCAGTGTGTGCCTGTAGTACTCTCCAAGTCCCTTCTACCTGCCTAAAATCAGTCATTTTTCTCCATTAACATTTACATATAGTTCCCTATATGTCCATTAACATCACAGTTCTGTTTATGCAACCTCAAAGAAAATGAGTTAAAATTAATTTTACAGTCTAATTTGGTCATAATAAAAATCCACACAGTTTTGTGTAACCACCTAAACTACTAAAATTGAAATCTTAGAAGTGACTGTTGAATACTTGGAACTATCTGGGGACATTCACAGTATCTAAGAGATTATTTCCTTCCTTTAGCAGTTTGTGCAATAGGGGTGCTGCCCTATAGACAATTTATAATTAATTCAACTCTGCAGGAATTCTCAGTTTCTTGAAGCAGTTCAACTAACCTACATATGCCCTTCCCTCCAGAGCAGTGTTTCATTTTCCAGCTTTATTTTGAGATAAATGTTTCCCCTGAGTATTCCTACTGGACAACTGCATTCATTTCAATTAACAATTACCTATTTGCTAAAATTATCAGAATATACATGAGGGAGTAAGTAATAACAAAAGCATTCCAGTTGTAATCCTGCTTCCCATGGATGAAGGTAAAGATTGAAGTAGAAAATAAAGGAAAAATTAAGACTTATTTTCTACATGGGTAAAAACAGTAAAAAAAGAGCCGTGCACTGCAAATATGCAGGACATGATATATTTACCACTGAGATATCTCCATGATTAATTTTAGTCACTCACAGAGCAACCAGTCATCAACTTCCAACCCAGCCTATGCATAGTCTAAGAGCAGTGCACTATTCCTATCACTTGTTCTTCTCTGCCTGTTCTGCTTTTTATATTAATTGATGTCTTAGTTTTGTGCAGTGAAACAACTGGACAACTAATCCAATAAGAACATTTGTGTAAGTCGGAAGCTATACCCAAGTACCACATGTGCGACCCACACACTTGAGGAAAAAAAAAGACACTGTTCCATCACAGGGTTATGCATTACAGAGTCAAACAGTCAAATAAGAAGTGAAACATTTAGGACAGAGTAGAACACTATTCAGGCTTCTCAAGAGCAGTGCAGCTCCCACAGCAATCAGTCATTTAAACAGGATGCATAATCTACACTGACAAGTCCTCTGAACACTTGGACAGGAAACCCATGAAACATCCTTTCAGTTTGGAACCGACTTGTTCAAAGATAGCTGTGTCCTCCAACAACTACCAGGAGAATAAAAATAATGCCATACTATCATAATGGAGAATGAAATGTATTTAAAAATGTAATTAACAATGGAAAACAATAAGAAAATTCTGGAACAGGCCCCTGAGACTCTCAACTGTGACAAGTAGCTGGAAATCACGCCAGTGAGCCGAGGAAAAACTTGCATGAACCAGAACCTAGAACTAGTCCAGCTCAGCACAAGAAATTAACTCTTCATCCATGATACTGACCTTAAAGCAAATAAGAAAGATAGCAAGGACAGCAACAATAGCAGAGGCGCTGACTGCCCATCCTCAATAAAAGCAGGAACACAAGACATCACTCATGTACCACATTCCTTTCAGCCTCTCTTTGACTGTATTAGCTGCCCAGAGGAACAAGCCTTGGCCCCTTGCTCCCACTGCAGCCCAGCTGCAAAGCTCGAAGACGGCCATTTACCTCTCCAGACACCAAAAACCTCACTCTCCCACTCATCCACATAGAAGCTGTTCTTCCTGTGATCACAGAGTAAAAAAAAATCTGTGTTTTCAGAAGAAAAACAAAAAGCACATGTCATCCACATGAAGCAGCAAGAATGATAAGACAGCAGGACAAATGCAGCAAGATGTAAAATTGTTCAAGAGGACACCACTGAACTCTGACCTTCGAAAAACCCAGCTACACCTTACAAGACTACATAGAAAGGAAGCTAATGTAGAAAAGTCTGTTTAAAAATGACAAGATCAGTGTCATAGCTAAATAATAAAGATTAAAGTACTACATACATTCTTTAAAGCAATATGGTTTTAACTATGCTAACTTCCCCTTAGAGACTGATGCTTTCCAACCCATGATTTTAGACACCAAAAAACATAGCAAAGATCAGGCATTTAAAAACTAGCAAATTTCAATAATGTTCAGGAGTCAAGGCCTGCTCTCCAACCTGTAAAATAAGAAGTGTATAGATAGCCCTTCTGCCAAAAAGGAAGGAACACAAGTTATATGGATACCCTTAACAACCTAACAACTGTGTTAAGATTTCTCCAAATCACAGCAAATTAAAAATATAACAATCCAAGCAATCCATACAGTACTTAAACCTTTCAGTCTACTCACGTAGTTGCCCTTGGCACCTTCCTAACACTAGGCAATTCAATTCTTTCTGCAGAATTAAGGGAGCACAGCGGTAAAACTAATATAAAAAAATTAACTGTCAGAAGCATTATGGTAGGATTTCCTTCAAAACTATGGATGCTTCCTTCCAGAAATCTGAATGAATGTATGAATGAAACATTTTGTTATTTGCTTTTGTTCCTAATGACAAGTGTAGCCCATGAGGCATCATCATTCATAGCTTCAGTCATCTCGTAGTAGTCAGATATTTTCCCCCATTGAAGTAAGTGCCTTACTACTTTTTAGAGCTGATAATTCAACTCTTCTAGGTTTTACTTTCACAAGACATTTCCATTACGACAATATTGCCTTTGAATCTTCCCATAAATTAACACCAATAAAATTGCCTTTTAAAGAAATTAAAAGTATTGGCTTGTAGGAGGACAGATAAGAGCAAAAATTAGGTCAGCTCAACTAGGTCATCCATTTATATCTCTATTTATCTGGTACCTTTTGGGAAACATTTTTCTCTACATTTTGATCTTTTTAGCTGTGTAAGAACTTTTTTATTCTAAAGCTGATGACAAAAGGGTAGCTAGAACAAGGCCCTCAGGGACACAAGCAGTAACTTTCCTCTGCAAACCTCAGTGACTCAAACATTCTGACACCAGTATTCATAGATACTTTAAAACAACAGTTTCCAACCCAGAAGGACAGTCCTAAAGCCTGACAGACTTGACTGTGCTCTTCTGCTCTTACAGCTCTTTCCTTACCTTGCTGCACTCTCAGCTTCCCTGGCAAAGCTACTGGCTTTGCACTCATATTGTCTCCTCAATATTGGATCTGAACATCACCTGGTTTCTTTAACATGCCGTGGGACTCCAGACACAGCTCCAACAATACAGCTGCTCTCTGGGGCTCCAGGTTCCAGATCCAAAACTCCACAGCCACACCAGAGGGCTCTCCTTTCATAAACACATTCTGTTTGACCAAATTTGAACAAATAATTCACAAGTTTATATTAGCAAGTTTTTCTATCAGATGAAGCAGGAAAACAAAGAATCTCTCTGCAACATTCATGTGCCAGTTAAAAGGAATAGAAATGCATGTCCATGCTTCATTTAGGGCAAACACACACAGCTGAGTTATCCAAGCCTGTGCTGGCATAACCATAGCAATCATGGAGTACAACAGCTTAAGGAAAAAACCAGGATGCAAACACTGCACTTCCTAATGGCACAGAGCTCCTGCTCTACCTAATTCACTTGTGCTTTACTCAGTTCCTTATCTGACCTTTAACACTGATGCCTCTCCCTAACAGAAGGCTGTTTTATAAGACCAAGAAAAAAACATCATCTACCATCTGACTTCAGTTTTAGAAATGCATACCCAAGGTACTCCTACAGTTTTATGTTTTCCCAACACTAAGAAATGGATTACTATTTTCCCTATGCCAAGAAGTCCTTAGTACTAAGCATACTATAGTGAAACTGTAGCAGTACACAATGGAAAATCCACAGATCTTAAATAGTAACAGTGAAGAAGATAAAACATAATTTCTGTTTATTACAAACCAATGGCTTTAAGAGATTAATACAGAAGCCTCAATCTTTTGTTGCACTCATGATCTGAATATCTGCTTAACCTGCCCATGCTCGCAGAGCTGACAACTTACATTTAGCTATAACAGCATCAAGGAAAAACAAGCTGAACCTACTGCAATTTTAAAGTAAATTACATGCAATCCAAACCAAGAAATTCATACTATAGTGTATGTGACACATATGCAGAGCAGTACACAGACATACAATCATGCATATACAAACACATAGGCATGCACATGGAGCTACAGAACTATAGATTAGGGTCTAAGGTTGATGAATTATGGTCACATGAGACATATCCATATATGGGTATCTACTGATATGTATCTATCTATATACATATATAACTAAACTCAGCAAAAGGTGCTGTAGAATTGAAGTAAGAATGAAAACAAAGTATGTATCTGATATGCTATTTAAATTATTTGGAGTGCACAACCCTTTAACCATGAGAACAGCCAACTTACATACTGCTGTCTTTGGAAAGTGAGCAAACAGAACTTATTACCACATGAGCTATTTGACACAACCCAGAGCATTGCCTAACTGACTTGGTTTAGTTTCATGTGCTGAAAGAACAGCAATTTTAGACAGAGTTTGCAAGTTCTTACATCCCAGGGTTACTGCAGCAGCTTTGTGGCTGTATTCACCTGCCCCTATGAAAATTCAGAATGGCATCTTTGAAGCAACAGAAACAGCACTCATTTCCTCAGAAGAGGACAAAGAAGCTGAATATTTAAACTGAATGATCGTTCATATAAAACTGTATTTTCATATAACATTGAATGAACAGTATTTCACAAAATTTCAGAAGCTTCAAAAGTTTGGGTTTACTGAAATGACTATTCAGTCACATTGCTCCAATCAGATTTAGTCCATGTAAAAGAAGCTTTATGAATGGCCTCGATGACCATAACCCCACACAATGAAGTAATGTGCTGGGGTGTGTCCCCCACATACAAATTAACAGCATCTAGCTGAAATACAATTAATGGAAACAAAACTTTAAAAATATATTTACATGTAAATTTAAGCATAATATGAGAGGTGACTACTAGCAGATCCATTATTTAACCCTGAAATGATAAAAATGCACAAGGCATATCTAAAGTGACAGTTGCTTATGACCTATTAACTCATTGCTAAGAGCAGAGTTTCTTATAACTGATCAACTGTACAACACACGGGTCATTTTCTCCAAGGCAATTACTCCTTCTGTCACACTTTAGGGAAAATAAGTGCTCCAAATAGCTGATGTTTTTTCAAAAGAACCCAATTTACAAGAGTTCCATGCAAACCTCTGCTTACACCAATTAAATTTTGGATTTGAAGTTTCAAGAAACAGTTTACCATCTAGTTGATTCTACCAAAGCATTTTTCCCAGTTTAACCTTTCCAGATAAAAATACTACCTCTTGACAAGACAGCATGCAATTTATAACACATATGACAAAGCTTTAGTGTTTCTAACAATATATTACATGCATGAACCTCATTAAATAGATTCTAGAAAACATCACTTCCAAAAACGTCTATGCGGTGAGATCTTAAAAAAAAAAAAATGCAGTGATAGTAAAAAACTATAAATGTTTTATATGTTTCCAGATTATATGCCTGCCTTATAAATTTGAAAGATATCTTCACAGATACTCAAGAGGTGCACTAATAGTATTTGAATCAGAAAGGCTTATGCAAATGCACATTAATACACAGACAAGCTTTTAAGAGGGGCATTTCTGAAGTGCTACAGTTAAATAGGTATTTCTGGTATCCCTAATGCTGTTCCTGAACCAGAACAAAATCTATGTCATGACTGGCATCAGTATGTGGACTTTCATTATGTATCTTAGTAGTTTTAATCAGTGATTTAGTATAGTGTAGACTGTTCATTGATTTTAAACAGCCTTTAGGCACTTTAGAAATTGTGCCTTTTCCTGAAAAAAAAAATCACCAAAAAACAAAATAAAGATGAAAGCCTCAAAAAATGCACAAAGTGAGTTTTACAACATGTGGTATAGCACTTCTGATGATCAGGTATATTTTATCATTACAAGTCAAACACATTCCATCTCCCATTTTTATACAACAATCAGTTAGAAGTGCTTAAATATAAAAATGTCAAACCCCAAACCAACGAGAAGTAAAAAGCATAGAAACTAGTTTTTTACCTGTTTCAAACCATTCAAATTTCCTTTCATACTTCAGAAAACAGCACCTTGAGTACTTTACTGTTTCCAAACCTAAAAGTTTCAGCTTAGATTGAACAGAACACAGACACACAATATTTACTTGAGTTAGATACCTGTGCCCTCTTGAATGAAAGGGATAAAGAGATCTGTGACTATGTATAACTAAATTGTTTAAAAAAATCATTATTATTTAGACTGATGACAAGATCATTTTGACACTACTACCTCCAAACAGCAACTGAGGGCTCCCTACATAGTATCCATCACAAAAAAAAAAA
>VXBB01005723.1:3679-18276 GCA_013399915.1 Illadopsis cleaveri
CGAGCGCTGTGGGGAACTGTCCGGGGTGTGCAGCCACGGGCAGGGAGGGGTGTGGGGGCACCATAATGACGACAGGGCAGGGACCGGGTGGCGGTGAAGGCTCTGTTCTGTCAGCTGCATATTGGGGTGAGGGCAGCACCCAGGGTCCCCCATGGTAACCCTGCAGCACAGATCCTGGCCTGGGTTTGCTGCCCAGCCAGGGCAGCCCGCAGTCCCCAGGCCCTGAATCAGCAGTTTCTCCCATCTTGTGGCGCCAGGGCTGCTCCTACACAGCCCCACTGCTCCTGGGCTGGCTCCAGGCCTGCAGGGATCGGGGGGCTCTGCCCATGGGCAGAGGCTGCTCGGGGCTCCACTGCCTAACAGAGCCTTCTCCCTGTGCTCACCCCGGGGCTCGTGCATCTGCAGCTGGCACTGTCCGGGCTGGTTGGCATCATCTCCTGGAAGCGGCCGCTCACCCTGGTGGTAGGTGTAGGGGGGGACACCCTTCCGCAGGCGGGGGAGTCCAGAATGGGGAGGCCGAGCAGCCCCTCGTGCCTCCGGGTGCGCAGCCGTGTGTGCTGGCTCCCCGCTCCGCAGCCCTGCGCAGCCGGCAGCCCCTCTCCTCCCGCTGCAGATCGCTTTCTTCACGCTGCTGTCGGTGCTGGGCGTCATGCTGAGCCTCGCCGGCTCCATCCTGTCGTGCCAGAACGCGCAGCTGGTGAAGACCCTGGAGGCCTGTGAGAGGGTGAGGCTGAGTGGGGGCAGCCCCAGGGGCCCTGCGCCTCCATGCACGGCTCGTCCCTGGCTGTGGGGCTCTGGGGACACGGGGAGCTGTGGAGCTGGGATGTGCTAGTGGCTCTCAGGGGATAGCACGGCATCCAGAGCTTCCTCACAATGCTTCTTGTCCCCAGGAGAGGGACACGTGTGTCTGCTGCCAGGCCCGCTCGGAGCCCCCACCCGCCTCCTGCAGCCAGCAGAGCGAGATGCTGACCATGTTCCCCAACCCCAACTGCCGGAGCATCCGGGTGGCACTCAAGGTGGAGGAGCAGGGGGATACAAGGGCTCCCTGGGAAGCGGCCGCACACCCGGCCATGCTCTGCGGGCTCTGCAGCTCACCCCACTGCTCCCCAGGATCTCCTCTTCAGTGTCTGTGGCTTGACCATCTTCTCCACCATCATCTGCACGCTCTCCGCTGTCGTGTGCTGCATCCAAATCTTCTCCCTTGACATTGTCCACGTGGTGAGTCCCAGTTCTGGCTCAGGAGCAGACAGGGCTGGGGAGCAGTGGTCCCAGGCTGGGGTGGTCCCTGGGGTGCCAGGGCAGGACCTGGCCCCAGCCAGGTGCAGATTAAAGCCCAGGATGCACATCCTTTGCTGGATCTCTGGGCAGGAGGTCTCAGCTCTCCCTTCTCCCCTCTCCCTGCAGCTGGTCCCACAGCGCTCGAGCTCTGTGACATTGGAATGCACGTCCCCACCTGACACCTTTCTGCAGAGCATGATGGACTTCGATGAGTTTGTGCCCCCAGTACCACCACCCCCCTACTACCCACCTGAGTACACCTGCAGCTCTGAGACCGATGCGCAGAGGTACCAGCTGGAAGCAAAGCTGGTAGGGTGGGGGGCCTGTGTGCCCACAGGCTGGGCTTGTCCCACCCAGTGTGGTTTTCTGCTCTTGCCTACACAGCATCACGTACAATGGCTCCATGGACAGCCCCGTGCCCCTCTACCCAACTGACTTCCCCCCATCATACGAGACTGTGATGGGGCTGCGGGGAGACAGCCAGGTGGGGGCATGGGGCTGTGGGCAGGGGAGGCCAGGCAGGGTGGACTCCTGCTCAGCTGAGCCCTGAGTGTGCTGTCCCACAGGCCACCCTGTTTGACTCACAGCTGACAGAGGGCTCACACGCCTGCACCTGTGACCGTGTCCCCTCCATTGTGCTCAGTGGAGAAGGTGAGTGTTTCCCCCCCGGCACAGGGGACAGGAATGGGGCTGTAGCAGGTCTGGCTCTTCTTGGCAACTCTTCAGTGGTGCCTGTCCACTCTTTGCAGTCTCCATGGACAGCGGGTCCCTGATCATGTCCGAGATCATGGACATCCCTGGGGACAGCAGCCCCTCGGAAGACTCGTGCCTGCTGGAGCTGCAGGGCTCCATGCGCTCCGTCGACTACGTCCTGTTCCGCTCCATCCAGCGCAGCCGCGCCGATTATTGCCTGAGCGTGGACTGCGTGCAGTGCAGCCACCACGCGCGCAGCCCCACGCTGGGCTTGCAGGGCCCCTTCGAGGAGATGCCCCAGCCCCGCGTGCGGGGCGAGCGATCCTATTCCTGCTCCACCGCGGAGCCCGGCCACGACGGCATCTTGGTGGGGGGAGCCGTCACCCACAGCTGCAACCGGCTGGCGGGGCTGGCGCGCTGCGCCGGGCCCTGCTTCCCCGAGGTGCGGCTCAAAGACAAGGGCTCGTCGCTGCAGGGGCGCGAGGGTGGCCGCCCCACGGACACCGGCGCCGGCCGCCCTGGCCAGCCCCGGCGCAACAGCGAGACCTCCTGCCCCTCGTCCCCGGCCCCGGGGCTGGCCCCGCGCCCGCTCCTGAGGTCACACAGTGACCCTGGCGTCCCGATGGCCGGCCATGCTGGTAGGTGACAACGACCACCGGGACGGGATGGGCGTGTGGCAGCATCTGTGCCGTGCAGCCGGGCTGTGCCGCAGGGTTTGGCTGTGTTTTTCTGTGGCCGGATGAGATTAGAGCCAGTCTGGGAAGGAATGGGGGGAGCAGGGGAGGTCTGCTGGCCTGGGAGCAGGGGGTTGCTGGAGGGTTGTGCTGCCTGGGGTCTGCACAGCTGCCGAGGCCTGAGGGTTCTCTCTGCTCTCAGCAGATTTCAGGGAAGTACTTTATACCAAAGCACTGGAGGAAACCGTGTCCGACTCCTCCGCTGATACAGGTCAGGGTACTGGGATGTACTGGGATACAAAGGGGGCACGGGGTGGGGGGTGTCTGTAGCCCTCTGGGGATTGAGCTCACCCTGCTGGGACTGGGACAAGGGGGACCAATGGTGGACCACTCCTGCTGATGGGGGATGGGAGACAGCAGGACCCCAGGCCTGTGAGAACAGGTCTGCTGGGTGCAGTACCCTAGAGTCTCACAGTGGGGAGAGGTCATCAGGCCATCAGAAGAGTGTCCTGGGTTTGTTGAAGCAGTGTCGCAGGTCTGATGGTGGGGATGGATCCATCAGAGCAGTGTCCTGGGTCTGACAGAGGGGACAGGTCCATCAGAGCAGTGTCCTGGGTCTGCTGGAGCAGTGTCCCATGTCTGATGATGAGGACAGGACTGTCAGAGCAGTGTCCTGTGTCTGTCAGAGCAGTGTCCCGTGTCTGATGAGAAGGACAGGGCTGTCAGAGCAGTGTCCTGTGTCTGACTGCGCTCGCTCCGCAGGGCTGTGCTCTGAGGCCTGCCTGNTCAGAGCAGTGTCCCGTGTCTGATGAGAAGGACAGGGCTGTCAGAGCAGTGTCCTGTGTCTGTCAGAGCAGTGTCCCGTGTCTGATGAGAAGGACAGGGCTGTCAGAGCAGTGTCCTGGGTCTGACAGAGGGGACAGGTCCATCAGAGCAGTGTCCTGTGTCTGACTGCGCTCGCTCCGCAGGGCTGTGCTCTGAGGCCTGCCTGCTCCGCCGTTCCCACTGTGACTCCCCGCCGCTGCTCCGGGCCAGCTCGGTGGGGAAGAACAAGCTGCCACCCTGCAAGAAGGTGCCGCAGCAGCTGTCAAAGACAACCACCCGCTCCCTGGGAGACCTCAAGGGCTACCGAGGCACCCGCGGGCTGGTGGCCAGGTTCCTGCAGAGACCCAAGCGCAGCCTGGCAGCTGGCACAGAGGTGTCTGGGCACAGCTTCCACGGGCACAAACAGGTGGGTTCTGGAAGCTACAAGGGATGGGCAACTCCTCCTTCCCAGAGAACTTCCATCCACGCTCTCCCTCCCTTCTGGCCCAGTCAGCACCTCCACCCTGGCCCTTCATGGTTTCCGTTCCCCTGCCACACCCCCATCGCGTTGGCACCCTGGCTGCAGGCAGAGTGTTCTTCCTGCAGCACTGTCCTTGCCCAGCCCTTCCTATGGGGCAGCTCCTTTTCCTTGATCCCCACTGGAGCCACGGGTGGGAAAATCATGCCTGTTGCAATGGCTTTGGCTTTGCCCCTGAGTCACTGCACCAGGAGGAAGTTGCTGGGACATCCTGGCAAATCAGCTTTACGGAACACCGGCGTCCTTGACGGGAACAAGCCTGTCCCAAATGCCAGTGTGGGCGCGTGATGCACGCCTCTGCCATCCCTGTCACCTCTCCCCTCCTGCCCCGTGTGCCGCCTGGCTGCACTGGAGCATAGATGGTTGAGCACAGGGGGGTGAGTGCAGCAGGGTCCCATGGGCAAGGGTGTCATGGGCAGGGCTGCCATCCCTGTGGCTGCAGCCTGTCCCCCATGGGTTGCAGGTTCCCTGGAGTGCCTGGCCAGGTGCAGAGCGGCCCCACGAAGGAATCCACCTGCAGAGCTGCGGGGACCTGAGCTCCACGTCGTCGCTGCGCCGGCTCCTGTCCACGCGCCGGCTGGAGCGGAGCCGCCCGCGGAGCCTCAGCGGGGCCTGCAAGGAGAGCGCGCTCTGAGGGCACAGCCCCTGCAGGGACCCTCCGGTGCCCGGTGTGGAGAGGGAGCCCCGCTCTGGGCTCAGCCCTGGACATTGCTCAGACACTGCTGCCGCCCTGCTGGGGCTAGGCCCTGTGCTGCTGCCCCAGGGGCTTGGCTGGGCCCCTTCCCCAAGCGGGGCTGGGGTGAGGGGCTGGTCCCCTGGGGTGTCTGCTGGGGGGCCGGGACGGCCGTGCCTGTCCCCTGCCTGTGGGATTGGTGATGCTGTTCCTTGCCCTATCCCTTGTTCTGGACATGCCTGTCCCTTGCCCTGTCCCTTGTGCCAGCTGTGCCTATTCCCTGGGATGGCCATGCCTATCCCCTGCCCTGTCCCATGTTCTGGCTGTGCCTGACCCACACACTGGCCATACCCTGTCCCCTGTGCCAGCCGTGCCTGTACCCTGACATGGCTGTGTCTGTCCCCTGTGCCAGCTGTGCCTGTGCCCTGGGGCAGCCATGCCTGTCCCCCGCCCTGGCCATGTTGTCCTTTGCCCTGTCCCCTTGGCTGGCTATGCTGGCTTGATCCCCGGTCCCTTGTGCCAGCCATGCCTGTCCTCTGCCCTGTCCCCTCCACTGGCCGTGCCTGTCTTCTGCCTTGTTCTTTTGGCTGGCTATGCTGGCTTGATCCCCGGTCCCTTGTGCCAGCCATGCCTGTCCTCTGCCCTGTCCCCTCCACTGGCCGTGCCTGTCTTCTGCCTTGTTCTTTTGGCTGGCTATGCTGGCTTGATCCTCGGTCCCCTGTGCCAGCCGTGCCTGTACCCCAGGACGACCTTGCCTGTCCCCTGATCAGTCCCTTGTGCTGGCCTGGTCCCTGGCCTGCTGTGCCAGCGTGCCCGTAGCCCGGAACTGCCATGCCTGTCCCTTGCCCTGTCCCCTGAGCTGGCTATGCCTGTCTCCTCTCCAGCCCCGTCCGGTCCCGATGCCGGTGCCCCGCACTGGCCGCGCCCGTTCCTCCCCTCCCGGCTGCGCCCGGGCCGCGCTGCGGGGCCGGTCCCGTGGCCACTGCCCCTCGCTAGAGACCGAATAAAGGTGGTCGCCGCCGCCCACGGGGCCGGAGTCACGGGGCGGGCGGGGCGGAACGGGGCGGGCCGGGCGATCAGCTGACCGATCACGGGGTGCCGGGTCCCGGTTTCCCGGTGGCGGCTCTGCGGGACGAGGCGGCCGGTGCTGTCGGGGCGTGGGGAGGCAGCGGGGGTGGGGACTGGGACCGGGACAGGAACCGGGACCGCCTGCGCCTCTCGGGGAGGCGGCCGGGGAAGCGACCCCGCGCCCACGCGGTTATCCCGGTTCGCGATCCCAGAACCGGCGCGGGGGAAGGGCCGGGCCCAGGCCCGCCCAGAGTCGATGCCGCTCCTGCACCGGTGTGGGCGGGACGGGCTGCCCGGGCGCCCTAAAAGGCAAGGCCGGCGACGGACCCGGTGCTGCAGGGCCGGCTCCGAGCGCACTGGGAGCGGTGGGGCCATGGGGACCGGCGGTGCCCTGTTCTGGCGGCTGCTGCTGGTGCTGCTGGCCGTGCACCGGGCCGCAGGTGAGCGAGTGGGGCACAGGGGTACGCCGTGGGTGGAGGGGACGGGGGTCCCCGGGCGGCCTGGGACAGCTGATGGAGTGGAATGGGAGGGAGAGGGAATACCTTGGGAGCCCGTGGTCGAGGATGCCCGGGAGTTGTCTGGGGGTCTGGAGGGAGTGTGGAGAGAAGTGCCGAGGTGTGGAGCTCGGGGGGCAGTGGCGTCACCTCCGGGGCAGGCGAGAGAGCTGGCAGGGACACGTCCCTGACGCTGCCCCCACCACCCTCCCGTGCCCCCAGGCGCCCGGCCCTGCAGCCCCAAGTACTTTGGCCTTGGTGCCATGGTCTGTGTCTGCAACGCCACGTACTGTGACACGCTGGACCCCCTGGTCCTGCCGGCCGTCGGATCCTACGTCAAGTATGAGAGCAGCAAGGCCGGCAAGCGGCTGGAGCGGAGCGAGGGGAAATTCCAGCACAGACTCTGTGCCCTAGGTACTGCCACGGGTGGCAGGGGTGGGATGGACCCTGCTGCAACCCACCATCACGCTGGGCTCCCCTCCCTGCAGATGTTGTCCTCAGCCTGGACACGATGCAGAGGTTCCAGAAGGTGAAGGGTTTTGGTGGTTCCATCACCGACGCAGCTGCCATCAACATCTTATCCCTGCCGGAAAGAGCACAGGACCACCTCCTGCGCTCGTACTTCTCAGAGGAAGGTAGGGTGTCAGGGAGACAGGTGGGATGGTGACAGAGACTATGGGTGCTGGCACGTCTTGGACCCCTCGTGTCCCACTGTGCCTGGCAGGGCTGGAGTACAACCTCATCCGGCTGCCCATGGCCAGCTGTGACTTCTCCCTCCATGCTTACACCTACGATGACGTCCCCTATGACTATGATCTCACCCACTTCAGCCTGCGAGACGAGGACACGAAGCTGAAGGCGAGCAGTGGGAGGGAGCAGGGTGGGGTGGAAGGTCACAGGGGCCGAGCTGAGTCGGCCCCTCCACCTCCTCCTGCAGATCCCCCTCCTTCACCGAGCCTCAGCCATGAGCAAGCGGCCGCTGTCACTGTATGCCAGCCCCTGGACCTCCCCCACCTGGCTGAAGACCAGCGAGTCCTATGTGGGGAAGGGGACACTGAAGGGGCAGGCAGGGGACAGGTACCACAAGACCTGGGCCAACTACTTTGTACGGTGAGGACCGGCTGGGCCAGGGGACCGGGGTGATACCTGGGGGACTCTCAGTGGTGGCACTGGGGACTCCTCATGGCTCACCCTTTCGCCCCACACCAGGTTCCTGGATGAATACGCCAAGCACAATGTGACCTTCTGGGCAGTGACAGCTGAGAATGAGCCCACAGCTGGGCTGATCAACAACTACCCCTTCCAGTGCCTGGGCTTCACAGCCGAGCAGCAACGGGACTTCATTGCTCAGGACCTGGGCCCAGCACTGGCCAACAGCTCCCACCGCCACATCCAGCTCATCATCCTGGACGACAACCGGCTCCACCTGCCGCACTGGGCCAGAGTGGTGAGTGTGGTGGGGGGGATGTGCCATCATGGTGACCCGGGGCAGAGCCCCTGTCCCTGTGGGGGGCTTTGGTGCTCCATCCTGTGGTGGGCTGGGCCTCTGGCTCTGCCCCATGGGGCTGACTCTTGTCCCTGCTAGGTGCTGGAGGATGAGAAGGCAGCTCGCTACATCCACGGCATCGGCATCCACTGGTACCTGGACTTCATCGGTCCCATACAGGATACAGTGTTGCCCACTCATGAGCTCTTCCCTGACTACTTCATCCTGGCCACGGAGGCGTCCATTGGGGCCCATTTCTGGGAGCGGAATGTGATCCTGGGTTGTTGGGAGCGTGGGAACCAGTACAGCCACAGCATCTTGATGGTGAGGCCCCTGTGTCTCCCTGTGCGCTGAGCCCTGGGGAGGGTTGCTGGTGTTGGGCAGGCATCTGAGGTGTCCTGTTGCAGAATCTGAACCACTTTGTGGCCGGCTGGACTGACTGGAATGTGGCCCTGGATCTGGAAGGGGGGCCCAACTGGGTCAAGAACTATGTGGACAGCCCCATCATCGTGGACAGCAGTGAAGGCATCTTCTACAAACAGCCCATGTTCTACCACATGGGGCACTTCAGGTGGGTTGGAGCCCACAATATGTGCTAAGCTGCCTGGGCTCCAGCAACAGCTTGTCCTGAGAGGAGCAAGGCAAATTGGGCTTGAGAGGAGCTCTCCTGGGGTCTGACTCCCACCTTGAGGTTGCTTCTTATTTGTGTGTTCAGTAAATTCATCCCCGAGGGCTCCCAGCGTGTGGGGCTTGTTGCCTCCAGAGAGTCCAAGAAGACAGCGCTGGAGTACACGGCTTTCCTGCGCCCCGACGGGGCTGTGGTCGTGGTGATTCTGAACCGGTGGGTGATGCAGCCCAGCTGGCTGTGTGGGACCCCCATCCTGCCAGCCCTGTGCAGGTGCTGAGGTCTGACCCCCATGCTTTTGCCCCCAGGTCCCTACAGGACATCACCTTCGGGCTGGCGGACACCGTTGGCCTCATCGCGACCGTGGCTCCGGCCAACTCCATCCAGACCTACCTGTGGCAGAGGAAGTGATGGGGCTGAGGTGCCTGTGGCAGGCCAGGGGCCGGACGCAGCCAGGCCGGACGTGCAGCCCCAGGTGCCCGCGGGCTCGGGCCGGGGCGTGTGGCGCAAGCGGCTCCCTGGGGCCACGGTGGAGCTGGAGTGGGCCGGGCCAGGGACACCGTGCGTGTGCAGGAGGGCTGGGGGCACCCGTGCCCCTCAGGGTGGAGACCCCACAGGCTGTGAATGCTGTGTTCTGCGGTTCCGACATTAAACACGCACGCTGCCTTGATGTCTGCGGCTGGAAGAGAAACGTCTGGGTCCCTCCCCCGCTCCTGGGCACTGCGGCTGGGTGCCACCCTGGCATGGAGCCTGCTGCAGTCTGGAGAGCGGTGCAGAGCACCTGGAGCATCGTGGGGCAGCCCCTCTCCCTGCCCATCCCCTGCCCTTCTGCCCACCTCAGCTCCCCGTGGGGCCCACCCTGCTGAGAGATGCTCCAGGCATGAGTCTTCTTCCAGTTCCAAGCGTGCGTTGCCTGGCTGGGGCTGAGCAGAGCCCGGGTGCACTCCTGCTGCCTTTGGGGACAGGTTTTAGGGCCTAGCAAGTGGCTCAGGATTCACCCTGAATGCAGATGCTCTGGGTGCTGCATCAGGAGCAGGGACAAAGCACTTGGACACCCCCCCTTGATGGAAGGGCTGAGCAGGGACTGCGGCCAAGCTTTAGCTTTCTGTGCTTTTTCTGCCAATCTGGAGTCTGATCTCAGGCCAGGGTGTGACATGACGTGTGTCATGTCTCTCCCAGACCAAGGACCCTGAGGCCGGGGCTGGAGGCAGGGCCAGCTGCAGGAGCATTGCAGCATGGGGTCTCAGGGTCCCAGCCAGCTCTGGCTGAGGTCAGGGCAGTGCCAGCTGCTCCTGAGACTTTTCTGGGCAGGCTGCAGCAGCCCTGCCTGGAGCCTGCTGTTCCCTATGGGGGCTGAGCTGAGGGGTCCCCACTGTGGTGAGGAGGGTGGGGGGTTGCACCAGAGCTCAGCACCCACCACAGATCTGGGGTGGCTTGTGCAAGTGGGGACAGGACCAGGAGTGGGTGCTGAGTGTGGGCGCACCCAGGAAGGAAGGAGGAGCTGGCAGGGTGTGAGAGCAGGAGATTAGGGCAGGGAGGTCATAATTTCAGGGCGAGGAGGGCGTTGGGGCCCCTGGGCTGATCCGTGCAGGCAGGATGTGCCCAGGGGTGCTGTCAGGACTGACAGCTCCAATGCTGTGTGGGCTGAGCACAGCCCAGGCGTGGTCAGTGAGTGACAGTGACACCCTGGGACACTGGCACGCCATGGAGCCACAGGGATGCTGCTCCTGGAACCCCGCAGCTCCCAGGGGTGCCGCCAGAGTCCTGGCGAGAGCACCCTGCTCCTGCCCCGAGGCTGTTTGTGTTTGTCCACAAGAGGGAAATGTTTCTCCAGGATCATAACTGCAGCAAGTCCCATCCCCATCACCCTGCTCCCAGCATTCCTGGTGCAGGGCTGCTCCTCCACCTGTTTCTTACCTGCCCTGGTTCTAACAGCTGGTGGCCGGATGCTGAATCACTCGGGTCCATGTGCCCTCGTCCCTGCACTCGGCTCGGTGCTGAAGGACCAACTGGCTCTGGGATAAACGTAGTGGGGGCGAATCCTCCGATGTCACTGGGCTTGGCTCAGCTCATTAATTCTTGTGCAAAGCCTTGGCTTGTTTGGGGCTCACAGTGACTGGGGGCTACTGGGGTCCCGCAGCAGCTGGCCTGGAGCCAGTGATCACCCTGAGGACTGTCCCCATGTGCTCTGGGCCGGGGTCCCACTGCTGGGAAGGAGTTGCTGTGATGCCACACTGAGGCTCTTTGGCATTGATGAGTCGTGATCCCCAGAAAGGTGACTCAGCCCAGTTCCATGTCCGTGGCTCTCCATCCACACTGTCCTGCCTTAGGGACAAAATTCACCCTCTGGCTCTTCTGATGGCTCCTTTCAGCCCATGTCCTTGACCCCATCCTGGAACAAAGCCACCTGTGCACTGCAAAGGGCGGTCACACGATGCCACGAGGCCCCTGCGACCCCCAGGAGCTCCCTATATTTGGAGATTGGCTGCAAGAAGCAGCTTTGGGGGCTTGGTGGGGCTGCCTGGTATCTGCCGTGCCAGCAGCTCCATCCAAGGCGTTGCCCAGCCCCTGGGTCTCACTTTTCCTGCTCAGCAGGACACTCTTATCAGCTGATGTTGATAAGGGTGAACTCCAGCAGCCTCCGCAGTGTTTTGCTTCCAGGAGCTGTGGGACCTGAGCCAGCTGAGGGGCTATGGCTGATGGAGGGGAGGAGGAACTGAACCTTGCAATGGGAAAGGGTGAACGGGGGCATCCTGGATGGCTGGAAGTGAGCGTAGAGGTGGCTGATTGCCTTAGGAGCTATTAATCCCTCCCCAAAATTGGGGCTCTTTATCCTGAGTGTAGCAGTCTGGTCACACCTTAATCACAATTGGAGGTGGGAGATCCATAGCACAGAGGGACAGGGACAGGAGCTCCCTCCTGGGGCACCTGTTTGCCCCATGAGATGTAACCAGGGACTACCTGGCCCCATCTGCCCCAGGCCCAGTGGCAGCTGGCCCAGGTGTCGCATGGCTCAGCTCCCGGCAGAGGTGTGGAACTGTGGCAGGGCCCATGGCAGGGCAGTGCTGGGGGTAGGAAGAAGTTTGATGAATTGAATTGCCCCAGAGCTGCATCTGATATGCCAGAAATGGAGAAAATTAGTCATGAAGTGCTGCTCCACCCATGGAGGGAAAGCTAATGGAGCAGTTTAACCCTGTGCAGGGGAGCCTCAGCCTGGTGATTGATGCTCCAAGCCAGCAGAGCTGTGTCTGGGAGCTGTGGCTGGGGTCTGGCCATTCTCCAGTCCCTGGGCCACCCCTGCGTGGAGATGCCAAGAATGTCTCTGCAGTGACGGGTACAAGTCCGCAGGAGTGGGAACATCCTGTGTGATGGGACCAGGTGGGGTCTGCATGCCCAGGTGAGCTGGCCCAGTTCAGCCTTGGCTTGCTGGGCTGGAGGGTCACTCTTGGAGGGGCAGGGAGTGCTACCGGAGCACCAGAGCTGGGCTTTGCTCCTGGCATGGTGTTGGGACAGCAGGGTTCCCTTTGAGGGTCCAGCTGCTGCTGTTGACAGCCAGAGTGCAGCCCTGCTTCCCCAGGAGCTGGGGCTATTGCCCGTTTGGTGTCACCACTGTCACGGCTACCACTGCTGTCACCACTGTCACTGCTGCCACTGCTGTCGCTGCTGCCACTGCTGCCGCCTTCCCCAGCATGTGCTGAGCCAGGGAGATGATGCCAAAGGCTTGGGCAGGGAATGGCAACAGCCCCAGCTCTGATGTGCCTTTGTGGTGCTCTGAGCTGTGCAGCTACATGCACTGAACTTGCCGGGGTGTCCTGGACCTCCTGTGCTGAGTGCATGGCCCTACAGCTCCTGGGGGCCAGTGGGGTGACAGGCAGGGATAAGTGGGTGTCCTAGAGTGCTGTTGGGGGTCCCCAGCAGGACAGACAGGCATACCATGAGCCTGCACTTGGCTCTGCTGGGCTCCCAGGGGCTCATTCAGACCCCACCTGACAAATAAAGGAATCAGCTCTTCCTTCAGGGATGGCAGTGGGATCTCCGTTCTGCCCCTATGACACCTCCCTGTGCTGGTTGTACCTTTCACTCAGGCACAGCTGCCAGCACCATGTCCCTGTCCCTCCCTGGCATGGCAGCAGAGGGCGAAGGGGACCCGGCGCTCCCCAGCCCCACGGTGAGGAGAGGCACGGTGGTCCACGACCGAGAGCAGGTACGGGCTGGGAGAAGGACAAGGAGGAGCTGTGGGGGTGGGAGAGGGTGTGCTGCGGAGGGAGGTGTCCGAGCAGCTCCCTGTAAAGGCGACGTGGGGAGGGCTGGAGCTGCTGCTGAGGAGGAGGACTGGCGGCAGCGTAGGTCGGGAGCAGCTGGGGTGAGGGCGGGTGGGGTGTGGGCTCCTGGGAGGGATGGACCCTCCCCAGCCTACCTGCAAGATGAGGGTGTTTGCGAGGGATGGAGCAGGAGCTCCATGGCACTGGAAGGAGGAACACGGGCCGAGGAGATGGGGCTGATCCCTCCATTCTGCTGCCTTGACTGAGGGTGTCCCTGCCGCAGGTGTTGCTCCCTGGGACCTGCCAGAGCCTGGGGAACGCTGAAGGGCCATGTGTGCTGTCGGTATCCTGCTGCTGCTGCTGGTGCCAGTGTCCCAGGTGACAGGTGAGTGCGGGGACGTGGCGGGGGGGACAGCGGGGCTTGGGCACCCTGGGGCAAGGACAGGAGCCGGGGGGCAGCGCGGAGCTGGGTGCCCGGGAGGTGCCGGAATGCCGAGCACGGAGACAATGGCATCGCCCCGGGGCAGGCGGGAGAGCAGACAGGGACACGGCCCTGAGCCGGCAGCCACCTGCACTCGTCCATACCTCCCAGGTGCCCGACCCTGCATCCCCAAGGATTTTGGCCATGGCTCGCTGGTCTGTGTCTGCAACGCCACGTACTGTGATACGCTGGACCCCCTGGTCCTGCCGGCCGTCGGATCCTACGTCAAGTATGAGAGCAGCAAGGCCGGCAAGCGGCTGGAGCGGAGCGAGGGGAAATTCCAGCCCAGTCTGCGCGCCCCAGGTAGCGCCACGGGCAGGTCACGGTGCCACCCCGGGACCCCCAAGCACCACGGACTGAGCCGGGCTCTTCCAGCAGGGCTGCTGCTGACGCTCAACATCTCCACGCTGTACCAGCACGTGAAGGGCTTTGGCGGGTCCCTCTCCGATGCTGCTGCCATGAATATCCTGAAGCTGTCACAGCCAGCCCAGGACAACCTGCTGCGCTCCTACTTCTCTGAGAGTGGTAAGCAGTGAGGGCACAACAGTGTGAGCAGATTGGGGGGTCACCAGAGGTGGCTGTGCCTGCCCCTGCTGCAGGGACATCATCACCTGGATATCTGCTGTGATGCTGCTTGATGCTTTTCCTGCTCCTCAGGGATTGAGTACAACCTCGTCCGGGTCCCCATGGCTTGCAGCGACTTCTCCGTGCGCCCCTACAGCTACGATGATGTCCCCAACGACTACGAGCTGAAGCACTTCAGGCTGGTGGACGAGGATGTGAAGATGAAGGTGGGAGGCTGAAGCCGCTGCCATCAGCACCTTGTCCCCCCTCGTGCTGGAGCTCCTGCGTGTGCTGGGACCCCCAGGACCAGGTGCTGCTGAGCCCTGCACACCGTGGCAGGGTGCATGGGGACAGCCTGTGGGAGCTGACACCTCCTCCAGGGCACGTCCTGGCGCATCCTAGCTGTCACTGGCAGGGTGAGGAGCCAGGGCGCTATGCCATGGGGTGGTGCTTGCCAGCTACCAGTTCTCACTGAGGTCCTTTGAGTCCTCCCCTTCCTCCCATGCTGGGCCCTGTGGTTTTGGGGAGCTGCAGCTGGAGCTGACCCTGTCCCTCTGCCCCCTCCCACAGATTCCCCTCCTGCACCGAGCTTTGGCCATGAGCAAGCGGCCGCTGCTGCTGTTTGCCAGCCCCTGGACTGCTCCAGGCTGGATGAAGAGTAATGGGGATGTCCGTGGGAAAGGGACTCTGAAGGGGAAGGCAGGGGACAAGTACCACAAAACCTGGGCCAACTACTTCATCAAGTACTGTCTCTGGAATCAGGCTGGGATGGACAGCGGGAGGACTTGGGGTGTGGGGTGGGGGGCGCAGCACAGCTGATTCTGCCCCTTCTCCTCTGCACCAGGTTCCTGGATGAGTACGCCAAACACAACGTGACCTTCTGGGCAGTGACAGCACAGAACGAGCCACTGGCGGGGCCCCTCACGCCCCCCCCGGCCCCCCCCCACGCCCTCACAC
>VXBB01005723.1:18299-30614 GCA_013399915.1 Illadopsis cleaveri
GGCCCAGACGGAGCCACTGGCGGGGCTCCTCACGCCCCCCCGGGCCCCCACCATCGCCTTCACAGCCGCACAGCAGCGGGACTTCATCGCCCAGGACCTGGGCCCCGCGCTGGCCCGCAGCCCCCACCGCACGCAGCTCCTCATGCTCGACGACCAGCGCATCCACCTCCCACACTGGGCCAAAGTGGTGAAGAGCGGCGCCCCTTCCTTCCCCCCCACCTCACGCCCCAGCCCCAGGCTTTGTTGGAAAGGGAGCCAGCGGCCTCTCCCAGCCCTAGAGAGTGGGAGCAAACCGGGTCTGCCGGAGTGGGAGCCGGAGCCGGCTCCTTCCAGAGTTGCCGCCTCCGCGTGTGCCTGGCGGGAGTGAGGACAGGAGGTGGCACCCACATCCTGGATCTCTGGATCCTGGCAGTGCTGCTGGACACCAGCACCTTCTCTGGGCAAAGTTTTGGCTGATTTGGTTTCCCCCCACAATGCTGCAAGGGCTGTTTGGGGGAATTGCCTTAAACTAGGAGAAAAGGAAGTAAAATGTGGTCCTGCCCCAGCCTCAAGCCAGGCAGCATGGCCTTCCTTTGCCTCTAGCCACGGCATGGCTGCAGGGCTGGACCACCCCAGAGGGATGTGGAGGGAGGACTAGGCAGCAGCAGAGCCAGGTGGGGGGCAAGGGGCACAGTTTGCCCACCAAGGGGCAAACCTGTGCCCCACCCCCTTAGCACTGCACCCCACCCAGTGAGGTGCCAAAGCCATGTTGGGGCACCAGATCCATGCTAGGGTGCTGCTCAAAAGGTGCAGTGCTGCAGGGAGGGGGCTGCAGGTGGGGTGGGCTGTGGTGCCCATGGGAGGGGACAAGAGGTGGCTCTGAGAGACCATACTTGCACATGGAGTCCGCGTGTCCATCCCCGCCGGCTTCAGGCATGGGTAGCCTCAGTGTCAGGCATCTCCTTTGCTCCCTAGGTCCTGGGAAATGCCACAGCCGCCCGTTATGTGGCTGGCCTGGCGGTCCACTGGTACCTGGATGCCATTGTCCCACCTGGCTGCAGCCTGGAGGCCACCCACAAGCTCTTCCCTGACCATTTCCTCCTCTACACGGAGGCCTGCACTGGCTTCTTCACGTTCCACTTCACCGTGTCCCTGGGCTGCTGGGAGCGGGGGGACCACTACAGCTACAGCATCCTGACGGTACGGCCCCCACACTGCCCGCCCGGGGCTGGAGGGAGCCCTGCTCAGCCCCTTCCCTGCCCCCCCAGGTCATGAACCACTTTGTGTCTGGTTGGACCGACTGGAACCTGGTCCTGGATCTGGAGGGAGGCCCCAACTGGGTCAAGAACTTTGTGGACAGCCCAGTCATCGTGGATGGCAGCAAGGATGTTTTCTACAAGCAGCCCATGTTCTACCACCTAGGGCACTTCAGGTGGGTCAGGGGGGCTCAGGTGCTGCTGGCAGCCCCAGACCAGGGGCAGAACCCCTCTCCTGGTCCTCTCCCCACAGCAAGTTCATCCCCGAGGGCTCCCGGCGGGTGGGACTGCACAGCAGCCGCCGCTGCCTCCTCTGCCAGCTGGAGCACGTGGCTGTCCTGCGCCCTGATGGTGCCCTTGTCCTGGTGGTCCTCAACAGGTCAGCCCAAGCAGGGATAGGGGTGATGCTCAGCCCTGGCTGTTCCGACCTGCTCAGCCCCTCTTGCTCCCCAGGTTTGGCCGGGATGTGCCATTTGGAATCCGGGACCCTGCCATGGGGTTCATTGAGACTGTGGCTCCAGCCCACTCCATCCAGACCTACCTGTGGCGCCAGGAGTGATAGCCAGGGGAGTGCTGGGGGCCTCTGGGAGGCTCCAGGGGTCAACTCTTCCTCCACCCTTTCCAGCATCCCTCAAGGGTGGAAGCAGATGGTGACCCATTGCTGGGAGTGCAGCTCCTGCACGAGGGGCTCTGTGTGCTCCTGGCACCAGGGTCTGGCCGGACCTGCTGCTTCCCAGCCTCCCCTCCCTCCTGGCACTTGCCATCCCCCTGGAAGTTCCCACTGCACCGTCTCCTGGACCACACTTCCACACGTGGCCCCCTTGAAACCTTCGCGTGTGTCACGGGCGCCAAGTAAAGCCATGACGCGCTCCCTCTGGAATGCGCCGTTCCCGTCAGTGTTTCCTCTACGCGCTCGGAAATCGCTCGCTTTTCCTCGGTGGGACGGCGCAGGGCCAGGGGTGTCCCGGGCGCTCCGGCCCCCGTGGCCTGCGGGTGGCTCCTTGTTTATCCCTGCAGCTGGAGCCTCCGCCGCTGCCAGCCCTTGATTCATTCCATATGTGCTGTTGCTTTTCCCCAGCCTACTTTTTGGGGGGATTTTTTTAAAATCCAAATGTCAGACGCTGTCGGAAAGGCAGAGTAAATTTTATCAGTGTCCCCATCCACCAAACCTTATGGACAAATCAGACTGGTGCCACCTCTCCAGGGTGGCCTCTGGACAGAGTCCCTTCTATTCTGGCTGTGGCCAACACCAGCCGCAGCCCACAATGACCTCCCCGTCCTGTTTGCTTTCCCTAAATACTAGTTACAGTATTCCCTGTGCCTTTGGGAACGTTACCAGCATCTTTGAAGTACAGGAATGAGAAAGCCAGAGGTCTCCTTGGCCAATGCCCTTGTGTGAGAGCCACGGAACTGCTGAGGTTGGGGAAAATGAAAAACCCAGAGGCTTTACAGCTAGTTTATTGGAGTGTGGTGTGAAGGTGGCACTGGGCTCCATCCCAGGCCTGTTCATGGAGCACATCAGCCTGTCCTGTGCTTTTATCTGTGTTCCTGGGGAATGCTGGCTCCAACAGCAACTGGGTTGGGCTGCCTGTGCTTAGAATCATAGAATAGAATCATGGAATCCTTGAGGTTGGAAAAGGCCTCGAAGATTATCAAGTCCAACCATTCTCCCAACACTGCCAAGGCCAGCCCTAAGTCGCGTCCCCAAGTGCTCCATACACCTTTGTTAAATCCCTTCAGGGATGGCAACTCCACCACTGCTCCAGGAGGCTGATGCCAGGGCTGGACAGTCCTGTCCATGAAGAAATTTTCTTTAATATTCAACCTAAATCTCTCCTGGGAAATGCCACAGCTCTTCTGATGCAACTTGAGGCCATTTCCTCTTGTCCGGTCCCTTGTTCCCTGGGAGCAAAGCCTGACCCCCACCTGGCTGCACCCTCCTGCCAGGGAATTGTGCAGAGCCAGAAGGTTCCTCCTGAGCCTCCTTTTCTCCAGGATGAGCCCCACCAGCTCCCTCAGCCTCTCCTGGTGCTCCAGACCCCTCCCAGCTCCATTCCCTTCTCTGGACATGCTCCAGCCCCTCAATGTCCCTCTTGTCATGAGGGGCACAGAACTGACTCCCAGGATTAGAGGTGTGACCTCATCAGTGCTCAGCACAGGGTCACGGCCCTGGTCCAGCTGGCACACTGTTCCTGACACCTTGGGAATGTCCCCTTCCCAAGGCACATCGCACCTTCGCTGTGCTGGGATGGCACGTATGGAGCCCTCACCCTGGTGTGCAGCAGTGCTCAGAGATAAGTGTGCAGGGAAAGGCTTTGGCCCAACCCCTCTGGGCTGCCTCCCTGCTCCTGCCTGTTTGGAACCGCAGCTGCTGCAGAACGGTGCCTTCCCTCCCTGTTGAAAAGCCAGCTGGGAAACGGGGGAACGCAATATCCCCGGCAATGGGTGCGCGGGGTGGGGTGAGGCTGGAGGAGCCACCCGCATCATCCCCACTGCCTGCAGCGTGTGCTGGGGGGTCCCTTCTCTGGTGGCAGCAGGAGGAGCAGGGCCTTCGGTGGGGCATCTCCAGGGAGGGGCTGTGACCCTGGGTCAGGGGCTGTGCTTCCTAGGGAGGGCTGTGACACTGAGTGGGGGACTGTGGTCCCGGGGTGGAGGTCTCCCTCTCTGNNNNGTCTGCCTCTCTGGCCACCCTCATCAGCTGCCCCAAGGGGACCCCGGGGCACATGCCACTCCCCCCGTGCCTCTGCCCGCCTCCTGTTTCTCCTGCGGAGCAGATGCCTGCAATTAGGAAGGTTCCCAAATTAGACGGTGTGGAGCCCAGACTTGTTTTGCAGATGACAAACTGCTTCAGCCGGCTCCACCCAGCCCGCTGCGGCGTGGGGCTCCGGCCTGGGGGGCACGGCCGCACGGCGGGGGCGAGGGGACCTCGGCGGGCAGCGCCTGGAGTCCCCGCTGGGCCCATCGCCCGCGGAGCCAGCAGGAGGGGTCAGGGGTCCCTGCCGTGACCGGCTTCTGCCTCTGCTCGTGCCAGGAAAAGTCCTGGAGCAGCCACAAACGGGACACAAGTGGCATTGGCCATGGCAAAGCCAAACTGCTCCCGGGTAGGATGAGCAGGGACCCTGGGTGGGCACAGCCAGCCCTGCCCTGTCTGAGGTGTCCCAGGACACAGGGCTGGTCCCGTGGGGCTCTTCCCAAGGGCAGCAGGGCAGGCCTGGCTATGGGGGGTGATGGAAGCACTTGGGGAGCTGGCGAGCATCCTCCCCTCCCAAGCTTCCCTCTGGCCACTGGAACAGGTTTCGGGAGACCTTTGCAAATGCTGTGGTGTGTAGAAAGCTCATTGGAGCCAAGTTGCAAAATCATCCCCAGGCTCCCCTTCAAACACAGAGTCTCATGAGCTGTCCCATTCCAAACTCACCTTTCCTGCTCCACCAGATGCGTGCGTCCCCTCCCACCAGGCACAGCCAGGACATAGGTCCCACTGCCACAGAGACACAGCAAGAGGTGGTTTGGCAGCAGGTGAGTCCCCTGGATCCAAGGCGGCTTCAGCAGGTGGGAATGGGGATAGAGATGGGGATAGGGATGGGCATGGGACAGCCCTGGGCAGCAGGACCATTCTGGGGCTGTGCCCTGGCCAAGCTGGGCATCATTCCCAGGCAGGGAATGGGAGGCAGTGGAGGTGGGACAGCTGCCTGGCTCCACTCCACATCCCACAAGATCTCGGGGAACAACAAGATGGCATCACAGCACCCTGGCAGAGGTCCCCAGGTGTCCTCAGTCTGGCATCAGGGTCCTGAGGCTTGGAGGTGGCTCCTCCTGTGTCCTCACAGAGAGGCTCCTTGCCCAGCACTGTAGGAAAGACAGAACCTGCATAGAACAGGGGAATGTGGGACTCTCCATGCCAGGGGCTTGAGCCCCAAACCACTCTGGCTGGACAAGCCCCAGCTGCCATGCATGTGACATGGGGAGTGTGGAGCTGTTTGCTCCTAGCTGTGGCTCAGGAGGCACTGGGGATACGTGGGGTAATGCAGCATGGCATGACATGGCATGGCACAGCTGTGGAACAAGTGAGGAGGGAGAAGGAGTGGGAGGGAGTTGATGGGAGTGAACAAAGTTGCTGGGTACAGCCACCGTGGGCGGCTGGGAACAGTGGGCTGGTGGAGTGGCTCACACCTGGTGGCTGCCAACACCTGGGGGGCTGCACCCCCACCTGGGACATAGCCGGAACTGTTGGTAGACTCTGGAGGGATGGGAGGGAATGAGAGTGCTGGGCTGGAGCAGTGAGCAGAGGGCAGGACAGGCTTAGTCCTGGCAGGGGGGTCTAGTGGTCCCCAAAGGCCCTGGGCAGAGGGATGATGCGGGGGCTCTCCCTGCCCTGTGTCTCTGTGTGGGGCTGGGTCAGGCTGAGAAGCTCTGGGTGCTGACACCTCCTCCTGCTCCCAGCTCCAGTGTGACCATCGGCATTGTCTGAGTCGCTGCAGCAGAGGTGCCATGGGGCCAGGCTGTGTCAGTGTCCTGGGCTGGCTCCTGCTGGTACAGGCGGCCCTGCAGGCCTCAGGTACGTGTTGGCACATGTCCCTGGGCTTTAGAGGGTGGTGGATTTGGAGTCTGTCATGGGTCAAAGGGATGAGCTGGGCTCCTGCCACAGCCCTTGGTGCTCACCCAGTCTTTCCTCTGCTGCAGGTGGCCGTCCCTGTGATGCCAAGGATTTTGGGTACGGCTCACTCGTCTGTGCCTGCAGTGCCACGTACTGTGACACGCTGGACCCCCTGGTCCTGCCAGCCCCCGGCTCCTATGTCAAGTATGAGAGCAGCAAGGCTGGCAAGAGGCTGGAGCGGAGCGAGGGGAGCTTCCAGCACAACACCAAAAGCCCAGGTACCACCCTGGCTGCACCATCTGCTGTGACAGAGTCTGTCCTTCACGGCGGGGTTGGTGACACTGTGTGTCCCCACAGATTTCCACCTCACCCTGGACACAGCACAGAGGTACCAGAAGGTGAAAGGGTTTGGTGGCTCCATCACTGACGCAGCTGCCATCAACATCCAGTCCCTGTCCAAGGATGCCCAGAACCATCTGCTCCGCTCCTACTTCTCCGAGGAAGGTGAGCCCAGGGCAGGCAACGCTGTTGGGTGGTAGAGCTGGGGTCTGGCTGCTGAGATTTGTTGTGAGGGGCTGGGGGATCTGGACCCCCAAATGCAACTCGAGGATGCCCATCACCACCTGCCCTGTCCTCAGGCATTGAGTACAACCTGGTGCGTGTGCCCATGGCCAGCACTGACTTCTCCATCCGCCTGTACACCTACGCTGATGCCGAGGGCGACTTCGAGCTGAGGCACTTCAACCTGACAGAGGAGGACACACACATGAAGGTGAGTCCTGCAGGAAGAGTCTGAGGGACTGGGTCTGCTGCCTGGCTGGGGTGGGGTGGAGTGGGATGGGATGGACAGGGGATGAAAAGGAGGTCCTTCCTGCTGATTAGGAGGGACATCTTTCCACCTGGGTGGGAGAAAGGATGGGATGGGGCATGATGGGATAGGATGGGATGGAATTTAATAGGAAAGGGAAGGGGAGCACTTCCAATGGGGAGGGAGAGGACTCATGCTTACACCTGGGTGAGATGGGATGGGATGGGATAAGGAAGCACCTTCCTGCCTTCTGGGGAGGGAGATGACTCCTCCTGCTGTCTGCACTGCCAGCAGTGGGACAGACCCAGAGTGCCATCCCACTTCTCCCTAGATCCCCATCCTCCAAGCAGTGCAGGCAGTGGCCAAGAGGCCACTGTCACTGTACGCCAGCCCCTGGACCTCTCCAGTCTGGATGAAGACAAATGGAGCGATGACAGGGAGGGGAACACTGAAGGGCAGCCCTGGGGACAAGTACCACCAGGCCTGGGCCAAGTACTTCATCCGGTGAGGGGCCACGGGAGTGTGGTGGGAGCTGGGGATGCCATACCTGAAGCTGGAGCTGGCACAGGTGTAATGGGGCCATTCACCACCTACCCCACATCAGGTTCCTGGATGAATACGCCAAGCACAACCTGACCTTCTGGGCGGTGACGGCAGGGAATGAGCCCACGGCTGGTGAGATCATCTTCTACCCCTTCCAGTGCTTGGGCTTCTCCCCTGAGCACCAGCGAGACTTCATTGCCCAGGACCTGGGCCCGGCGCTGGCCAACAGCTCCCACCGCCACGTCCAGCTCATCATCCTGGATGACCAGAGGGTGATGCTGCCCTACTGGGCGGAGGTGGTGAGTCCCCATAGCAACTGTCCTGGCCCCACAGCAGACTTCCCAGCCCTGGGCACTGGTGACCCTTTTCTCCTGCCAGGTTCTCAAAGACCCTGTGGCTGCTAGATACATCAGTGGCATCGGCATCCACTGGTACCTGGATTTTCTGGCGCCCATCGACCTGACACTCTCCATCACTCATCACCTCTTCCCGAACTATTTCCTCCTCTCCACGGAGGCCTCCACAGGCTCCTACTTCTGGGAGCCCAGGGTGGTGCTGGGTGGCTGGGACCGTGGGAGCAAGTACAGCCACAGCATCCTGACGGTAGGGCCTGGTGGGAGCCATGGATGCACCAGCCACCCTGGCCAGCCCCTGGGCCTGCCTGTGGCTCAGTACCACCCCCTGCCCCACAGAACCTCAACAACTACGTGACAGGCTGGACTGACTGGAACTTGGCCCTGGACATGGAGGGAGGCCCCAACTGGAGCAAGAACTACGTGGACAGCCCCATCATTGTGGACAGCAGCAAGGATGTCTTCTACAAGCAGCCCATGTTCTACCACCTGGGCCACTTCAGGTGTGTTGGGGCCACAGGCTGCCGGCTCCTGCTGCTGGCTCCAGGTACCACATCCTAAGTACCAGACTCTGAACCTGCTTGTCCCCACAGCAAGTTCATCCCCGAGGGCTCACAGCGGGTGGGACTGGCCGTCTCCAAGAAGTGCCGCCGGTGTGACCTGGAGCACTCGGCTTTCCTGCGCCCTGACGGTGCCATTGTCCTGGTGGTGCTGAACCGGTGAGTGGCACAGTTCTGATCCCTGGTAAAAGGCCCCACTGACCCCACTGAGCCCCCATCCCCTCTTGCTTTCCCCATAGCTCCCCCATGGATGTGTCCTTTGGGATCTCCGACCCGCGTGTCGGCTTCATCGAGGCCGTGGCTCCCAGCGACTCCATCCAGACATTCCTCTGGAAGCAGCCAGCCTAGTGTGGCCAGCAGAGGAGTGAGGTGCCAGCACCATGAACGCAGTGCTGGTGGCAGCTTGGAGAGAAGACTCCAATGGGGCTGGGGCTGCAGCACAGCCCCTGCAGCCCCCTGTAGCCCAGGGGACCTGTTTGACCCTAGGGCTGCAATGCCTGTACTTTTCTAGATGTTTTCATAAAATAAACAGGTTTTCTACAAACTTGCCCAAACCCCTGACCTCCCCTTGTTGCCAGCTCAGTGGGCAGGACTGTGCCAGGGGCCAGAGGAGGCAGGTTTGAGGCTGATGGTACCTCCTGAGCCCCATAGGTCCTATCCCTCCTCATGCTCAGGTTCCTGGGGCATCCCACAGGGCCAGTGCTGCAGGGATGCAGGGGGCTGTCACCGTAAGGGATGCCATCTCCCTCCTGTCTTCCACTGCAGCAGGGCAGGGAAGAGCCCAAAGCTGACAGGGCCCAGGGCCCAGCTGCAGTCAGGACATGCAGCCGAGATGTAGAGCAGAGCTCTGGCATCGGCAGCTCCAGCTTCCCTCTGGCCAGAACAGGCGGCTGTGGTTTCTCCTGCTGGAGCAGCCATCAACCCCTCCAGCTAATGGGAACCGGGAGCATGGGGAACATACTTCCTGAGTGACGTTAGAGGGGAGCGTGCTGGGGGGGGCGCTGCACTGAGTCATCCCCCTCCCAGTGGGGCCCCTCGAACTGGGCCAGTATGGGGGAGGCTCTGCAGCTGGCCCAGCACCATGGCTCTGTTCCAGCCCAGCGTGGGGGCCCCTGGCCACTGCACCCGGGTGGGGGACACGGGGGGCGCATGTCCAGGAGCGCAGCCGGGGGACATTCAGCCACCGCAGCAGCAGGGCTGGGATGCCGCTGGCGGTGGCAGCCGGCAGCCAAACAAGCGAGGGCTGTGTGCCGACCTGGCCCCACGCCGCCTTTCCATCTGTGCACTCGTAAACCGGCAGCGGCCAGCGGGAACGGCAGCACTGCCAACACCGGCACCAGCCCCGCGCCGGGTGGCCCCGGGGACCGCGGGGGCAGACGGAGCCCAGGTGGCCACCCCCGACCCCTGCCCCAGCCCACGCGATGCACTCCCAGCTGTGCCAGCTGCAGGAGCTCCCCGGTGCTGGCAGGCGTGGAGGAATGCAAACAGCTGTCAGCGCTGGAGGGATCCCGGCTGCTGGAGCGGGGCTCCGGGTGTCCCGCTGGCAGCGGGGAGTGCTCCTGGGCTAGGGACGTGTCCTGACGAGCAGCCCCGGCTGCCCTTGGCTCTGGTTTTGTGTCCTGGCTGTGCTGCCGTGCTCGGGGCAGACAGGCTGGCAGCAGCGTGGAGGGGAGGTACCAGCCCCACGGAACTGCTGTCTGTGCTGCCCGGAGGGATGCCACGTCAGAATGATGCAGGGAAGACGTGGGGCTCAGCGGGGCTCAGCCCCACAGCTGTTGGAGAAGGGACAGGGGACACTGCTGAGATGCCACAGATGCTTTTAGGTCCCCCCTCTGCCCAGTCCTCAGCAAGACCCAAGCCTAGAGTGAGGGGCAGAGCCACGGCAGGACACACTGGTGCCTGCTGCAAGACTCCAGCCTGGGCAACTGGGGAAACTGGGAAGGGCTTCCAGCGCTGAGTATGAGAGGGTGCAGTTGGAGAGAGGGAGTTTTATTGGCGTGGCAGGGGCGCTCCCACGGAGAGGGCTGTGGTTCCTGGTAGGACACAGAGCGGAGCACCCGCGGACAGCGATGCTGCCAGGCTCCCGGTGTAAAAACAGTCAGTTCCAGGGGCTGGGGAGGAACAGTCACACAGCTCGTCCTCACTCCTCCTCCTCCTCTTCCTCCTCCTCCAGGGCGACGGGCTGCCGGCCGGCCGGCCCCACGCTGCCGCGCTGGATGGAGACGATGCCGCTCAGGAAGGCGTAGCCCAACATGGCCACCAGCCCCACCAGCACCGACAGCAGCTGCTTGCGCCGTTTGTGGGGGTCCTCCTCTGCTTCACTGCCATCTGTGCCCGCAGCCCGAGGGGCATCGGTCAGGGGGTCACCTGGAGGGGCAGAGCAGGGATGTGGGTGGGAAGGGTCACCCTGAGACCAAGCGCCAGCTGGGGATGTACCTGGGGGGACAAGTCACCCCAAGCCAGCAGGATGAGGTGGGGGATGGCTCTCACCTCGGTCCCAGGGGAAGTAGAGGCTGAGGATGGAGGTGCAGTAGTTGCACAGGTTCTGCAGGGACTTCAGGTGCTGCTGCAGTTTCCCGTTGGGCAGCTTTGCCTTCAGGAGCGGCGCCAGGCGGCTGAAGACTAAGGCGTCGAGGGAGGCTGGCCTGGGACACAGAGAGCTGTGCCTGGGGTCCCCACCCAAAGCCACCCAAAGCTACCAGCCATCCCCAGCCCCAGCACCCCTAGGGATGGCATGTGGCTACCCCACCTTGGGAGGGTGCCCTGTCCCCTGCAAGCCTGTTCCACCCCCAAAGCAATGCAGAGGGACTGCAGCTCCCCTGCAGACTACGGGGCCTCAGCCCTGCCGAAGGGTATGGGGAGCTCACAGGCCCCTTCCCCTCTCCCCCTTTGGCCACCTACGAGTCTCCAAAGAAAAACTTCTGGGAGCCAAGACGCTGGGAGAGGAGTGTCAGGCATTCCCGAGCTTCCCGGTAGAGCTGCAGGAGGAGGACAGAGGGTTGTCACCTGCCCAGGTACCGTCACAATGCTCAGGGGAGCAGAAGGGGGGAAGCCAGACCTGTTTGGATTTTGGCCTCACAGGGATCCCCGGACACTGCCAAGGATCCACTGTGCCCAGACCCCATCCTTCACCTCCTTCTCCAGCTTCTCCTCATCCTCCAAGTAGTCATCCCCCCACATCAGCTGCAGCCGCTCCAGGTGCCGCTTGTGCATGGCGTTGGGCAGGAAGAAGTTGAGGGGGAAGGGGATGGTTTCCGCGTACCACTTCCGTGTGTGCTCCATGTAGTTCTTTGCATCCACCCAGAAGGTGTGGATCTGTGGTGGAGAACAATGCACAGCCTGGCCACAGCAGCCAGTGCTGCTGGCACACCAGAGCCCCTGTCCAGCCCAGCCACCCTGGAGACCACGAGGGGCTGCAGGAGCATTGGGGTCAAGGGCAGACCCCAGCCCAGGCTGCACAAGCCACTGCTGCCACCCCCAAACTCCCATCCCTGCCATGCCAGGCTCCCAGCATGTTGCTGCTGGCAGTGCTCTCTGCCTCTGCTGGCAGCTGGGCACACACCCGAGCCCGCTGGCACAGCTCCAGGGAAGAGACCCCATCTTTGGAGAGCCCTCCTTCCCTGCAGCACCCCCCGAGCCTCACCAGTACTGGCAGCAGCTTCTCCTCCAGCAAGGACACGAAGGCCAGCGTGTCCGCGCTCTGTGTGGCCGACAGGTCATAGTCAGCATTGTACTTCTGCAAAGCAAACACCTGGTTTGATCCCACAGGATGCGCCAAATCCCACCCGTGGGTGACACAACAGAGTTCCCTCCTTCCTAAGGGGCTTCAGTACCCCGCAGCCCAGGGCAGGGGGTGCCCCAAGCCCCCCAGTACCTGTTTCCTGAGGTGTGTTATGATCTGCTGAGGTTTGGAGATGGTGCCCTCGTTCTGTGTCCGCAGCGCGGGCAGGTGCCCTGCGGGCAGGGGGAGTGGGGGCTGCAGTTGCTGTGCCCGAGGGCACCCCGAGCAGGTGAGGGGTGCAGGGGGCTGGAATGGGGGATGGACCCCCCTGCCTGGATAAGGGGCACAAGGCAGTGACACGGGTGTAAGGTGGGGACAGAGCAGTGCAGGGGAGGGGGTAGAAAGTGTGTGATGGGAAATGGGGAATGTGCCAGGACAAGGGGGTTGCAGTGGGCAGTGGGGGTGGGTGATGGACAGGGGGATGCAATGGGGAGTGATGGG